>JAFEMH010001512.1:0-461994 GCA_022495995.1 Adenophora triphylla var. japonica
CGAATGGGCCGCGAGGCCTTTCTCGGATCCGGGCTATTTCACCCCCTATGAGTCCTGTGCTGCTTCTCTCTGCCCGCCACGTCAGCATCAGAAGCAGACCTTTTCCTTGATTGGTTTACTGGGCTGGTATGTCCGGAAGGTATGGTGCGACCAGGAGGGCTGGAGCTGCGGGTAGCTAAGTGTGGAGGAGGTCCTTTGAGGGGGAGGAGGCAAAGGCAGATCCTTTGTTTGAGGAATCCCTCGCTGCGGCCGAAGCAGCCAACGCTGATCGCTCGTCAACAACAGGCGGAGTCGCGCCTTTTGGCAAATTTCTTCCCAAAGCGACCTGTCTGGCCGCTGCTTCTCTCTCTTCGTTGGCTAGCTTCCTAGCCTTTAGTTGAGCAGGGTTAGGCTTGCCCATCTCCAAGATATTCAGCGGGGTCTACTCTGAAAGAAAAAGAGTGGATTAGGCGGCAGTTCACAAAACCAGAAGCAATGAAAGGAAGTTATCAAAGACAGAATAGAGACCAATCCACTCCGGAGGCTCGCATTCCGCACCCATCATGCAAGTTTTGCAATCAGCCTCAAAAGCAAAAAACTCGTGAACCCTCCAGTCGGGATCACGAAGCTGGGGCTCAATGGCTACCCTAGAGGCATAGGGAAGACCTTCCCTCCGGGGGGCCACCCCGGTATAAATCAGCAATGGCTTATCACTTATGATCGCGCTCACGTCAAAAACAGGTTGCTCCTTATTATCGTTCACGAACTGGGCCAGAAATTGGGCTAGACCAATCTGGAGGTCCTCGGAGGTAGATGGGTTGGGATAAGCAGAAGCAGAAACCTTAACAGGAACAGGAGTAGAAGGTTTTGAAAAAGACCACCCAAACCTAGACTATATGACCGGGATGTTCCTCTGGTATCACTGGTCAAATTTATTTGTGGGGGTAGAGAAGGTGTGGGCAGAATTATTTTTTGCCTTCAGGCCAAGGTTGCCATTGGTTATCTGATTCTGATAAAAGGCGTACAGTCCGAAAAGGGTGGGTTCATAACCAAAAAGCCTGCACATGGCTATAAAAGAGACCAAGGCTCTAATGGCGTTAGGAGTCAGGTGCATGGGGAGACAACTGTTGAAATTGAGAAAACGGTTGATGAAGGGATCAAGGGGAAGTCTCAGTCTGTTCTCGAACTGAACCCCATAAAAAACACAGGCCCTATTGTCCTCGCGGACATCAGATACCGTCTCCGGTCTTAGCCTTCCTTTCTTCGTCTCCACTTCAAGAAGAGGGCGGACACGAAACTGCATGGGGTCAACATTATAGGTGATATATACTTCTGACTCCCAGTCAATAGGGGCCACCTCATTGCCTTTCCTCTTCCGGCCACGGCCAGGATTTGCCTCAGCAGCATGACTCTTGCCGCTGACAGGGGCCTCCTCCTCAGAATCTTCCCCGAAGGCATCAACGATCCTCTTTGCCTTCTCGGACGTGCCCGCTGCCATGCGGTCTACCTCCTCATGGGTATCTTCCACCGTCTCTGCGCTTTGAGAGCCAAAGAGACTGGAAGATGACCCCCTTGAGGGCTCCACATCTGTTTCATCCTCTCCGCCTCCGTCCACCTCCATCTCCATCTCATCACCGTCATCACTATTCAAGTCCACCACGGGCACATCAGGGGCCTCGGTCTGGAACTCGGGAAAAACAGTGTTCAAAGGCTCAACGTCTAGGGGATCACTCCTATCTTCCGCGGCCAGGCACTGGTACTTGTTCATTTGGTCAAGGTCCATGAGTTCCACTCTCTCCCAATTAGTTATCACTCAGGGATTGCGAATCGCTCTCCTCACCAGTTCAGCGGCGTTCAACGCCTGGTCTCTCTCTCTCGGGGAAACCTGCACAGAACCCCCATCACAAAATTCCTTAATCTACTAGTATCCCCCAACACCAATATGTCACCGTTCACAATCAATTTCTTCTTGGCCTCCCATAACAGGGGTTGGACAAAAGGCCCCCATTGGTATTTCTCACAAAAATATTGAAAACACTCCGTGGACAGCCTTATCCACCCATAGGCCACCTTCTTATAGATACCCCCTGACAGTTTACAAACAACAAAGATATCAGGAGTGTTTCCATCTCCTAGTTCTAATGGACGGATTGAAACGGGTCATCATCGTTATCCAGAAGAAAACAAGAGCAGATATGAAGAATAGATTAAAAAACGCAAGTTACTTACGGATTGAAACGGGGAAGAAGGAAACGCAAAACAAAGAACGACAAGATTTTTTCTCTCTCTAGGGCAATTTGAAAGCTTGAAGGTGGTGAAAGGGTTTTGAGGGTGGAACGGTTTGTATTTATAGGCCTACCTATACGAGTCGACCCGTATTAAATAGCCCACTAACCGTTCCCCTCGATCCGCGAACCGGCGCCAACGTTTGGAAATTCAAAAATTTGTCAGTCGGCATTTATGGCGCCTCGTGGATGATTGACACGTACCCTCCGTACCCATCATGCGCTGTCTTTTCACCTGCTACGGGGCCCACCAGATTAACCGGGAGGCAGAGCATTAAAGCTTCTACAAGCTTCCCCATGTGCCTCTCACATGTATCTATTTGCACGGAAGGCAGAGCAAAACCAGTGAAAAAACGCCAACACTGGTGCCCGCCTAAGGAGCAGTCTAACAGAGCCGCGCTTAACTAGTAGCTCCTCGCTCAGACCATAAATAATCATTCACTTGGAGCTAGGGGTCACTGATGAGCCCGAACCAGCTAGACCGGGCCCAAGCTCGGTCTGGTCCAAAGGCCCAGTATGACGTTGCATTCCCTAGACCGCCAGAGTCAAGACCGCGGACAGATAGACCCTCGAGGTCATGACCGCGTTCCTCTCATCTCATCCCAGTCAAAGATCGAAGGGATCCAGACCGTCAGCCTGGTGACCGCAGGAGTTATGATAGTCTCATCCGTGTCCGAGTCAAATACCATTGACCGCGCCTAAGAGGTTGACCGCGGTCTCATACCAGACTCCCGGTTATCTCACCAGACTCCCGGTTAATATCAAAGCTTATTGAGCAAGTTTATTTACTGGCTCTGACAGTACAGTAACCGGCTCACTCCCATCGTATTGAATGCATGGCTCAGACGCCTACTATTTCATTTAATGTGTCGCGCCAGATACACGGCTCATATCCACATCAACGACATCCCCTCTGCAAGTGAATCTAACTTTACTAACAGAGCCAATCCTATGCAGACATGTGTATCTAGTCAAAGACTAAGATGCCCTTTAGGGCTTACCTCATGGCTTACATCAGCGAGCAACTCTCCATTGTCTATAAATAGAAGACCTTTGTCCCCTTTGACAAGATAAGTGCAAAATTGACATTGTAAGCTATTGTCTAAACCCTAAACACATACACACACACACACTATAAGACATTTCAAGATCTTATTCTCAGGTTTTATATCCATCTAGATATCTTATCCTCACACCCGAGGACCTGATTTGGATTAATATCCAACTTTGACGTTAACGGTGCTTCATTTCTGTGTTGTGATCATAGGTACCGCACCAAACAAATATCCTGCCAGATATCCTACGAACTGCTCTGACCCCGAAAACTCAGGCATCATCAAAAACAAAATTAGTACATTTTTTTTTCTTCACACAACAAATTTTAATAAATTGCTCTAATATTCCTAAAATTTTAAACTAATTGCACTAGTAGAGGGCAAAATTTAAAATCAAAGGGGGACAAATGCCTCCTTTGGGTTGCCTGCAGGTCCGCCCTTGAATGTACATAACATAACGTAAAATATGTCTATATTGCCAAACAAAACTCAAATATAAATTTGAATTTATTTTTAGCATCAATTTTGGAACGAAAGTATTTTATTAAGTGCTACCACCGAACATCATGTGCACAACAAATACTACAAATATTTAGGCCGACGGACCCTAGAACCCCTGAAACGAGATTTAATCCCATTTTAAGAAACGACATTATCCTAATTTTACGGACACCCCTCATTATTAAAAAGTCTAAAATGCCTTCTTTGGGCACGTGAAATCCCACATACCACCCCTCCCACCTCCCATCAGTAAGTCACGTGAAATCACACAATTTCCTTCAAAAATTTTGTTTGCTCCATTTATTTTGGGTTGTCAAATCTCTTTAATTATCTTTGTACTTTTCTCAATAAACTCCTCCTTTTCCTTCCCAACACACAAAATTCCAATTCCAATATAAAGAAGGGCAAATGACAATTTAGGGCCTGAAGTAGAGGCCAGAGGGGGTGGTGTCAGTTAGGGGCCCCATATCTAATTTTCGTCAAATCAGGGCTCAATATCTAAATTTTTCGTCAATTAAGGGCTTTTTGACGATTTTCGTTAGAAAAGTCAGTTAAGTGACATGTGCCATGTATGTGCTAGACAAGTTGGACTAAATTGAAATGTAAATTAGTTATTAAGGAGTGAAATGTAAAGTTTTAAAAATTGATGACTGTTACAAAATATTTTTTTTAAAATAATATTTTTTGAAAATATATATATTGTGAAAAGCATTAATTTTTTTTATAATTTTTAAAATATGTTAAAATAAATGTTATAAATATAAAAAAATAATTAATTTTTAACTTAAATCTTGTAAAATAAATGTTATAAATATAAAAAAATTGTATTTTTAAAGCAAAAAAGTATTTTTTGTAAAAAAATAATAATTAATTTTTAACGTAAATCTTGTAATATTTTTTTTTAAAAAAAGTAAGTGACATGTCACTTAAATTTTTTTGATTTAGAAAACTTTATTTAAAAATTTGCCAATTTTTATTTAATAAAGATAATTTTATTTAAAAAAGATATTTTTATTTAAAAAAATGTAATAAATTTTATTGCAAATTTTAGAAATGAAAAAATTCTTGTAAAATACCATTTTTTACTAATTTTTTAAAATAAATTGTTTATGATTTATGTATTTTTTTTTCTAAAATATAAAATTTTCACATAAATTGTGTAGTATTTTTTTTAAAATACAAATTTTTTTATTTGTTTAATAAATTATATTTATCACATTATAAATTAAAAAATATATAAATTAAATATATATATCATTGAATTAGCATTAGATAATAAAAAAAATATGAAATTATCATTTAAAGTCTTTATTAATTGCATTTTATTACATTTTTCTGAATGAATAAAATTTATTAAAAAATTCTTTAATGTAAAAAAACTTTTTATTTACATTATATTTTTCAATTAATTATTTATTAATTGAAAACACCCACATTAATTTTACCACCATCAACCCACCATCTCCGCTAACAACCCTTAATCTCCATCATCAACCCACCACCATCTCCACCACCATCAACCCACCATTTCCACTAACAACCCTTCATTTTTCATTAAACCCATATTCAAATCAAAACACCCACAGTCAATTTCAATCTTACCACCCACGACCACCACTGTCAAAACCAACCCCATCATCACTGTCAAAATCAACCACCACCAATACCACCACTATAACCACCAACGCCAAAACTACCGACACCTAGACCACCAATTAATTTGAAATCTGGATTTTTCACACAATTTTCGTCTTTCTCAGTCAAATTCAAAATCTGGGTATTTCACCAAAACTCAACAACATCTATACACCAATATCAAAAGCAAATCCAAACTTTCTTCCCATTTCAAAATTTGGGTTTGAATATAAGAAAATTAAAACTTTTTTTTTTGGGGAGGGGGTAATTTGAAACAGAAAAATGTAACAGAAAATTTTCTTTTGGCACAAGGAGATTACCTTAAAGTTTGGATGAGAGCCAAAAATGTAAACCCAGATCTTCAACCCCGCCATCCTCAACCACCACTGATCCAACTTATCCGTCGCTAACTCCCTCGGATCCACCGTATTCCCAACCCTAACTCCTTAATGATTGAACAATTTCACTGCATCTCCGTCAATTTCGACCCTGACGAACGTGTAATCTTCGTTGTTGAGGAAGAAGAGGAGCGATTCCGGCCATCGATCGGGGAGGTAGGTGAGTTGGATGATGATGCAGTTTCAGCCGACGCAGAGTTGGAGGGTGGCGGAAGGGTTTTCGATTGAGGAATTGGAGGGTGGCGGTGGAGGTGCTCGGTGTCGGAGATGAGGGGGTTGACGACAATGAAGGGGAGAAGGGGTGGTGGTTAACGTTGACAGGGGAGGGGAGGGGAGGTGGAGTTTTATTTGGGGTTAGTTTTATTGTTTCCCCCCCCCACTTTTAATTTATTTCAATTAGCCCCCTTAAAATTAAATATCAATGCAATTTAACCAAATCAATTAATCACGTGAGTGGCACATGTCACTTAACTGACTTTTCTAACGAAAATCGTCAAAAAGCCCTTAATTGACGAAAAGTTTAGATATTGAGCCCTGATTTGACGAAAATTAGATATGGGGCCCCTAACCGACACCACCCCCTCTACTTCAGGTCCTAAATTGTCATTTGCCCTATAAAGAATGTGATGTACTTTACTTTTTTGAAGAATGGTCAACTTTCGATCGAAACTTTATAAAAACATAATAATAACATTTTATATTACTCATAATATCTAGTGTTGAAAACTAAAATTTATCATCTATCACAAGTGTTATTTATTTAAAAAGACTAATAAGGAGAGAACAAATAAAATTTTAAAATTATTTATCCATTCATATTTTAAATACTATTGATAAAAATTTAGAAATATTTTATCAATTTGTTGTATTAAACAAAATTATTTTCTTATTTCAAATTAAACTATTTTTTACAAACAAAAATAGTAATTATATATTACAAAAAATAAAAATTAGCACGCCTATGTTACAAAAGGAATTTACAAAAAAAAAAATCAAATTTACTATTGATCGAAATCAAATTTGAATATATTTTTAACATTCATCTTCGAGAACAAAGATTCATTTTGGAACAAAAGATATAATTATATTACAATCAAAAGTACAATTTATTCCCGAATCATATTGTCACTGAAATCTAATGATTTTTTTTAATTGATAAAGGATATTATTATTTTTAACTAAACTATATTGAATATGATTTTGTAAAAAATATAAAACTTATTAAAAAGTCTTATATGTAACATATAAGACTTATTAAAAAGACCTTTTTAATAACTCTTTTTTACTTATACGACTTATTAAAAAAGTCTTATAAGTAAAAAAGACTTATTAAAAAAGTCTTATAAGTTAATAAGACTTATTAAAAAGTCTTATATGTAATATATAAGACTTACTAAAAAGTTTTTATATAAGTAAAAGACTTATTAAAAAAAGTCTTATAAGTAACTTATAAGACTTATCTTATAAGTTACTTATAAGACTTTTTTAAAAAGTATTTTTTACTTATAAGACTTATTAAAAAAGTCTTATAAGTTACTATAAGACTTATTAAAAAGTCTTATATATAACATATAAGTTACTTATAAGACAATTTTTTCAACCAAAAAAATCAAAAATTTCAATAATAACAACGAATTACTCTTATAATTGACTTATAATACAATTAACTTATAAGACTACTTTAAAAAGTCTTATAAGTAACATATAAGACTTTTTAAAAAAGTCTTTATATAAGTAACATATAAGACTTTTTAAAAAGTCTTATAAGTAACTTATAAGACTTTTTAAAAAGTCTTATAAGTTACTTATAAGACCTATTTGAACATTGGAACTATGTTGTAAAAAAGTCTTATAAGTAGTAACTTATAAGACTTTTTTTAATAAGTAGTTTTACTTATAAGACTTATTAAAAAAGTCTTATAAGTTACTTATAAGACTTATTAATAAGTCTTATATGTAACATATAAGACTTTTTAAAAAAGTCTAAATTTATATAAGTTACTTATAAAACTTATTAAAAAAAGTCTTATAAGTTACTTATAAGACTTATTAATAAGTCTTATATGTAACATATAAGACTTTTTAAAAAAGTCTTTATATATTATAAGACTTTTTAAAAAAGTCTTATAAGTTATTATAAGACTTATAATTTACATATTTACAACTCTTATAAGTTAATTATAAGACTACTTTGTCTCTTATAATTGACTTATAAGACAAATTTTTCAACAAAAAAAAATCAAAAATTTCACTAATAACAACGAATTACTCTCATATTTACACATTTATAACTCTTATAATTTAGTTATAAGACTACTTTGTATCTTATAATTGACTTATAAGACAAAATTTTCAACCAAAAAAATAAAAAATTTCAATAATAACAACGAATTACTCTCATAATTTACACATTTACAACTCTTATAAGTTAATTATAAGACTACTTTGTCTCTTATAATTGACTTATATAACAAATTTTTCAAAAAAAATAAAATTAATAATAACAATTAATTCTTGAAGGTCACAAACACTAATGTACTAGTACTGGAATATTAAAAATAATAGTATTTCTCATATTGTCCTATTCTCTCTCATTTGTTATTTTCAAAAAATAAACAAAATAATAATCTCCATCTTCTTCGTCAAATCTCTTTGAAATTCTCTTTCTACAAAGTGCAACAAACGTATCTCTTCTCATCTCCCAAAAACAACTTTTCTAGCTTTGGATCTGGGCAAATCTTACCAGATTTGGCAGCAGCTTCTTGAAGGAACAAAGGTTCAGGAGAGTAGTGGCGGAGGGAGGACTCGAGGGTGGCGATCCGCTGGAGGAAGGAGGAATCAATGGCGTTCAGATCCATGATGAAGGTAGTTCTTGAATAGTGCTTGTGCTTTTAAATATTGTTCGAACGGAGACTGAGGGGGAGGAAAGGGGTGGCCGAAGGGGAGCTTTGGACATATCTGTGTGACAGAGGGTGGATGCGCCGTCGGTGAGTGGGGAGGGAAGATGAAGGGAAGAAGGAGAAACGCCGTCGCCGGAGGTTGCCGGAGGTCGCCGGCCGGAGATGGTTGGGAGAGAGAACTTTTACTCTTTGTGTGTGAGAGAGAGAGTAAAGAGATTAAAATGGGAAAAAGAGAGGAAATGACGTGAGGGGATGGGGAGTTAGGGGGTGTCTGGGAATTTGAATCTTGGGATAACTCCTTATTTAAGATTTACAAAAAGTTTTCTTTAGGGGAAAAAAATCTGGACAGAGGGGTCCTAGGGGAATTTTTTCAAACGTTTAACATTGTATAACAAAAAATTATATTTATCAATAAATTTTTACGACACGAGCGCAGAAACAAATTCTAATGCCTCGTTTGTTTTTCATTTTCTACTTTTATTCAGATCTAAATGGGTGGGTGTATCAGACATAAATCCAATTCATATTGTTTGTTTTTTTCTCCATTAAGATCTAAATGCCTCTTATTTTTCACTTAATTTTCGAATGAAAAACTATCACTTATTTGCCTCTTAATTGATTTTTTTTCATACATATCTCTTCTATAAACTCATAATTCTAAAAATATACAACCCAAACACTGTATCAACAATCATTTATCCCATCTCTCTACTACATTAAGTGTCGTAACCCTAATTTCAGATGTGAGTTCAGATGAATATTCAAACAGCTTTAGCGACAAAATTTTCCGTTGCTAAAACATGATTTTCTTGTAATGATTTCTATTATTCGTCTTATGATAAATATTTAAATTAATTTGTTATTTTTTTAATAAATGTGTTTAACATGAAAATATTAGAATCGTAATCATTCATTAAAAAAAAAGTAGTGGTATCACATTAAATGAATCAAATTCACCAACCAGTATTTGATAATTGATCACACTTATTAATTAATACATAAATTGTCAAGAATATTCTTCCTTCTAATTATAACTCCAAGAAACATTATTATCTGTTTGGATAAAAATTAGTGTGATCAATTACATCATAGTCTTTCACAATTCACGCCGGGAAGTTTCCCCGCACAACATTTTCCTTACTACTCCCTCCGTCTCATCGATCTTAAGAAAACTTTTTATTTTGGGTGTCCCGCCAATTTTGAGAATTTCAAAAATGGAAAGTTTTTATTATTTTTATACTCTTTCTACCCCACTCATTCTCTCTCCTACTTTACTTTTACACTCACAACATTCTCTCTCCTAACTATTCATCCCACTCATTCTCTCTCATATTTAATTTTTCACACTCACAACACTTCTTCCACTCATTCTCTCTCCTAATACTATAATAATATTCCTTAATTCCCGTGCCATTTCATTTTTTCTTAAGCTGAATGGGACGGAGGGAGTATATTTTATACTCACTCACTCCGTCCCCGAAATAATATTTCTGCATTTTATTGTTAATGCGAAAATATCTTGAACTGTAAGGTTAATGAACGGTATAAACCGAGATACGGTTTTTATCATGGCCGGACAAGGCCCAAGAGATTGGGCCCAAAATATAATTAATACAAGTCTCAATTATGACAAAAGGAGTGGGCTTTTCCTACCTTTTCTCGTCTTTCTTCCACGCAGACCCGTCTCAATAATTATAGAGGTCCTGTTCTAAATATAAATATTGAGGCCCTTAATATTTAAAAATTTTAGCCTAACCAACAACCAAGTAGAAAAAAAAAAAGAAAAAAAGTAAAACATAATTGTAGTGCACAAGAATTGTACTCAAGACATTTGCATTTCAACAGCCATCATTGTCCACCAAAACAAGTATATTCCTTTGTTATAATTTTGGCGTCTATAATATATATACTGAACTTAATTTGGGGCCCTTAAAATTTTTGGGTCCTGTGCAATTGGGCTGCTTGCACATGCTTAAAATCGAGTCTGCTTCCACGTCATTCCTACTATGTTGACCTAGACATAGCAGAACGAATAGTCAGGGGCGGATCCAGGCGGGGGCACTCGCCCCCCCCCCCCCAACGGCGAAAATGCAGTGAAAATTTTTTTTTTTTGCCCCCCCCCCATATTTTTTGTTATATATGTATACATATAATCAACTTCAAGATTAACACCAATGAGTGGTGTGGTTCAGCGGTAGAAGGGGTGAAGTTAAAGCCTTTGGTGTTTCCTTTCAAATTCATGTTTGAACCCTGCTACCTACATTTTCAATTAATTTTATTTGTCCTCCATCTTTGATATTCTTCTCTCTCTCCATTTCTTTCTCTTAACAGTTTTATTTTTCTCTTTCTCCTAATTTCCTCACATTTTTTCAATCTTAATTAATTAGTTAGGCTTTTCCCAATTTTTTTGTTTTTGGTCTTTCTTCCTATTATCCCAAGTTTAATTAGCAAATTTGAATTTCTTTTTTGTACGAGTAATATATTTTAATAAATTGTTTGCGTTAAATACTTCAACATTATTTCAATCGTTCTTTGAATTATTTACTTTTATCATTTTTGTTAACTAAAATACATTGTATTTCATGAATCCGACCCATTTTTTACTTGTTCGACCCGAAAAATTTTTTTCGGGAGCGCTGCCCCCGAACCCCCGTGTAATCTTGCCCCCCCTAGACGTGACCACGGTTAATTAACCGCGGTTAACCGGTTAATAACCGGCGGTTAACGAAGGTTAAAATCATTAACCGGACTTAACCGTTAACCGTTAAGTCACGGTTACGGTTAACCGGTTAACGGTTAATCCGGTTAACCCGGTTAATAAACGGTTAATTATTTTTATTTTTATTTTTTTTCAAGAATGTCAGATTTTTATCTAAAGTTAAAAAAAAAATAACTTTTTAATAGTTTTTTGAATAAAAAGTTAAGTTTTTAACACTTTTTTTGAAAAAACAGTTAAATATTTAACAGTTTCTGTTAAATATGTAACTGTATATGAACCGTTTTTTTTTTTTTTTTTTTGGATAAATAAAACTATTTTAAATAGTTGTTAAGACTAATATTTTTTGCAAAAAGTTATAGAAAAATAGGTATGAATTTTTAAAGAAATGAAAACTTAACGGATTTAAAAGAAACGGAAGTATATAAAGAGAAAACTTAACTTTTTTGAATAACCGACGGTTAATTAACGGTTAAGTTAACCGGTTAATTAACCGGCGGTTAACCGGCGGTTAACCGGAGTAAAAATTTCTTAACCTTTGTTAACCTCGGTTACACGGTTATCGGTTAGGCGGTTAAGACGGTTAACGGTTTAGGCGGTTAAAATCCGGTTATTAACCTTACGGTTAGCCGGTTAACGCTTAACCTTGGACACGTCTACCCCCCCCCCCTCGGCCAATTCCTAGCTCCGACCCTGCGAATAGTAACTAAGGCCCAACAAAACTGCATGTCGACAAGGCATAATTATATATGTCGAGCAAGACCTCATTTGAATACGAGGAACCCCTCCTCGGTTGTCAACAATATAAGAAAATGGATTTTCCCATCCTTCACGAATCTCTTCCTCGACTCACATTATTCCGACCAGGCCATATATGACGATGAGCTCCCTTTCAAAACGCACGTTATTCCGATCAGGCCATATGTGGTTGCATCTTGCTCATTAAGGCAATTCGGCAGCACAGTTTCATGACTTTCTTTTTTTTTTTTTTTTTTTTTCTTTTCTTGAAGGGGATCAACACATTTTACCGCTCCCCCCTTGATGCACTTCACAAAGGCGCCTAGCTATGCTAGGGAGGGCAATGTCATTTCCTCTAACCACTGGTGGGGGAATCGAACTCACGACTCTCCGCGTCAGGCATTAACTCTAACCATCGCGCCCGCGTGCTTCATGACTTTCTCTATTTCTATAATGATTCGGCATTATTATTTGAGACGCATATGGAGTATATTTTATGTAAATTTAATTTAATTGTATATTTTCTTTGTATCAAAATGATATTTTCATTTTTTTTTTCATGTTTGTTGTTACTACAAATTTTGAGTAACAATTTTAGGTCAATTTAATTATACAAAATAAAAATCTAAATTTGTTATTGATACAACATTAACAATACTAAGATAATTTAATTATTCTAATATTATTGCTCAAAATTTGTTCAGTAAGTAACGATTAAAAAATTTGGCGGTTAATGTTCATTACACCTGTCCATTGGAAATGTCCTTGTGAACATATTTGTTCTATGTCAATTCAAAATTATTTTGTTGTAACAATGTCTATGTAAAAGACAAAAAATAAATTAATCACACAATACATTATAAATATACGTGGTTCACGAAATTTGCTACGTTTACAGGTAGAGTAAGAGAATATTATTATCAACTGGAAATCACCGATTACAATCTCTAATATATTGTATAAATTCTTGGTAACAAGAATTTTTAACTGTGCAAACCCTAAATCTAAAGAAACAGAGAACCGTAAAATTATTGATATGCATATCACACAAGAGGTTACATAAAAACTGATAGGAAATAGAGGTTATTTATACTTCATATTCCTAATCCTGCAGGATTTTCAATCCTGCATAAGATTTCCGTCGACCAGGCTCAAATTCGTCAATGGGCGCGATCTTTCCCCTGTAAGGCGCGACCACCCTGTTTATCCTTGCTGAGGGCGTGACCGCTCTGTTTGTACAAACGCTGGTGCGCGGTCGCCCTCCTTGTCTTGTCTGGCGCGATCGCCCCTTTTCATGTCATTTTCGTGTCACAAGACTTAATTAATTTAGTTGTCCCCAAATTAAATAACCTCAAACCAAAAGATGCTATTACGTGTTTGTGTGCGTTTTGGACCACTAATGTGTAAGTTTGCACCACCTAACTTTGCAAGTATTCACGGCTAATTTTAGCCTTAAACTTATTGGAAGGAATATTTTATTTTTTTTTAAGCTTTTAGGAAAGGAATAGATAAATAGCAATGATTATAAATTAACTTAATAAATATGAATGACAAAAGATGCCATGTGTCTATGAGTTTTTGATACTTAAAGGAAATGATTTTGTTTTTCATAATGAAGAATTACATAACAATGCATAATACTTATTCAAGTTATTATGAGTAGGATTATATTCAAGATCAAAAAGATAATTGATTATTGAAAGGAAAAAAATACTAGCATGGGTTTTTTAATATAATTTACATACAACATCTTGCGTAACATGTACTCCTTCTATTCTAATCTATTCTATAATATTTATAATGCTTATTATTTTGATGCCAAAATATTACAAAAAAAAAATGTGTATTTCATTAAAATTAAAAAAAAAAACTTGTTTTGATTACCCCGCTAGTGCCAGTGTTATAGTAACAAAGTGGCATTTTAAAGAGTGTCAGTTCATATATTATTAAATGACAGTGTTAGTTTAACAAAGTGTCAGTGTAAAGAATGTCAGTGCATATATTATTAAGTGTCAGTGTTAGTGTAAAAATGTGTCAGTGTTAGTGTAACAAAGTGTCAGTGTAAAGAGTGTCAGACCAGTGTAAATAGTGTAAGTACATATATTATTAAGTGTAAGTGTAAAAAAATGTCAGTGTTAGTGTAAACAAATGCCCGTGTGAAGAGTGTCATTACATGTATTATTAAGTGTCAGTATAAAAGAGTGTCAGTATATGATAAAAAAGTGTCAGTGTTAGTATAAAAAAGTGTCGGTGTGAAGAGTGTCATTGAATATATTATTAAGCGTCAGTATAAAAATGATTTTTCCTTAAGTTTAGAAAAAAAACACGTTTTTTTATAAGACCTCTATTTTGATTTATCGCAAAATAAATATTGTATTTCTAAAATAAAATATTTTAAAATAATTTTATATGTATTTTTTATCTTTGTAAATTATATTGATAGGAAAAAATGACAAAGATTTGGATTGTGAAATTGTGTATAGAATATGTAGAACAGACAGTAAGAGAGTGTGACATTAGATTTGTATTTTTGTATTACTTCATATTTTTTTCCAAAAATTATATTTCAGCCAATGAATTGAACGCTAAAATGGCTCTTTGGAGAGCTTCATATGGTTAAATATGTCGTCGTGTTAATTAGTGTCTGACTTGTTCCTTTATGAGACTTGTAAGATTACAAAAGCATAATTATAAGCATAAATGACTATGAAATTCTGACCACAAAATTTATAATATTAAAATGTGAAAAAAATTGATGTAGACAACATTAATTTAATTCAATTCAATTCAATTATAGAACTAGCAAGTGAATACTTCCTCCGTCACACTCGAAAATGAATAAATTTTCATTTTAATGTCTCATTTGAAAATACACATATCAAAAATAAAAAATGAAAACATTTTAATACTTCTTTATTTCTATAATCCACTTGTTATATTCACAACAACTATTCAATTAATATTTCATACCTCACTTTCTCTTTCATATCTCACTTTTTATATTCATAACACTTACTTCACTATACACTTTCTTTAAATCCCGTGTAATGTCTCTTAAAGTCTGAGTTTTCACCTTAAAATCAATTGTTGATAAGGAGAGTGACCCAAAATATTTATATATTATAGGGAAGGTTCGTCAATTCTCGATTTGGGATAATATCTCTAACACGCCGACTCACGTGTAGCGGGCTTTTTGCCAAAGCTTACAACGTATAATTATTAATTGGGTGGTGCAGAGTAAGATCGTGGGCCGTTGGGCATGCATGTGTAATGGACCTGCTCTGATACTATTTTAAAGTCTGAGTTTGCACCTTAAAACCAATTTGTGCTAAAGGAAGTGGTCCATGATCTTTATATATTATATGCAAGATTCATTAATTCCCATTATTTGATAATATTTATAACAATGCCAACTTTATTTATTTTCGAGTAAAATGGAGAGAGTATATAATAATAAATAGAATTCGTAGAATATTCTATTATGATAGTGTGCTAAATTATTTGGGGGGTGACCTCACTATATATTATTGTCGATATAAGTACTCCCTCCATTCTAGTCGAGTGTACACTTATTTCCTTTTTGATCCGTTTCAGTCGAGTGTGAACTGTCCAAAATGGAAGGAAATCTTCACTATTTACCCCACTCATTCTCTCTCCTATTTTACTTTTACACTCACAACATTCTCTCTCCTAACTATTTCTTTCACTCATTCTCTCTCCTAACTATTTCTTTCACTCATTCTCTCTCCTATTTTACATTTACACTCACAACATTCTCTCTCCACTTTTTCTCTCTCTTACTTTTCCTTAATCGATGTGTTCAACATTTTGATTCACACTAGACTGGGCCGAAGGGAGTATAATATAGGAAGACAAATAATTTTGTGTTTGAAGAGAGGTGGAGAGGGGAGGAATGTTAAGGTCCTTTACCATCCATTATTAAAGCCAGAACGACAATATAGTCAATTCCTCAGACCCACATTCCATCTATTATTCTATCATCATTGAATTATATAAATAAAATAATGGGAAAAAACAAATACTCCCTCCGTCGTCCATTTCAATTTAATGTTTTTAATTTGATACAAATATTAAAAAAAAAAAATGTTGTAAATATGAAAAGTAAAGTTGGAGAGAGAACGTGAGTAGAGGGTTTTGTTGTAACATGAAAAGCGATCCCATTGTCCGTTTTAAATTAAAAAAAAAAAAAAAAAAAAAAAAAAAACCTTAAATTTGAACAAACTAAAAAAAAAAAAAAAAAAAAAAAAGGGTAAGAAATTGCTAAAACGGTGGGAGTACTATCATTGAATTTGGACTGTCAAAAATATTGGTCTCAAGACTCTCAACTCCAACAGTTCTCCCACTAATTTCTCCCTCTCTTACCACAATTCATATTTTTCTTTTTGTAAAAGTTGTAAAATAATTTAATATAATATTTTCATAAAATAAATTATGTAAAAAAATAAAATTTTAAATATAAATTTTAAAATATGTTTATCAATTTAAATATTTAATTTATTATATTAATCTATTAGAAACTAATCAAATATAATTGTAATTAATTATAACATAAAATAATAATTGAATATGAAAAATATTATTTGTATAGTTATTTTTTTAGAATACGGATACAGTTGTCTTTTTAGGAAAAGCTTTTATTAACTACACAATTAAACATATTTAATATAGGCAAAAATTATATTTTCGTGACTGAACTATAGCATTTTTCAAAATATTCGCACTAAACTATTTTTTTTCAAAATATACTCCCTCCGTCAACAAATTCACTTAAAAATTTAACGAAATTTAGCCAAATAACCCATATAACTAGTTTTGTTAAATACGATGTAGGATAAATGATTTTTTGGGTAAATTATTTTGTAATAGTTTTTATAAACTATGTGCTAATGACATTTTAAATTAAATTTTTTTTTGTAGCATTCATCATAATGACAACAATGTTAACATATTGGTTGAAAACTTAACGAACATTATTCACGTTAAGTCACATGACTAAATTTATTTAGATTTTTAGTGAATATGTTAACGGAAGCAGCACAATCTGAGAAAATTATGAAAGTTTAGTGAGAACGTTTAAAAAAATAATAATTCAATGAAAACATTTTGAAAAAAAATAAAGTTTAGGGACAAAAATATGGTTATTTCCTTTAATATGTCATGGTCAACGATTAAATTACTTGGTGATACATGGGTGTAATTACAAGCTGGACAAATGACTCAAAATTGAGAGCGAAAGGAAGAACATGTTTGCCTTATCTCCTTATTTATTTAGATAAGTCATTAGTCAATTATCAATTATGACCATTAAATTAATATATATTGCATTTTTTTAATGTTTGAGGTTTTATCTTAAAATCAATTGGTGTTAAGGAGAGTGATCCAGGATCTTTATATATTACAGGCAAGGTTTGTCAATTCCCGATATAAAATATTATCTCTAACACGCCCCCTCACGTGTAGCGGGCTTTGTCAAGGCTTACAACGTGGACTTATCAATCGAGTGGCACGGAGTAACATCGTGGGCCGTTGAGCCTGCACATGTAAAGAACCTGCTCTGATACCATCTTAAAGTGTGAGGTTCCACCTTACAATATGTTACACTCTCTAGACCGGACCTCTCCTTTGCGGTTAACCAAGTATGTTAGTTCATGCACTCTCCCCGCACATCTCATATGCAAGCCTGAAGCGCATATTCAGGTTCCTCAAAGGTACAATTTCACTTGGTCTCTCGTTCAGTTCCTCTTCCGGCACCTCTATCACTGCATTTTGTGACGTAGATTGGGCCGGTTCCGCCGATGATCGCCGTTCCACTACATGTGCGTGTGTATTCATTGGTCCCAATCTCGTAGCTTGGTCGGCCAAGAAGCAACACACCGTAGCACGCTCAAACAGTGAGGCCGAGTACAGGGCATTAGCTTCCACGGCAGCTGAACTTCGGTGGTTTGCTTATTTATTTCGTGAACTTGGTATTCCACTTTCTCCACCTCTGCTCTATTGTGACAATATTTCAGCTCTTCATATGTCGAAGAATCCCGTTTTTCATGCTCGCACACGCTACATTGAAATAGACTTGCATTTTGTTCTTGAGCTTTATCATCAAGGATTTCTTCGATTACACCACATTTCCTCATCAGACCAAATCGCTGATATTTTTACAAAGAGTCTTGCCACCACACGATTTACTTTCCTCTCGGGCAAGCTTGAACTTCGTTCCACTCCGCTTCGCTTGAGGGGGGTGAAAGCAAAGTTACATGAGTCCCTTCACGTAACTAACTACCGTGGCTATCAAGATGTGCACAATATTGTATATATCACATTCCTTATTCAGTTAGTCTATTAATGTAAATAATCTTTTCATATTGTTATCCTACTAGGTTAGGAGTCTTGATTGATTAGGATTAAACTTTACATAGTATGTATCCCCTAAATTTATGTAATTGTAAAACTCTTATATATTTCAAAGTGAACAAACCAACCCACAATGTTGGTTCTTCTGTAATCTAAGTCTTCTCCCTTCTCTATCCCTCTCGGCAGTTTCTCTCTAGTTCTGTCTGTTTGTTATTTCTTCTATCTCTTATAACTCTTGTGCAGGTGATTTAAATCGTTCACATTTAACTTATATTTTTAAGCATGGTGCTTTATTTATTTGTATATTAAATGTACAATGAAAAAAATACATTATGGATATTTCTAATTTCGAAATGCAATATTTATTAAAAAAAAGTATGATATTTATGTAATGGAGGGAAGAATTTCATAAAATAATAATTTGAAATGATCATATGTTTTAGTTGGGCTTTAATTCGATTTGAACTTTAATTGGATTTCGTTTCAATGGGCCTATTTTCAGGTTTAAGACAAGAGAGTTACTATTTAAACCCCAAAAAACTATTAATAAACCCCAAATGAAAAAATTGCAAAAATGTCATTGAGGTTAATTACATTTTTACCCTTTTGTTCATCTTCTCCCATTTACTCCATTCACCACTCTCCCCTCCCCCAACCCCCATTTTCAGCCCCTTACTTTCTCTCTCTATAAAAAAAAAATCTCATTCTCAAAATTTTAACATTTTATTTAGATCAAAAAAACGGAAATTACCAGAGTCGGCCATCACCTGCCGACTTTGGGCTTAAAAGTCGGCCATACCCGGACGACTTTAGGCTTAAAAGTCGGCCACTCTCTGGCCGATTAAGGAAAAAAGTCAACCACACCCGACCGACTTTTTGTATTTTTTTCCACCATACCCGGATGACTTTTTAATAAAAAGTCATCCACCACTGGCCGACCCCTTGTTTTTTTCATAAAATTCACCTAATTTTTTTGAAATTATACTACAAAAATCATTTGCATGAGCTAAATAAGTCATATAATTTTTTTTGAAAATATACTCCAAAAATTATTTGCTCATTTTAATCTTGTCTTGAATATATATATTTTTTTAAAAAAATTATGTATATAAATTTTAGAGTATAATTTCAATAAAAATTATAATTTCTTTTAGGTATATGACTTATTTAGCTCATACAAATGATTTTTGAAATATAATTTCAAAAAAATTAGGTGAATTTTATGAAAAACAAGGGATCGGCCAATGGTGAATGACTTTTTTCCCAGAATCGGCCGGTGGTGGCCGACTTTTTTCCCAGAATCGGCCGGGTGTGGCCGACTTTTAAGCCCAAAGTCGGCAGGTGGTGGCCGACTTTTTTCGTCGGAGTCGACGGGTAGCGGCCGACCCCTACATTTTCAAATGTCCTGGATTGCAAAAGTCACACGTGTCGGACTAGCCATAAGCACGAATGACTAAAGAAATTCTGCTCCCGCCACTTCACCAAAAAATCAAAAAGGAAAAATCAAAATTCTTTCATCTCAAATCTTACAAGAGAAGTTTAACGATCTGAACCCCAATATTTTCCCACCACTTTCCGTCATTTTCCCTCACTTTCTTCCTTCCCAAACTCTCTCCTCCTCTTCAATTATTCCTAGGGCTTTCCGACCGCCATTGCCGACAACAATTCATCATTCTTATCTCTCTCACACTATCAATCTCCCCGCCAGGAAGTTTGCCGGCCAGCTTAATTTATTGACTTTTATCAATGTTGGGAAACAAACAAGGTTCCAGTCAGAATCTTCTCTCTCTCTCTCTCTCTCTCTCTATAGGCTGTAAATGAAATGGGTGTGGGTGAATGGAAGGGTATAAAGGGAAAGTAAAGGGGTGTGTGTAATTTATTTGAGGTAATATTAGTAATGGGGTATACTCATAATTTTTTGGGGTTTAAATAGTAACTCTCCAAAACATCAAATATAAAAATATAGGAGAGTTACTATTTAAACCCCAAAAAACTATGAGTAAACCCCAAATGAAAAAATTGCAAAAATGCCATTGAGGCTAATTACTTCTTTACCCCTATTTTCATCTTCCCCTTTACAATTAAATTTCACCTACCATTCTTCTTCCATTAATTTACCACACTTACCACCCCCTCCCATTCATTTACAGCCCCCCCCTCCTTCTACAGCCATTACTCCCTCTCTTCAAAATTCTTATTACAAAAATTTTCATATTTTCTTCAAATCAAAAGCAAGAATCATGAATGAAATGACAATCCAAGCAAATAATAATGAAAGTTTCTTTACTCTATCATTACATTTTCCATTTTAATGCAGCAAGTTAAAAAAAAAAAAAATGAAATTTTCCATAGTCGGCCAGTACCAGCCGATTCTGGGCATAAAGTCGGTCATTCTTGGACCGATTCAGACAAAAGGTCGTCCAAGATCGACCGACTTCCTAGACATTTTGCGGCCATACCCGGCCGACTACATGGACATTTTACCACCATACCCGCCGACTATTTGGCAAAAAGTCGGTCACCTCCAAAGACCCCTTGTTTTTTCATAAAACCTCCCTAATTGTTTCATTTATATGTACATAGTTAAAAATTATAGTCATATAAATTGATTTTACCATTATTTTTCATCTATGAATCCTTTAAAAAAAAAAAACGAAAAATCAATGGGTCGGCAGGTAGTGGCCGATTCTGGGAATATAGTCGGTCACCTCCAGCCGACTACTTTGAAGAGAAGTCGACCAACAGGGGCCGACTTTCTACTCTCTGTGAGAAGCACCACCGGCCGACCCCTGCAATATGAGTACCATTTACATTTTTTTTGAAATTTTCAGGGATATATTTTCTATGGTGGGACGTTCGGACCGTTCTCTTGGGTTAGTCAACGACTGGATTTGAGGTCATCTCATGACTAAAAAGAAGAAAAGGGGATAGAAGAGATGCTTAGTCTCATAGATCGGCCTTGCCCGAGTTCTGCAACACCCAGTGGCTCACTTGTGATACTCCTCCGTCCCACTTTTACGCCACTTTTTCATCAACTTGCTCTACATGCGAAATTATTCTTGTTCTTGTTCTCTTGTTGTTGTTGAATGTTGAATGTTCTTCTTGTTCTTGTTCTTCTTCTTCTCTTTCACTCTCTCTCTCTCTCTATAAATCAGAATTCTTCTTGTTCTTCGACCCACTTGAGGATTTGTTGTTCTTGTCAATACAAAGCAAATAAAAAAAAAATTAAAAAAAAAATTAAAAATAAATAAAGTGTCGACCAGTACCAGTTGATTTTATAGGTGAAAGTCGGCCGGGTATGACAGAATAATTAGGCCAAATTCGGCAGGCAGTGGCCGATTTTTTAAACAAAGGGTCGTCCAGGAGTGGTCGAAAAATTACCCAGAGTCGGTCGGTACTGGCCGACTATTTACCCAGAGTCGGTCGGTACCGGCCGACCCAAGCCGCCGACCCAAAGCAAACCTCAACAGAAATGAGAGAGGAATCGGCAGAAATGAGAGAGGAATAAGGAAAATGGGTTTTGAAATTGAGAGTTAATTTGGGTATTGGGATTGGTTTGAAGAAGTGGGTTTGGATAAAAAAGGGAGAGAATTCAAGGGTTTTGTAGAGTTTGTTAACTTGGTGGGAAGAAGATGAAGGTGAAGGATTAGAAGGAGGTTGAGAAGAGTTGTTGAAGGAGAAAAAGTCTTCTTCTTCTTCTTCTTCTTCTTCTTCTTCTCTCTCTCTCTCTCTCTCTCTCTCTCTCTAGGCTGTAAATGAAATGGGTGTGGGTGGGTGGGTGAATGGAAGGGTATAAAGGGAAAGTAAAGGGGTGTGTGTAATTTATTTGGGGTGATATTAGTAATGGGATATACTCATAGTTTTTTGGGGTTTAAATAGTAACTCTCAAAATATAGATAACAACTAACAAGCCCACTAGCCCAGGGAATCTCAAGCTATCCTTAACCTTAAGCCCAATGGTGTATCTTCTGGGCCTATTGGTTTTAGTCTATACCCCTCCATCCCATTACAAAAGGCACAAAATCGATTTTTACAAAAATTAAGAAAAGTATATAGTAGAGTTAGTGTTGTCAGTATGAAAACTGAAATAGGAGAGAGAAATTGGGGTAAGAAATAGTAAGTGGATAGATGATGTGAATATGACAATTGGGTCACATGAATAAATAAACATAAAAAAAGCTTTCATTTTTTGGCTTGTGTCTTTCGTAATTTCGTAATTGGACATCAAAATGGGGTTTTTGTGTCTTATATAATGTGACATGGAGGGAGTATTCTTTAATTTTTGAGTATTTTCCATGAATGTTGGACTATGTTTATTTTCTTCCTTGTCTTTGTCCCCAAGAATCTTCACCTCCTTTTACTAGTAGTAGTAGCATCTTCTTTAGTCCATTCATCTTTCATCAAGGATTGTTGATAGTATTTGACTCCCACAATTACCATGAAAACTGCATTCCCAACACAAAAAAAAAAATTTGCTAGTAAATCAAAATTTTAGTGGTAAAAAAAATGGTTACATTGTAGCGGGGAGGGGGGGGGGGGTTTGTCATGCATCAGTGGACGTGTATCTTTACCTGCCCAAATACGAGCAATGACCGACGAAAGATTCCACACAACTGTAAAAATGGCGAAACCTACTGCCTTTTTGTGAGTGCACGTCTCCCAAACATCTCTAAAGCGTCGAATCCAAAATGTACCTATTTGATTACGTGATTATACATTTGTTACAAGTTAGAGAGCTTGACAACCGAAGATAGTACTACAGAAAATAATATCCCTCCGTCCCAAAATGTGAAATGACATTTATTTCTAGACGGGTTTAGTATAAAGATAAGGAACTGCATGGAATTTAAAGAAGTAGGTAGGTGAAGTGTTGAGTTCTCAGTTTACCAAATGCAGATAATTGAGAGGAATAGGAGGAGCAAACTTTTGGGACTGTGAAAACCCCAAAAAAGCCCAATTTGGCCATCTTCCAAATAGTTATGGAGCTGCCACACCTTGCCATAACAAAGAGCAGCATTGCCAACTGCCATTATTGACATATTTTGTCAACTTTTTGGATAATCTTACGGCGTAAAAAATAGAAAAATAAATGAAAAATTACCTTCATAGTAGTAGCAGGATCACCAGAAAAAAGGGTTCTAACATTCAAAAGAAATTCATTTATATAAGGAAGGGTCAATTTCAATACCCAAATTGCTTCTTCTTCCCCAACAACATGATCTTCATTATATCATCTCTATCAACACCACCCCTATATATTTAAATTAATATTTAGATTAATTATCTATCATTAAAAACCCAATTAAGCATTTAATTCAACAATGTACCTGTTAATAACAGATCTGAAAAGGAAGATTGCTGCAAGATACACAAGACCCATGTAGGAAATTACAGAAATAAAGCTGTAAATCCCATAAAACAAATGAAATTTTACTCATCCAAATTAAAAAATGGAAAATATCATAATGATAATAAAAAAATAGAAAATAATTTGTATATTAACCTGATATTAAGATCTTTTGTGTAGGAGGATGAAATTATGGAAAATGTCCCAACTCCAAATATCAATGCTGATCTTGAGACATCCCTCCACATAACTAAATCAACTGTTAATTTATCAAATCAAAAAATATTAGTGCCAAAGAGGCGTTATGTCACATTTTTATTTTATTTTATTTTTTGGTTCGTTTTAAAATAAGTGTCTAGTATCTAAATAAGGCGTTAGTATAGAAGATTTGGCAAAAGATATTTTATTTCATTATTCAACTGAGTATTTATATACAAAAGTGTAGACAACAATACATTGATTTAAGCAAGATTATGAACAGAAGTGGAAGTGCATCAGTTGCGTTGGAAGTGCATCAGTTGCGTGTATCTGTTTGATGGTTCTTGGTGTGAGGCGGCCGCATGGGTCTTTGAGGAGGCCGCCGCATGAGAGAGCGGATAACATCGCGAGGTTTGGACGGAGATGAGGCGGCGCTTGGTATTATGTGAGGCGGGCGCCTCATTACGTAATGTATCTTTATCACGCCCTGCAAGATGGACGATCTTGAAAGACCAATCTTGGATAGTAACTCTTGAAACTTGGCACGAGGAGTGGTTTAGTCGGGATGTCCGCCAATTGATCGCTTCCGAGAGATGTGTGTGACACGGAGATTCGACTTTGAACATTTTCGCGAACAAAATGATAATCAAGCCGAGATGTTTCATTTTGGAGTGAAATCTCGGATTCGCGGCTACATATGTCGCGCCCGTATGTTGTCGCAATAAATTATCGGAGTCTTTGGAAAGATGAACCTGGATTTCTTTGAGCGATTTTGAAGCGAAAGGACTTCGGCGGTTGTTGCAGCGGCGCTCGATACTCGGCTTAGTGGATGATCTAGCAAGGGTGCGTTGTTTGCGAGAGCTCCATGAGATTGGATTTTTTCCTAGGTAAACAATATACCCGGTGGTGGAGGTGTAGTTGTCTTTGTCTCCCGCCCAATCCGCATCCGTAAATGCTTGTAAGGTAAAGGGGAATTTTGTGAAGAAGTAGACCATGATGAGAGGAACCGGCAAGATAACGCAAAACACGTTTTAAGGCCCTTGATGAAGATACGTGGGCGGTGCATGTATTGAGAGAGTTTGTTCACAGCAAAGGAGATGTCAAGCCGTGTGAGCGAGAGGTATTGGAGGCCCCCAACAAGAGCCTATATTCGGTAGTATTCGAAATAGGAGAGCCACCGTGAAGAGAGAGGTGGATTTGTGACCATGGGAGTAGGAACCGGTTTTGCTTCGGTCATGTGAGCACGAGAAAGAAGATCTTGAATGTATTTGTGTTGAGATAAGAGAATACCCTCGGGATGAGGAAGTACTTCTACCCCAAGAAAGTAAGAGAGGGAGCCTAAGTCCTTAAGGGAAAAACGAGATGCAAAAGAGGAAATAAAGGAGGTAAGAAGGGTGGAATTTGAGCCGGTAATAATGATATCGTCAACGTAAACAAGGAGAAAGATTGAACCAAGAGTATGTTTATGATAGAATAGTGAGGAGTCGGAAATACACTTGGAGAAACCAATGGAGAGAAGATAGGATTTGAGCTCGTTGTACCAGGCACGTGGTGCTTGTTTGAGCCCATATAGGGCTTGGCGAAGTTTGCAAACATGTGTAGGATGAGTGGAGCTAATGAAACCCGGAGGTTGAACCATGTATACATCTTCTAAAAGAGTACCTTGTAAAAAGGCATTATTGATATCAAGGTGACGTAGTGGCCAGTTTTGTGAGAGAGCAAGGGAAAGAATTGTGCGAATTGTGGCGGGTTTGACAACGGGGCTAAAGGTTTCGGAATAGTCTAGGCCGGGACGTTGGTGAAACCCTTTGGCAACAAGTATAGCTTTATGACGATCTACGGAGCCATCGGGGTTATATTTGGTACGAAAAACCCATTTACATCCCGCAAGATTTTGAGAAGAGGAGGGAGGAACAAGGTCCCAAGTGTGGTTTTTGATAAGCGCATCATATTCGGATTGCATAGCAGTGTGCCAAATTTGGCTTTTGAGGGCTTGTGTTATGGTAGTGGGTTCAGTTGTGGGGGAAGCAGGAAGGTGGGCATGGAGATTCATTTTAGTGAGAGGTTTTCTAATGTTGTTACGAAGGCGAGTAATTGGGCCGGATGGAAGGGGTGGAGGGGGTGGAATAGGTGATGAGGTGACAGTGGGTATGTTGAGAGATTCGGTTGAGAGAGGGAAATTAGGTGTATTGCTGGATGAATTATGGGAGGTAGCTGGTAATGTTGTGTCTGAAGTTTGTGGAGGGTTTGAAGAAATATTTGTAGGAGATGAAGCAGGAAGTATGGAAAGTTGAGAATTACACCAGGCATCAATATATTCAGAGGTGATATTAGGTTTAGTTTGTGGCAGGGAAGAGAAGGGAAATTTGTCTTCCACGAACTTGACATGACGTGATGTGAAGATTTTGAGAGAAGAAGGTTCAAGACAATAATATGCACTTTGAGACGGAGAATAACCAACAAACACACAAGGGGAGGATCGAGGTTCAAGTTTATTTGTAGTATAGGGGCGAAGCCAAGGATAGCAAAGGCATCCAAAGCTTCGTAATTTAAGATAGTTGGGTGGTTGTTTGTGAAGATATTGATATGGTGATTGGAGTTGTAAGATGGCGGTTGGCATGCGATTGATTAAATAGCATGCAGTTGTAAAGGCTAGAGGCATTTACTTTCGAGGCATAGAAGAGTGGGTAAGGAGAGAAAGCCCAGTTTCAACAATGTGACGATGACGTCTTTCAGAGTACCCGTTATATTCGGGAGTATGAGGGGGAGAGGTTAAATGATTTATACCATGAGAAGCAAGAAGAGGGCGTAAGCCAATATACTCACCACCATTGTCACTGAAAATAGTGAGAATTGATCGATTAAATATTTTTCAACAAGGAGTTTAA
This sequence comes from Adenophora triphylla var. japonica, assembly GCA_022495995.1. Lineage (NCBI taxonomy): Eukaryota > Viridiplantae > Streptophyta > Magnoliopsida > Asterales > Campanulaceae > Adenophora > Adenophora triphylla. The sequence continues at coordinate 27,010 of JAFEMH010001512.1, forward strand.
ATCGAGAAAAAATGGTGGTGGCATCATTTTTATGTTTTAGTGGGTAGAACCAAATGTATTTAGAAAAATGGTCTATGAAGATGATGTAATATTTGAACTCATCGTAGGAGGTAATGGGGGAGGTCCATACATCACTGTAAAGAATGTCAAGCGGGCCAAACGACTGAATAGAATTTTCATTGAATGGCAACTTGTGACTTTTGTTACAGTCACACGAATTACATTGAAAGGAAATAGAAGTAGGAATACGTAAATTAAAATGATTACTGATATGTCTTAAAATGGAGTAAGAGGGATGACCAAGACGGTGGTGCCAATTTGAAGCGGATGTAAGATGAGCAGAGTGTATTGAAGGAGCAGGGTGAGACCCATCAATGAACTTATGAAGGTCATGGCCTAAGAGGGTAACTTCCATTTGGATTTTCCATGAGAGATAGTTGGTAGAGGTTAGTTTGAGGATGTGGGAGAGGGAAACGACTATGAGAGGAACAGTGGGTTCAGCTGAATTGGGAAGGAGGGTATGATCAGCAGTGGCCATGGCGAGAGAGAGGAAATTAGGGATTAGTTGAAAAAGAAATTTGGATCCTTTATTTTTGCTCTGATACCATATAGAAGATTTGGCAAAAGATATTTTATTTCATTATTCAACTGAGTATTTATATACAAAAGTGTAGACAACAATACATTGATTTAAGCAAGATTATGAACAGAAGTGGAAGTGCATCAGTTGCGTTGGAAGTGCATCAGTTGCGTGTATCTGTTTGATGGTTCTTGGTGTGAGGCGGCCGCATGGTGCTGAGGGAGGCGGCCGCATGAGAGGCAGTAACATCAGCAGAGGTTTGGACAAGATGAGGCGGGCGCTTGGTATTATGTGAGGCGGGCGCCTCATTCTGTAATGTATCTTTATCAGTTAGTCCAATTTAACATGAGTACAATCAATATACAAGAAAGTTAGATTCAAATGCGACACTTACAATAAAACGATTGAGTAATATTATAAAGATTCGAGGCTATTAATCTCATGACCAATTGATTTTGAGATGAAGCAGACTTTATCAAAATTCAAAATGAACTCCAAATGAATATCAATTTTTACCTAATCAAAAAGTAAAAATGGACATTTATTTTGGGACGAACGAAATAAAAAAAATCAAGAACTTACTTGGATTTGTTATAAAAGTTGGCATTGAAATGACTCTATTGGGTGCTCCTGTTCTTTCATTTCTTTGTACAATTTTCATTTCTGAAACAACAACGTTGGAAGCAATCTGTTTTCCAGTAATTAGGGAAATTGGTTTCTGTTCCTGAGATAATACATTCGTTTGTTTCACAACAATGCTCTTCTTCGTCACAATCTCGTCTTCCATTTCATCATCGTCCCAATCGTCTTCTTCATCATCATCATCGGTTTCCTCAAATTTAGGAGATTCGATTTCACCCACGTTATCCAAATCAAACTCCTCCAAACTTTCAGCTGATTCACTTCTCTTAATCCCAACCGAATTCTTATCATTTTCATCGGTCCCTTCAGATTCATCCCCACTGTTATTACTGGGTGCACATTTCAGTTTCCTTAAGGAAATCGAATTCCGGTCAGTGAAGTCGCCGGACAATCTCTGCCACATTGCTCTCGTCCTCATCCGATGAATCGGGCTACTACCAAACCCATCAGACTGGCTCAAATCCTTACCCGTATTCTTGATCTGATCAGGGCTTTTCTTGATTCCGCCTGCGGAAAAGCTTATTTCCATACACTTTTCGTCGGAGTTCTTTTCTTTTTCCGGCCTCTGCTTCGATATCTGAACTGGGTTTTTCTCAGACCCATTGGAATAATCAGAATTCCATGTCTTTCTCTTTACTGCATTAACACCAGCAGCAAAAACAACACTCTGTTTGGGCCTTAATCTTTTGTATAACTGAATCTCATTATTAGGAGTATTAGCTTTGTTGTTGATGGTGTTATTTTGCAGGGAATTTGGTTGGACATTGAAGACTTTGAAGCCACCTTTAACATCATCATTCTTCATTCTTGTCTCCCAAACAGAGCCTCCATTTTTTGCCCCTCTTTTTCTTTCCAGATCCATTTTTCAATTGCTTGAGTAGGCCACAAGTGATGGTAGTTAGAGTGAGGCTTTGAGATGAAGAAATGGCTGTTGGTCTGATCAAATTGGGATTCCTGTTTTTAAGTTAGAATGACATTTTAAAGAGTGAGGTTTCTCTGGCATGGGACAGTGGCGGGATGGCCGTTGCAATCAAATATTATAGCGGCTCGCACTCAATTTTGCTCGCCCATTTTAATCTCGAACAATATTTCAAGAGTTATTTAAGAGTATTTTACCATTTTTGTTTTGTTCGGAAAACATTTTACTATGGGGAATCATTTTTCGAAATTAGTTTTACGCGAAACAAACGAATTCTTAATCATCATATAAATATAAAAGCAAAACTATATCAAAGGCTGAAAATATATGCCAAAATGACAGGTTGTCACCAACGGCCCAGATTCAATTTGCCCCACTTTCCTTAAATACGCTGTTAATTAAATCACACCTATTCAACTTAAAAAAAAATGTTTAATTAATTTCAATTTCCTATATAAAAATATCCGCAATAAAATACTCTTGAAAACCCAATTCCGTAATAATAGTAAGAGCTTGAAATTCTTTGTTTAAAGTCGGCAATTTTTTATCATTTGGAAGCAGGGTAAGAAAGACGAACTGCTATATTAAGGCCATTATCTTGGGCGTATTTAGTTTCCCAATTAATAATAAAAATAAATAAATTATTTTTTTATTAAAGCAAATTTAAAAAGACTAGCTCAAATTTGTTAATTTTTGCTACTATAACTGTTCCCAAAATTGAGTCAATTTCAATTCCCTATATAAATCATGTAACCCTAGCAAGAGATTTAGAGTCGAATCTGCAATAATTTTCTGCAGATTATATAAGGAAATTATTCAGTATACTCGCATAGAATATATTATATGTATGACAACAATTTTCAGTGCATAAGGAAATTATTCTGCAGATTTAGAGTCGAATCTGCACTAATTTTTTTATTAAAGCAAATTTAAAAAGACTAGGTTATATGACAAACTGTGAACAAAAAGAAGAAATTCTTACCGAGTAGATGACTGTTCTTAAAGCTTCCATATCCCCGTCGGGCACAATATATTATATAAGGAAATTATTCAGTATACTCGCATAGAATATATTATATGTATGGCAATATATATTCTAGGAATATCTATTATTTCGGGCACCATATATTATATGACAAACTGTGAACAAGGATTATTTTAGGGGGTGCCGCATAGAGAGAGAATCGGTGAGAGAGAGAGAGAGCACGGCAGTGAGAAAAAAGAAGGAAGAAGAAGGAGGAAGAAAGCTCCATTGTTGTAGTTCAAGATTCAACCCAAGGTAAGTGTTTTCTGAATGCATAACTGTCTTTTAGTTTATTCTCTGAATGAGATATGATATTTTCAGTCAGTGTTGCTTTAGAAGGTGTGGTTTGTTTTTGCTATCATGGGTTCATATTTAATTGTATTATGTTCTTTTATTCGCAAGCACTTTTGGTCAAGTTTGTTGGTTCAACCTCATCTTTTCCTTTCCCTTTGTGAGATCCGAGAAATAAATGGTTCATTGGGCCGTATGATTAATGTATACGAGTAACTATATAGGTGCAGACATCAAATTGAAAATCAATGTTCTTTTTTCTCTTATGGAATTCATGTTCAATTGTTCCTTGGCGGTTCCCAACTAATGGTTGATAGTTCCAGAGAAAGCTGTACTTCTTACTTGCTGAGTTTCGTCATCCGGCCAAGTTGACAATTTGGATTTCTATGACACCTGGTTTTCTTTGACACTTGGTTGATTATCCTTCTTTTTGACCACCAGTTGTTTTGGAGCGTTACTCATTTTATCTAATTCTGAGTTCTTTCAAAGACGTTTCTTTCTTTCTGATGTACTTCTTACTGATCTCTTAATTCCCATTCAAGCAACATTCAGTTAGTCGGACAATGTTTCTCAATCTCAGCATCATCAAAAAATATTTTGGTATTATTTTGAAACAATTTCGTAGGCCAAGAATTTATAAGGGCATGTTGTGTGTTTAGTCACTTGATAGTGTTGATTATGCCATTCAAGAATATTATTGTAAAATGACTGGTAATATAACTGTGGCTCCATTCGAGCAATGTTTGGACTACATAAGTATAAAACTGTGGCTCCATTCGAGCAATTGGGCGTATTTACCAAGTACTCTATATAAGATTTAGTAATCTAAATTTTACGTTTTTTATGCAACCTCCATTGATTTATGCTTATTTTTATTTTTTGAAAACAACCTTTGCTTTATATGTTAAATAATGGTTTCATTGATCTGCGCCGATTCTTAAGGATTCAGACATGTCAGTCTAGCTAATAAAGTATTCTAACAGTGAATTAGAAACAGATATTCCACGAAACAATTGATCCAAATATAGCGACATAAGTATCAATAGATCATTCGAGAGGAGATTAACTTACTATTTAGCTCTTCTAGCCAGCGAGTAACGCTATCAAAAGTAGTCTGCGAGAAATATCATAGACAATGAGAGCGGCAGAAGCCAGCGCCGCGGTAGTAAGCAGAAGTGACGGCACGAAATCGCTCTTAGTCCTGCGAGAAATATCATAGACAATGAGGAAATCGACATATATGTATGCCGTCGGATTATGCCATTCAAGAATATTATTGTAAAATGACTGGTAATATAACTGTGGCTCCATTCGAGCAATGTTTGGACTACATAAGTATAAATAAGGTCTCATGGCCTTAAAATATGAAAGCCTCATAAGATTTCATTGTGCAATCCAGCAAAAACATTATGAGTATGTTTATTGCATATCTTTCAAATTGTGAATGGATCATTTGATATAATCAATCTTTATTTAACAGGTACCCAGATGGCAACCAAGAGCAATCTCATCAATATCAAGTGCATCACAAAGACATCAAAATTTAAAGCAATTGAGGCTCGAGTTTTAAGGATGTGGAACAAGAAGGACTTCGGCAAGTCATATATCGAGATGATACTCATTGACATGGAGGTAAGTTAATAATTTCCTGAATTTCATTTAATTTAGTATTATGAATACCATATACTGAATAAATATATTCGATTAAATAAGAAACTTACTTCATGAATTTAACGTATTGGCCAATTTCATGTAGCCTTGACCCATCAATATCTGGTGTCCTTAAATCCTTTTCCCTGCAAATAAGTTTATTAACATTGTATGAGTCTCCAAATTGTAATTGTTCGTGTTAGAAAATTATAAATGAATTGTCCTTAAATACTCCCTTTGTTCCATAATGTTTTCGATTATGGTTATATTTCTTTTTAATAATCCGTCTGTCCTATAATGTTTTTTTACCTATAATTTAGAATAATTTTAATACTCTCTCTGTCCCATAATGCTTTTTCTTATGATTATATTTCTTTTTAATACTCCATCTGTCCCATATTGTTTTTAAGCTATAATTTAGATTAGTTTTAATACTCTCTCTGTCCCATAATATTTTTGGGTATTGTGACGATATGGGAAAAAAATTCGGCTTTCTTGCGTTTCTTTGAAAAACCCAAATAAAACCCGGAAAAAACGGAGTCGCCACGCCATTTTAATTTTGAAGGGCCAAAACTTTGAAAAAAGCCCGAGATCAGAGATTTAGGTTCGGAGGTCATGTTACGCGTCGGGAAGGACGTTAGTGTGCACCCGACGCGCCTCGTAAAAACGAGTCTTCCAAGCTGAAAATCATTTGTGTGTGTGTGTGTGTGTGTGTGTTTTGGCCAAAATAAGTTGAAACTGGAAAAAGTAAAAATTGGGATGTCTTTTTAAGACTTTAAACTGATCCCATGATTTTTTGGAGAATTTTTGGTTTGAGATTTGGTACTCAAAAAACCTTTTGAAGTTGAGAAGTCACTTCTGCCAGAAGAAAATGGCAGCAGACACCTGATTTTGAAATGGATTCAAGGGTCCTAAAACTTCATAATCTGGATGAACTCAGAGAATGAAAGTTTCTCTAGACTTCTTGAATAAACTTTGTGTGAAAGAAATTTCCATTTTGGAGAAGATTTGAGGGGTCAAAACCTTCTGGAAACCTCAGATATGAGATCTGGATTCCCAGAAGCTGATGAACTAGCCTCTGAAAGAAAAATTGAAAAGAGGAGTTTTACTCACCCAAAAAATAAGGTAAAAATATTTCTGGAAAGCTCTGGATGTTGGCTACAAAAAGTGTTTTGTAGTCAACACCAAATTCCAAGTTCATCTGTGTCCAAAAATTAAGACCATGGACTGAGGTCTGAGAAATTTGCTACTGGACAGCAACTTCTCAAGAAAGAAAATATGATTTTAAGGGGGTTTTGCATCCATGCTTGTCCCCATTTCCCTAGGTTTTGGTTAGTGATCACTAGACATTTTAGTGGTGAATCAACTATACCAAACCATCCTTGGGGTACATTAGGACTAAGCATTTCATTTGCTTGGGGAGGGGATTTTACCCTTTGAAATCAAGATTTAGTGCTTGAAAATGGTTTTTAGGGTTTTGAAAGTGCATTTTTGCAAGTAAGAAAGAAAAGCTTTGAAAATAATGTTGATCTTTGTAGAAGATCATCCATGGAGATGGTCTTCCATGGTGATCTTCTTAGATCTAGAGAAAAAAGATGAAAGAACTACATTTTGTAGTTTGAAGATGCATGCATGGATGAGATTTAGGGTTAGGAAGAGGAGGGTTTACCAATCTTCCTTGTGTTCTTGAGTGTTTGGCTTGAGTGTATGAGTGTTTAGGGCTTTGATATGAGAGTGAGTGGATGAGTATGAGTTGGGAAAGATTGGAAAGAAAAAGGTGACAATTCTTGAGAATTCTCACTGTTTTCTCTCTATATTTCGCCAGAACTTCGTTGCATTTGTGTTCTTCCTCCTTATTTTTGTGACTGGAGGGCTCAATTTATAGCCCTCCTGAAAATACAAACATGTCCGCGCGGATGGATCGATCGCGTGCCTTGTTCATTAAATAGCTTCGAGCTTTGGACACAAGGAATAATCTTTTTCAAAATTCAAATTGACCAGCCAGATTATGTTTCCAGCATTGCTATATTTGGTTTTCTTCATTTGTTTTTCTTTTTAAGATTCTTTTTAAGGTTTAACCTTAAATAACAATGCCCATTTTACCCTCACTTTGTTAGAAATGTTAGGATAGTTAGGAATTGTTAGAAATGTTATAACTTCCGTTAATTTTCTAACGAAAATTCTAACAAGCTCAAATTGGAGCACTTACAGTAGCCCCTCGGCGACGGCGCTTTCGAAGGAAGCGGGGTCGTCGATAAGAGTAAGGCTCCATATTTGGCAGGATGATCGAGTGATCGGGTGGCTGAACCTAGCGATAGGCTACCTACGTATCCCGGGTGGGAATCAAGCCGGTCGTAGTTCGGGTCTTTGACCCTGGAGATGATGGCGTTTTAGGTGCCTCGAACCTGATGAGCGAGTTCTACAGTCGGTTACTGGGAAGGAACTCTGCTGGGGATAAGAGATGACCATTTTTGGTCTGATGGCTATCCGCTCTGCTGGGGATAGGAATGACCATTTTCGGTCTCTGCTGGGGATGATTGCGATTTATCGCTTTCTAGCGATAGCGTCTTAGGTGCCTCAATCCTTGAAGATGGCGTTTTAGGTGCCTCGAACCTTGATGATGATGGCTTTTTAGGCGCCTCGGACCTTAATGATGATGGCTTTTTAGGCGCCTCGGACCTTTGATGATGATGGCTTTTTAGGCGCCTCGGACCTTAATGATGATGGCTTTTTAGGCGCCTCGGACCTTAATGATGATGGCCTTTTTAGGCGCCTCGGACCTTAGTTTGAAATGGCCTTTCGGTGGACTTTGTCTGCTGCCGAAGGATAGGGTGACCGTTTTGGTCGGAAGGGACCTAATGATGATAGGCTACCTACGTATCCCTAGTGGGAATCAAGCCCTTTCGTAGTTCGAGTACTACTCGAGATTTCGTTGGCTTTTGGGATTCCGTTAACTTTGCTGGGGATTTCGTTAGCCTTTGCTGGGGAAAATCAGACGTACTCGTCTGGGAAATCGGTCTTACGTTTGACTGCCGTTGGATGATTTTTGATGAAAGATACGGGATCTCGTTATCTTTCTCGGGTCACTCGGTCTTACGTTTGACTGCCGGGGGTAATTTTGATGAAAGATACGGGATCTCGTTATCTTTCTCGGGGTCATCGGCTACGTTTGACTGCTGGGGCAATTTTGATGAAAGATACGGGATCTCGTTATCTTTCTCGGGTCACTCGGTCTTACGTTTGACTGATCGGGGGCAATTTTGATGAAAGATACGGGATCTCGTTATCTTTCTCGGGGCACTCGGTCTTACGTTTGACTAACGGGGTAATTTTGATGAAAGATACGGGATTTCGTTATCTTTCTCAGGGCACTCGGTCTTACGTTTGACTCTAGGGGTAATTTTGATGAAAGATACGGGATCCGCATCTTTCTCGGGAGCCTTCGGTCTTACGTTTCTTCTTGGGGCAATTTTGATGAAAGATACGGGATCTCGTTATCTTTCTCAGTTACTCGGCCTTACGTTTGACTGGGGCAATTTTGATGAAAGATACGGGATCTCGTTATCTTTCTCGGGGCACTCGGTCTTACGTTTCTTGCGGGGTAATTTTGATGAAAGATACGAGATCTCGTTATCTTTCTCGGGGAAATTGGTCTTACGTTTGACTGCCGGGGGCAATTTTGATGAAAGATACGGGATCTCGTTATCTTTCTCGGGGCACTCGGTCTTACGTTTTACTGCCGGGGGCAATTTTGATGAAAGATACGGGATCTCGTTATCTTTCTCGGGTTACTCGGTCTTACGTTTGACTGCCGGGGGCAATTTTGATGAAAGATACGGGATCTCGTTATCTTTCTCGGGCACCTTGGTCTTACGTTTGCGTGCTTAGGGGCAATTTTGATGAAAGATACGGGATCTCGTTATCTTTCTCGGGGCACTCGGTCTTACGTTTTCTGCTGGGGCAATTTTGATGAAAGATACGGGATCTCGTTATCTTTCTCGGGGTTACTCGGTCTTACGTTTCTTCTTAGGGCAATTTTGATGAAAGATACGGGATCTCGTTATCTTTCTCGGGGCACTCGGTCTTACGTTTCACTGACGGGGTAATTTTGATGAAAGATACGGGATCTCGTTATCTTTCTCGGGTTACTCGGTCTTACGTTTGGCGACCGGGGGTAATTTTGATGAAAGATACGGGATCTCGTTATCTTTCTCGGGGCACTCGGTCTTACGTTTCTTTGCTGGGGTAATTTTGATGAAAGATACGGGATCTCGTTATCTTTCTCGGGGCACTCGGTCTTACGTTTTTGCTTAGGGTAATTTTGATGAAAGATACGGGATCTCGTTATCTTTCTCGGGTTACTCGGTCTTACGTTTGGCTCAGGGGTAATTTTGATGAAAGATACGGGATCTCGTTATCTTTCTCGGTTACTCGGTCTTACGTTTGACTGCCGGGGCAATTTTGATGAAAGATACGGGATCTCGTTATCTTTCTCGGGGGCACTCGGATCTTACGTTTGGCTTAGGGGTAATTTTGATGAAAGATACGGGATCTCGTTATCTTTCTCGGGGCACTCGGTCTTACGTTTATGCCAGGGGCAATTTTGATGAAAGATACGGGATCTCGTTATCTTTCTCGGGTTACTCGGTCTTACGTTTTTCGCGGGGCAATTTTGATGAAAGATACGGGATCTCGTTATCTTTCTCGGGGCACTCGGTCTTACGTTTTACTGCCGGGGGTAATTTTGATGAAAGATACGGGATCTCGTTATCTTTCTCAGGTTACTCGGTCTTACGTTTGACTTGTGGGTAATTTTGATGAAAGATACGGGATCTCGTTATCTTTCTCGGGTTACTCGGTCTTACGTTTGGCTAGGGGGCAATTTTGATGAAAGATACGGGATCTCGTTATCTTTCTCGGGGCACTCGGTCTTACGTTTCTTTAGGGGGATGATTTTCTTGACAAGGGGCTGACTTTGGTTAACTTTGGTTAACTTTGTCAAGTTGGGGACTGAATTGCAGAGTACTGAAATTTTGAGGGGCAAAAGGGTCATGTTGACCCTTGCAATCTCATCCGCGCGGATAGGGATGGAAAGTCAGGGGTATTAATTGGGCCAACGCCCTTCTTCTTCCCCATTCAGTTTTGAAACTCGCCGAGAGCGAGAGAGAGAGAAGCCGAGGAGAACGGCCATTTTTGGCCTTAGAAGCTTCAAAATTCGTCCGTTTTCTTGATTTTTCGAGCAATGGAACACGGGGAAGGCGCTTTTCAAGGCCAAGGACGTGGTCCCATAGCGGAGAGGCGATTGGAGCTCGTCCGGATGAGGAGGCATTACAATCTTTCGCAATCGGTTGCGGAGGAGCATTACCCCGATGCTTGGCAACATTGGGCTTCGGATCCGCATCTCCGAACGGTATATTTCGAATCCTCTTGATCCTCTTGTCGATTTCTTGTTTGAAATTTTTGGATGATTTTTGAATTTTTTTTTTTGAATATTGAATATTGATATTGATGATATGCAATGTTGCAATGAATTTGTGAGTGTCCCAAAAATGTGCATTTTGCTTGGGAAAAAGAATTGGCATTTTTGCCACATTTTTTTTTTTGAAAATTACATGTGAAAATTCGAAGAATTGTGATTTTTTTTTTTTGGAATTGAATATTGCATGTTCTTGATGATGATGATTTTTTTTTTGAATTTGAATTTTGATATTGATGAATGATGATGCAATGCATGCATTTTGTTTGGAAAGAATGGGCATTTTGCCAATATGAGATGTATGTTTAGGATTTTTTTTTTTGAAAAGTGGGACGGATTTTTCCTCCCGTTGCATGTAAGATGGATGATATGCATGTATGCATTTTTTTTTGAAAATGGGACGGAGTTTTTACTTCCGTAGGAATGCATTTTTTTTTTTTGATGAATGCATTGGGACTTGCTGAAAATTGTTTTCTTTCATGCGAGAAAAATGGGGCTATGCTCATTGTATGCTGTTATGCTGTCGAATTTTTTTTTTTAATGTAAATGCAAATGCAATCTTTTTGACATTTTCTCTTCTCTTTTTTTTTTTACAGGGCGGAAACCGTTTTGTGACGGAGCAGCTGAACAAAATGAAGACTCGAGGATCGGTGGAGTCTGTGATTGACTTGTGGGACCGGCTTCCGAATGCGGGCCGAGGAGCTTTGCCGAGTCCGAGACAGATCGTTGTCGAGACGGGGCTCTGGGAGTTTGTCGAGTGCTTGAGGGGACTGGTCAAGTTCCCTAAGTGCAAGGGCTTGATGTTTGCTCTGGCGCAGCACTGGTGGGACGCGACCCACACCTTCCACTTCTTCTGGGGCGAGGCGACTGTTACGCCTTCTGACTATGCTGCGATCACGGGTCTGTCCTTCAATGGACGCAGCATTGAGTGGCGGGATGGCTACAGCGATGCCGATCTGCAGGCTCTTCTGGGATTTTCCCCTATTCCCAAAAAGGGGATGGGGATGGAGTATGCCGTGGTCTACGGCAAGATCGTGGAGACCATCGCGAGTTACGAGGCTGGGGAGGATAGGTTTAGCGCCGAGCAGATTGCTAGGTCCTTCCTGTGGTTTACTTTCTCGAGCACGCTCTTTGGTCATGCTGAGGGGACAGCGGTCTTTGCCTTGCTGAGGTCCTTAGAGGACATGGAGACGGTTGGAGATATTTCCTGGGGGGAGGCCGGGCTGGCTGAGTTGTACTTCGCTCTTGATAGATACAGCCGGAAGGCTGTGAGCTCCCTGTACTGCTTCGAGTTTGCTCTGGAGGTATAAGCTCTCTTTTTGCTTTCCCTCTTTCCTTTGAGCACGCACTTTTATTTGCACTGGATTGATTGGATTTTTACCTTTCGCAGGTATGGGCGTTGGAGTTTTTCCACGTCACGGTGTGGAGGCAGCCGGCGGAGTACGTCGGGGCGTATCCGGCCATGCAGTCTTGGTCCAAGCATGCCCGGGAGAAGATAAGCTCCAGGGGGCGTACGACTCTTAGGTACGCGGATTGCCTTCCTTTGACGGAGGCCGAGACGGATGAGGGGATGATATTCTTCCCCTGGGATCGCTTTGAGGTAGCGCAGCTGAAGGGCGCTGAGATCTGGACGGTGCAGCGGAGGATTTTGAGGGGCCTGACTTGCGACGCCTACTATCTGGGAGAGAGGGTGACGCGCCAGCATGGCGTGAACTCGCCTTTGAGGACACCGGTGGAGCCTCCCGCTGACATGATGCACCCGAGCGATCGGTCCGTGACCTGGGACGATTACCGAGCAGGCCAGCACTTCTCGGACTTCGTGGCGATCGAGCCATATGCGACGTTCGTCTTGAGGAGGCTGAGGATGCCTCAGGTTTTGGAGAGGGAGGGGCTTGGGATCCCGCGGTACCCTCGGACGGATTTTTCCTACATCCAGGATGGGGTCCGATTGAGGGTGCAGATCCCTCAGCCCGAGCGGCTTCCACGAGCTTTCCGGCCTCGTCCGGGTATGAAGGTATGGCTTCACCTTTTCCCCTTCTTTTCTTTCTTTTGTTTCATCATCTTTAGCATCACTTTTTTTTTTGACGCTTTTGCTTTTGTGCAGTTTTCGGAGGTGGTCGTCGAGACACTGACGAAGCAAGTGATCGGGGCTAAGAGATTCATACGGAGGATGGTTGCTTGCGGGGCACCTCAGGCTAGGGCGAGGAGACCACGGCCGGCACCTGTCCGACGGGAGGCTTCTCCTATTCCCTCGGAGACTTCTTCCGAGACCCCTCTTTCTCCTCTCATTGATCACCGCGCGGCACTGCCTTCGGATCACGTCATTCTTGGGGATCCGCACGGGCAGGGACACGTCTGGCGGCATGGTGGGTCGTCTCCGTATGTTCAGGAGTCTGACGCCTTCACCTTCGGGTACGACTTCTTCAGGGATCTGGGTTTACCCTATCAGAGTGTGCCGGTTGGTCCCGACGAGCCTCTTTCTGGAGATGAGGACGATTCTGAGCCCGAGACTTTCAGGGCTCCTGACGAGGCGGGCCCGAGTCGCAAGAGGGGCCGGGGGGAGACATCGGGTGCTGGAGACTCCGATTGATCTTCTTTTTTTTTTGATTGATTTTTTTTTTGAGATTTAGATTTGTACAGATTATGCACATTTTTTTTTTGATGTAATAATTTAGGATTTTATTTATGTTTGTTTGTTTTTTTTTTATGCACACTCTCTTTTTTTTTGGAATGTAATAATTTAGGGTTTTATTTTATGAATGCAGTGCAGTATGAATGCAGTGTTGCATGAGCCTTGTTTTTTTTTTGCAAGGGTGTTTGGTATATGGACTGGTTTGAGGAGGTTTTTTTTTTTTTGCACTGGTTTCGAGCAACCGGGACGGAATATTCCTTTTTTGGTGTAGCAGCTTGGACTGTTGCAGAATTTTTTCTGGGGAAGCAATCCCATCCGCGCGGATGGGGACAAGATTCGACATTTGTCCTTTGATTTTGCTTTAAATCTGGCTTTGCTTTATTTCAAATTCAAATATCTTCTTCAACCTCCAGTCCAAACAGCCATTTTCGGGGAGGAAGAGAGAAAAAACCATGGAAAGCCTTAGAAAAGCTCCCTCAAAATTATCCCAAGAATCCCAAATGTCATTTTTCAACAAGTTCAAGGATTGGTCCCGGGAAATTATGCATGAGAGAAGGTCTTTCTTTGAAGAACGGTACAAGGTACGATGCTTGTGGTCTCTCAAAGAATTGGTTCCGGATTATGACCTCTTAAGGGCTTCTTCTTCGTTTTGGGATACTAGAAGGCATGTCTTTTGCCTTTCCTTCAACGAGATTGTTCCGACTGTGGAAGAATTTCGGGCCTTGCTTGGAGGTCCGGAGGTGGAGGAGATAGCAATTCCTTTGTCCGGAGGAGCTTCTTTTGTTGACAAGTTGTGCAACCTTCTTCATCTTTCCCCGGAGGAAGCACGAGGCATGATCCGCGGTCCCGACCATTTTGATATTTCCGGTCTTCCCGACAGATTTAGGGGCTTAGGCTTGGTGGATGACGCCTATTGGGATGCCTTTGCACTTTGCATGTTCGGCACTTTGTTCATGGTCTATTCCTTTGGGATCTGTCATCGATCTCTGCTGGATGTTGTCGTCCATTGTCGCCTGGGCAGAGATGTCGTTCCTTTGATTCTTGGGGAGACTTTTCATGCTCTCGACAGATTAGCTACCGGACGGCGGTACATGCACGGGGGCAGCCCGTTTCTCTTGACCCTGTGGCTGATGGAGCGTTTGGGGGTTCTTCGGGAAACTCCCGACATGATCAGGCCTTGGACTTTTGCCAGGAGAGGTGTTGATGTAGATTTTGATGATCAGGGCTCGTGGGAGCGTTGGATGGCGGGTCGCCAGACTGAAGATATCAGATGGTCGGTGCCTCATTGGCGGGTGGAGACTCGAAGAGTGCTTCAGGATGGGTCTCCCGTGGTCATGCTTCCGGGGCTTTCTCAGTCCAGTTTCTACATTCCGGCTCTGGTCCTGAGACAGTTTGGCTTGGAGCAGGTTCCTTTGGAGGGTTTTGATGATATAGCTACCAGGGTGGTGGCTCTTTTTTCCATGGATGATCCCTCGGTGTTTCCATTTCTTTCCCGAGTATGGAGGTACGATGCCTTTCCTCCTCGGGTCATTCTCAGGCGTCCGAGACCGGTGTTCCTGACCACTTGGTACCTGGATTGGTACGAGGGGCATCTGGGAGAGACTCAGGTGGCTATTTTGAGACGGCGTGAGGCCATTATGGGTGCGGAGGACCGGGCCGCTCTGAGAGGAGGAGGGCCGAGGCGAGGGCCAATCCTCATGACAGGAGCGGAGACGCGGTGGCTGATTATGAGGCTTACGTCAAGAGACAGGAGAGGAGGGCTCCTATGCTACCGAGCCCAGGCTACAGGAGATGAGGGATGACGCTAGGGCTACTAAGGCCCTGACAGAGGCCGGTTTGATAGACCCTGTTCCTATACCAGAGCTTGGTAGGAGGAATACCGACATTTTTCCGGTTCAGAAGAGAAAGACTCGGAGGGGGAAGAAGAAGGGAGAGGCCAGTACGAGTGGCTTGGAGTGACTCTGAGGTTTCCAAGTATCCCTTTCTTGCCATGAGACACATTAGTTTGATTATGTATCTTAGTTTTCTTTTAGAGTGTTGCCAGCTGTAGGAATGAATCGGGCTTAGACTCATCAAAGAGCTTTTAATTTGTAATGAATATTTGAATTGCTTTAGAGTTTTTCGAGACGCTTTCATGGTCTGATCAATTGTATTGATGCCAAAGTATGGCTTTTATTTGTGCTTTAGACCGAACCGTTTCCTGCCTACGTTCCCCTCATTTTGAGGAGCTCAGGTCTTCGTAGTTCAACTTTGGTGAACTCGTTTTTGTTTTTTTTTTTTGTTTTTTTTTTTTGGTGCAACCCTGCTTTTACCTAGGCCGCCCTTTTCGGGTTTCTAACCTAGTTGGGTATTACTCTTTTAGCACTCTTTTTTTGTTTTTTTTTTTTTGTTGTCTTTTTTTTTGTTTTTTACCTAGGCCGCCCTTTTCGGGTTTCTAACCTAGTTGGGTATTACTCTTTTAGCACTCTTTTTTTTTGTTTTTGTTTTTTTTGTTTTTTTTTTGTTTTTTTTTTGTTTTTTTTTTTTTTTTGTTTTTTTTTTTACGCGTAGTATCTGCGCAGCCTTGTCACCATTCACTGGGTGTACAAAGGGATTCCCGTCGAGGTCTCATGGAAGTTGCATGGCTCCTCCGGAGAAGATCTTCTGGACTACATATGGCCCGACCCATACAGGCTCCCATTTGCCGAGGGGGTTGATACGGACTGGGGGCTTTTCTTTTAGAACGAGATCCCCTTCTCGGATTTCCCGATGCTTTACTTTTTTGTCGAAGGCTCTGGCCATTCTTCCTTGATAGGCCCGGATGTGTTCCATGGCCTTCAGTCGGCGTTCGTCCAGTAGGGCCAATTCGTCATGGCGACTCTGGAGCCATTCGACCTCGTTGATTTGGCTTTCCAGGATACGGAGCGAGGTATTTCCAGCTCGATTGGGAGTACGGCTTCCATTCCGTATGTGAGGGCAAAAGGTGTTTCCCCAGCCGTTCTGACCGATGTTCTGCAGCCCCAGAGTGCCAGGTGTAACTTCTTGGGCCAATCTACGCCGCCGAGATCGATTCTCCGGATGATATTTTCCAGAGTCTTGTTTGCTGCTTCGACGGCTCCGTTGGTTTGGGGCCTGTAGGGAGATGACTTGTGACGGGTTATTCGGAATTCTGCCAGTAACCTGTCACATTCCCCTTCGAAGTGGGATCCATTATCTGAAATGATTTCGGCCGGCAACCCGTATCGGCACATGATGTTTTCTTTGATGAAGAGGGCAACTTTCTTTGAATTGAGGATTTTGTAGGACTTGGCTTCAACCCACTTGGTGAAATAGTCCACGGCTACCAGGACGAACTCGTGGCCGTTACTGCCTGATGGTGTGATTTTGCCTATGACATCAATTCCCCAAGTGACGAATGGCCAAGGGGTTGTCATGCAGTATAACTCGTGAGGAGGCAAGTGATTAAGATTTGAGTATCGCTGACATTTGTCGCAGCTTTTGACAGTTGGATGGTCGGCTTCCATGGTGATCCAAAAATACCCCATTCTCAGTATGATTTGCATCAGAGCTCGAGCATTCATGTGAGGGCCGCAGGTACCACCATGTATTTCTTTCATGAGTTCGGTAGCCTCTTGTTTGCTGATACATCGCAGGAGGGGGCCTTGATAACGTTTCTTGTATAGCATATTTCCCAAAAGAACATAATGGGAGGCGAGCCGCTTCAGGGCTGAGAGACTTTTTGCTTTGATTCCTTCTTTATATTCCCCATCTTCGTTTTTGAAAGAGGCCTCGCCATCCTTCAGGTACTGGTAAATCTGAGTGTACCAGGGATCATTGATCAGTTCGGCTTCCGCTTCAATTTCGAAGCAATAGGCGGGGTTTTCTCTTCTCCCGACTCTGAATGGTTTAACAGACTTTCCTTCAGGTATTTCGACAAGAGAGGCTAGTGTAGCCAGAGCATCTGCGAACCTGTTTCGGTCTCTTGGCAGGTAATGAAAGCTGATTTCTTTGAATTGAGTTACTAACTCTTCCATGTAAGCATGATACTTCTGCAAACCCGGATCCACGGTCTTCCATTTGTTAGAGACCTGATTGATGATGAGGGCAGAGTCACCGTACACCTCCAATTCCTTGATATTTCTTTCAAGGGCGGCTTCCAACCCAGCTATGCAAGCTTCATATTCGGCAGCGTTGATGGTGACTTCGAAGTTCAGCCTTACTGCTATGGGGGTATGTTCGTCAGTAGGATCGACCAGAAGCATTCCTATCCCGTTCCCCCTTTTGTTTGACGTCCCGTCGAAGAAGAGTTGCCAGCGATTTTCTCCTTCTAGAGCGAAGATTCCATCATCGGGAAATTGAGGTTCAGGTCCTCGGGACTCATCACTTGGGAAATCGGCCAGATGTTCTGCCATTATGCGTCCTTTTATGGATTTCCTTGAAACATAAGCGATGTCATATTCGGCCAAAAAGAACGACCATTTTGCCAATCTCATGGAGATGGAAGGCTTGTCGAACAGATATTTGATGGGGTCTATCCTTGAAACAAGATGTATCGGGTGAGACTGCATGTAGTGTTTCAACTTTCCCACTACCCAGACCAAACCTGCGCAAGTCTTCTCGCAAGCAGAGTAATTGAGTTCACTTCCTTGGAGCTTTCTGCTTACGAAATAGATGGCGTTTTCGACTTTGGAATCCTTTTTCTCTTGAGCTAGCATAGCCCCAATTGCCGTATCCGTGAGCCAGATATAGCAAGAGTGGCTTTTGCCGATGTGGTGGGACAGAATCGGGGATTCACAAGGTATGCCTAAATTTGTTCAAAGGCAAGCTGACATTCTGGGGTCCATTCTGTGTAGGCATTCTTTTTCATCAACTTGAAGATTGGCTCGCAGATCGAGGTCAGCTGATTTACAAAGCGGCTTATGTATTGCAGCCTTCCCATGAAGGATTTCACTTCTGTCAGTGTCCGTGGTGGCTTCATTTCAACTATCGCCTTGATTTTCTGGGGATCCACTTCGATTCCCCGTTCTGTCACCATATATCCTAGTACCTTGCCTCGTCTTACACCGAAGGTGCACTTGGCTGGATTCAGTCTCATGCTGTGGTCTCGGAGGCGGCCGAAGAATTTTCTCAAATCAACAAAGTGCTGGCCATCTGATCCTCTGGAATGTATTATCATGTCGTCCACATAGACCTCAATTTCTTTGTGGATCATGTCATGGAACAGAGCTTGCAGCGCCCTTGGTACGTAGCCCAGCATTCTTTAGTCCGAATGGCATGACCGTGTAGCAGTATGTGCCCCAAGGGGTTGTGAAGGCTGTTTTGGCTTGATCTTCTTCTGCCATTTTGATTTGGTTGTAGCCGGCAAAACCATCGACGAAAGATTTGACTTCGTGGTTGGCCGTGGAATCTACCAAAATGTCGATGTTTGGCGGGGAAATCGTCTTTTGGACCGGCTTTGTTCAAGTCTCTGAAGTCTACGCAGAAGAATCGGATCTTTCCGTTGGCCTTGGTCACCGTCACTATGTTGGACGGCCATGTTGGGTATTCAATGACCCCATGAACCCCGCCTGAGCATCTTTTCTATTTCCTCTTTCACTTGTAAGGACCATTCGGGCTTAATTCTTCTTAGCTTCTGCTTTACTGGCTTGACTTCTGGGTCGAGCGGTATTCGGTGCTCAACTATGGAAGGATCGAGGCCTGGCATATCTTTATAGGACCATGCGAACACATCCACGAATTCTTTTAGCAGCTCGATTAAGGCAACCCTTTCAGTCCCTTCGAAGAAACTACCAATCTGCGTCTCTTTAGGCTCTTCCGTAGTTCCCAAATTCACACTTGTCAAAATCTCTTCGGCAGCTTGGGCTCGATTTTCCTCTTTCCGGACAACCTGCTTAAAGATTTCTTTGATATATTGTTCATTTAATGTGTCTGCCTCTTCATCTAGTGAATCGTTATTAACTGTTTTTAGGTTATTAGTTAATTCATCATTAGTTAAAGTGGCAATTAAGGGATACTCAGAAAGGTTCATCATTTCATTGAAGACGAAGGGGAATACAACGTTGGCTACAGACTCGTAGTCTTCAGGCGTGAGGCCGTCGGACGACTCGAGAGACTCGAACTCAACAATGAGAGACTCGGAGGACTTTACAAAGGTTGACACGAAAGGACGGGGGACCAATCCAAGCTTGGTGATCATTTCCTCCTTGGTCGCGGACGGGCCTGAGAGAGTTTCCCAGTTCTTTAGCGGCATCGCTGTTGGTGGCTTCACAACTCGGGAAAGGCATGGTCTCTGTGCTCCCTCTTCAGTCGTTGCTATCACCTCTTTGTCTGAACCATAACCCACTGTGTTTGGCATCTGAAAGCTGAGCATGTGGATGTAGGGATCTTCCTCAATTCTGGGGACTTCCGTTTCGTCACAATCTGACCGCTCAATCCAGATGTAAGGACGCATTGCGTCTCGGTGAGCTGCTAGAAAAATCTCATGTCCCATACTCGAGCGGAAAGGCTTGGTAGGTAGTTCAGCAAGGAGGACGTCCCACACGACGTTCATAGATTCGAGCCGAGTCTGTCGGTGTTTGCTGACTTTTATCATGAAAATCTCCTCGCCCGGCGAGGCCAAAGAATGGGTTTGCAGAATACTGACAAATCTGTGATTGAGGACCGGGGACTTGTGTGCCTGTATCATGGCGGTGTTCGGCAAAGATTTCCTTCCCAAGTGACGCCTCCAAGTGTTGGAAATAGCAATTGAATTTGATAAATCGAACTTCTTCGGAGTCCGCTCGCTTGAGTGTGTCGACATAGTTGGCATTGCTGGATTCCAGAGGATGCTGGCGAGACTTGCCTCTTGAAGGATGTAGCCCCGGTGTTTGACCGTCGGCGTTCTTGGCTATTGTTTCAGCTTCTCCGTTCCCCTATGAGGAAACTGTCACCCCTTATGACTTCGAGGTCTCCCTGCCGGTTGATGAATTTGACGCATTGGTGGAGAGTGGAGGCTATGGCTTTCATGTGATGCAACCAAGGGCGCCCTAGTAGGGCTGTGAACTCGGAGGGGATATCCATTACATGGAACTTCGCGGGCACCATTTGGGTTTCGTACCAGAGTTCCAGAGTCACTGTCCCCAGAATGGGACGAGACGATCCGTCGTAGGCTTTGACAGTCCGGGTAGATGGGATCACGCGCCTCTCATTTATGCGGAGGGCCCTCATCATGCTGAGGGGAAGGACATTTACCGATGATCCATTGTCCACTAATACCCCAGGGAGTGACATGGTGTTGAGCCGAATAGTGATGTACAAAGCTTCATTGTGTTGGGAGACATCTCTTGGCAAATCTTCATCGCAGAAGGTGATCATACTCCCATATAGGTGAGGATCATAGATTTGGTCCTTGTCTCGGGATGGAGAGTCATCAAGTCGGTCACTTCGTGCCTTTTTCTTGCGAGGCAGAGTCTTTGCCGAAGCCCCTGGGTTATACTGATGCCTTTTGTGGCGGTTGCCATCTCCAGTCAACATGTTGATTGAGTGGGAGCGCCAGACTGGCGTCGGTTTTTCTTCATCGGTGGATACTCGGGAGCTGGACAAACTGAACCTTGGCTGACCCCGAGGGGGGTTGGGCTTCTGTTCTGCAGTACTCTGGTATCCGGAGGTCTCAATTCCGTCGTTGGCAAGGCTTTTCTGCTCTTTTATCCCTTTTTGCTTTGGGGAAGACTGACTGGAGTAGAGTACATAATAATCAAATCCCCCAGATGGCTCCCCGAGCGTTCCCACACTGTTATCACCGGCCTCGAACCTCTCCTTCAATTTTTGCTGGGAGGAAATTTTCTTTTTCTTAGGAGGACGGTCCTCGTGTATCCAGTCCTGATAGTCCCTTTCAAGGCAGTCGGGACAGTCACAAATATCCCACCAAATGTGTTCCACGGCTGGTGGCGGATTTGGGACCTCAGGTTGAGCGGTGCTGGAATGACTTTGAGTGGAACTGGTCCGAGGGGATCTGCTGCTGGGCTCGTCTGGTAGCGAGTGATTGGACTCCGCCGGATAATGAGAGATATTGAGGTCCCGGGGAACGGGCATATGTTTGTCCTTCAAGGCAGCCCCAGTCAGTTGGGATATTGTTAAGGTCCCAAAGTGGCGTGTGGCCTCTTCAATCCAGGCCTGCTGTCTGTTCTGGCGTTCTTCCAGGGCTTTGATGGCTGACCATATTTCTTCGACTGTTCCCTGATTTTCATCACTCAGGCTGATATTTGTGGGATCATCACCTTGAGAGGGGACAACTGACAGTATACCGAACTCTTTCGTCCCTGACTGCTGTTTGGGGGCCAGTTGCCCTGTAAGTCGGCGGGCAGGAGTCCCGGCGGTGGAAACATAGGAATCTTGGGGTAGCATCTTGGTGTATCCGGGACTGTTAAGAAGAGGAGGAGAACCCTTTTCTGTCTTTGCGGTAAAAGTGCCATCGGAATTGAGACTGATAGTCAAACCATGACTTGCGACTACCCCCAGTAGGTCATCAATTTGAGCCTCATGCCGAAGTCTCATTTGCTCTACCAACTGGATCCAATACTGGTCTGTCTGAGGGATTCTGGAGGACGGAGCAACGTTATCCCCATCATTACCGGCTGATGCAGACATTCAAACCCGGAGCCGAACAAATGGCGAAGCTGACGATGCGCTTGACTCTTCCCAACTGATCAAACGGTGACCCGGTGCCCGAAACCAAGCTTTGTGCGGAGCTGCGGGGGAAAGGACATGAAGGTTCAGATGTCTGGGAATGGAAGGAGGGTAGGTGTTTGGGCTTTAGGCTCATGCAACATGCAGTTATTTGTTCTCGTTTACTTAAAACACGTTTTATTAACCTAATCGGTTGGAAAAGATTGCTCTTCTTTTTCGCAAACTACTCTGATTCCTGGATCAGTGGGCCCCGTCACTACGTCTATAAGCCCCTCGTATTCCACCTGTATTTCGACCTCCCAGGGTGGACAGCCCCGGGCGAGGGTCCTATAGGGCAAGCGGGTCCCACCGACCGAAAGAAAAACGATCCTAGAAGTCTGGCGGGTAATCGAGTCTTAACGAGCATTCGATGTAAATTACGGACAAAGCTGACGTCAGAGTCAAGATCGTGTCCGAGAGCTCGACGAAAAGTCGGCATGATTTGGACTGATAAATGTCCGCAATTGATCTTGACTTGTCGTCAGTTAAGCCGTAATTAGGCATGGAATAACCGTTAATCCTTGATGACTCAGTGTCAATGCTGGGAGTCAGTGTATAATTTGTGCCAGTCAGAGCCGAAGTCAAGGCGCCGGTCAATATCTTGGTCAAAGTCTGCGGCGGAAAACCGGCAGAACTTCGACTGATTAGCGACTGATTAGGGACCCGAGAGATATTGAGTCGGTATGCCGACAAAGGCTTGAAAGGAAAGGTCTATACACGGACAGGGCATGACACAGACCAGACTAAAAACCAACCGGGTCTCGGACAAAGTGTGTCACGGACAAGTGCATGGTCGACACGAGGCTCCATGGGATGTTTGGGTAGTCCTGTGCTCATCCGAGAGGCGTAATAAGACCAAACGGACCGCGACAAGGATTTCCCCGGGTTAAGACGTAGTGGTACGAGTGTACGGTCACGTGCGCGTAGTGTGCAAGCAGTCTATATTCTTTTTCTGAGTAAAATAGAGATTTTTTTTTTATGTGTCTTAAAAATATGATGCATGATTTTTTTGGAAATTTTCTTTTTTTTTTGAAAATCTCTTTTTTTTTTTGAATTTTTTTTTTATGAGCACATAAGCACGTAAGCACGGAAATTCCGACAGTTAGGGACATTATTCCGACAGTCAAAATTTTGACTTTCTCCGAGGCGGCCAAAACAACATGAAAACTGTGCAAAAAATCAACACACACACAAAAATGATTTTCGAAGCCGGGACGGAAGCTTGACCCTCAAAAGCTTTTTTTTGAAAACGGTGATACCGGCACGTGGGATTGTTAGACCACAATTTATCCCCGACTCTTGTTAGGAGGCGATAACGGGAAATTTAGTGGTTTCCACCAATATACCGAATACCATTTTTTATTAAAAAGCTTAGTCCCCAGCGGAGTCGCCACTGTGACGATACGGGAAAAAATTCGGCTTTTTGCGTTTCTTTGAAAAACCAAATAAAACCGGAAAAAACGGAGTCGCCACGCCATTTTAATTTTGAAGGGCAAAACTTTGAAAAAAGCCCGAGATCAGAGATTTAGGTTCGGAGGTCATGTTACGCGTCGGGAAGGACGTTAGTGTGCACCCGACGCGCCTCGTAAAACGAGTCTTCCAAGCTGAAAATCATTTGTGTGTGTGTGTGTGTGTGTGTGTTTTGGCCAAAATAAGTTGAAACTGGAAAAAGTAAAAATTGGGATGTCTTTTTAAGACTTTAAACTGATCCCATGATTTTTTGGAGAATTTTTGGTTTGAGATTTGGTACTCAAAAAACCTTTTGAAGTTGAGAAGTCACTTCTGCCAGAAGAAAATGGCAGCAGACACCTGATTTTGAAATGGATTCAAGGGTCCTAAAACTTCATAATCTGGATGAACTCAGAGAATGAAAGTTTCTCTAGACTCCTTGTATAAACTTTGTGTGAAAGAAATTTCCATTTTGGAGAAGATTTGAGGGGTCAAAACCTTCTGGAAACCTCAGATATGAGATCTGGATTCCCAGAAGCTGATGAACTAGCCTCTGAAAGAAAAATTGAAAAGAGGAGTTTTACTCACCCAAAAAATAAGGTAAAAATATGTCTGGAAAGCTCTTGATGTTGGCTACAAAAAGTGTTTTGTAGTCAACACCAAATTCCAAGTTCATCTGTGTCCAAAAATTAAGACCATGGACTGAGGTCTGGGAAAATTGCTACTGGACAGCAACTTTCCAAGAAAGAAAACAAGATTTTAAGGGGGGTTTTGCATCCATGCTTGTCCCCATTTCCCTAGGTTTTGGTTAGTGATCACTAGACATTTTAGTGGTGAATCAACTATACCAAACCATCCTTGGGGTACATTAGGACTAAGCATTTCATTTGCTTGGGGAGGGGGATTTTACCCTTTGAAATCAAGATTTAGTGCTTGAAAATGGTTTTTTAGGGTTTTGAAAGTGCATTTTTGCAAGTAAGAAAGAAAAGCTTTGAAAATAATGTTGATCTTTGTAGAAGATCATCCATGGAGATGGTCTTCCATGGTGATCTTCTTAGATCTAGAGAAAGAAGATGAAAGAACTACATTTTGTAGTTTGAAGATGCATGCATGGATGAGATTTAGGGTTAGGAAGAAGAGGGTTTACCAATCTTCCTTGTGTTCTTGAGTGTTTGGCTTGAGTGTATGAGTGTTTAGGGCTTCAATATGAGAGTGAGTGGAAGAGTATGAGTTGGGAAAGATTGGAAAGAAAAAGGTGACAATTCTTGAGAATTCTCACTGTTTTCTCTCTATATTTCGCCAGAACTTCGTTGCATTTGTGTTCTTCCTCCTTATTTTTGTGACTGGAGGGCTCAATTTATAGCCCTCCTGAAAATACAAACATGTCCGCGCGGATGGATCCAGTCGCGTGCACTGTTCATTAATTGCTGCTTCAGGCTTTGGACACAAGGAATAATCTTTTTCAAAATTCAAATTGACCAGCCAGATTATGTTTCCAGCATTGCTATATTTGGTTTTCTTCATTTGTTTTTCTTTTTAAGATTCTTTTTAAGGTTTAACCTTAAATAACAATGCCCATTTTACCCTCACTTTGTTAGAAATGTTAGGATAGTTAGGAATTGTTAGAAATGTTATAACTTCCGTTAATTTTCTAACGAAAATTCTAACAAGCTCAAATTGGAGCATTTACACTCCCCTCTCCCCGAAACATCTCCAAACCTCAATTGGTATACCATCCGGTCCAACGGCTTTCTTCAATCTCATCTTTTTCATTGCCATTTCCACTTCACTCTTTCGAATTCTCCGCATAAAATCTCGATTAACCATGCTCGAAGAGATATTTAAATCTCCAACATCCTGCTCTTGACCGCCATTGAACAAGTTATCAAAGTACGAACTCCATCTATCTTTTATCTCTTTATCCCCGACTAAAACTCTTTGGTCTACATCCTTCACACATTTAACCGTCCCAATATCTCGTGTCCTCTTATCCCTCATACGAGCGAGTCTGTAGATGTCCTTTTCCCCTTCTTTTGTATCCAACTTATCATAAAGTTTCTGATTCACCTTTGCTCTTGCGTCTCTTACTGCTTTCTTAGCATCTCTTCTAGCTTCCTTATACTTCTCATAGTTCTCGTCGCTCCTACATTTCCCCAATAATTTGTAGCATTCTCGCTTGCCCTTTATTGCTTGTTTTACTTCCTCGTTCCACCATGATGTGTCCTTACTTGGTGGCCCATTTCCTCTAGATTCTCCAAGGACTTCTTTCGCCACCTCCTTTATGGTATGTACCATCTTAGTCCAAGTCGAATCTATATCCATATCCTCCATATTATCCGTCCAAATACCGGTATCGACCATCTTAGCTACAAATTTCGGTTGATTTTCCCCTTGAAGTCTCCACCACTTGATTCTAGGGTCTACCTGTGATTTTCTTTTCCTCGAAGTTCTCTTACTTCGAAAATCAAGTACCACCAGTCTAATAAAAAATACTTTAAATGTCATTTAGAATGTAGAAAAAAATTAAAAAAAAAAATAAACTAGGTAGCCTTATACCATTTTCACAACATCGGGACATATTCCTTAAAACCCTAAATTATGGCACATATTTGTAATTCAATTTCCATTTGGATTTTGAGGAAAGTCATACTAATGAAAAACACTTTAAATGTCATTTAGAATGTAGAAAAAATTAAAAAAAAATAAACTAGGTAGACTTATACCATTTTCACAACATCGGGACATATTCCTTAAAACCCTAAATAATGGCACATATTTGTAACTCAATTTCCATTTGGATTTTGAGGAAAGTCATACTAATGAAGAACACTTTAAATGTCATTTAGAATGTAGAAAAAAAATTAAAAAAAAATAAACTAGGTAGCCTTATACCATTTATACATCTCGTGTATATACACACGAAATGTTTAGGTGTATCTCGTGTTAACGTACACGAGATGTTTAAAATCCAGTTAAACCCTTCAAAATGACCTGCATTGAATTTGACGTTTAATATTCTGAACAAAAACCAGAAACCCCCATTATTATTCAAAAAATCAATCTCCAAGTTCATAGCATGGATTCCTCACAAAATTCTCCCCAACATTCTCCAAGTTTCAATGATCATAGCATGGATTCCTCACAAAATTGCTCAACATGTTCTTATGAGTGTATTAACCTTGATATGATAGAATTTTTTCATGATGAAGAAGAAGGAATCTCACCAAATTCTCCTCCACATCAACATTCTCCAAGTTTCAATGATCCAAGCTTCTATGAAGTAAGTTCTTAATGTTTTGTTTTGTATTGTGATCAAAATCAAAATAAAAATTCCATCTTGAAATAAAAATCCCATCTTGAATTAAAAATCCAATCTTGACCTACACATGAGATTTATTTATACAATCTTCAAATACACATGAGAATAACAATGCAATATCAGAGCAAATTCCAGTTTTCAAATATGTTTTTGCATTCTGGATGGAGATAATTTCGTGCACACATACACGACAAAGTAGCTTACTTCTCGTGTGCACTCACACGAGATTTAATGAACTATGTCGTGTATGTATACACGAAATGTATACTGGATCTTTGAAACTGATGGTGCTGTAATTTGCAGGGTCCATTTCCGGATATCAGTGACGAATTCACGACATCAGAATTATTTCCAAATAGGGATGCACTTCTTGCACATGTACGGGAAATCGCGAGGCGTCGAAATATACACCTTGTTATAGACCACTCGAAGAAGAGAAGTGGAAATAAACTAGCTTATGCGATGATAATATGTCATTTTGGTGGACATCACAGGCCCGAAAGATCAAAGAACATTAGGAAGAGTAGTAGCAAGAAGAGAGAGTGTACTTTTAAACTACATGCCAAAGAAAGGAGGGATGATGGGTTATGGGGTTATGTTGTAAGGAATGGTATACATAATCATGGCTTTCCTTTGTATCCGGAAGGTTTTCCTCTCGGGAAATTGACACGTGGCGAATATGACGCTGTGTGTAGCGCAAGTGAATGTTCATTGCATCCAAATGACATAGTAGCAATGTTAAAGATGTACGATGAGAAGAACGTGAGCAATCCGATGCACGTCCACCATCACAAAATATAGAGAAGATGAACGACAAGGGAGGACCCCGCTACAACAATTCCTTAAATTACTTGACGATCATGAATATATATACTACACGAGGGAAGACGCTGAGAGTGGCATGATCAACGACATATTCTTCTCTCACCCATTAGCAATGAAGATGCTAAACTGTTTTCCATATGTTGTACAAGGTGACTGTACTTACAACACCAACTGCTATGGACTGTACTTCTTACAGTTTGTAGGATTTACTTCCACCGGGCATAATTTCACAATAGCGTATGCGTTCCTCAAGTATCAGAGTGCGGATGATTACATATGGGCATTGGATAATTTGCACAGTCTGTTTACACCTCCCCGGTTGCCAACAGTTTTTGTCACTGATCGTGAATTGGGTTTCATCAGCGCTCTCCGTACAGTTTTTCCCGACACAACACATTTCTTGTGTCGGAGGCATATCGAGGTCAATGTTAGAAAGCATGGGTTGAGTCATACAGGTAGCGAGGATTTGGCAGAATCATTCATGAGGAGTTTCAATTATGCAATCTCAGCCCCTACCTTCGGCAAATGGGACGAACGTTGGCAAGAGCTTTGTGACCGTTTCAGATCTTATCCTGTATTATTGGATTACCTCCGTGATACATGGATTACTCCATACTCTCAGAATATTCTGTCTATGCACACGGATGTGTTACCACACTTCGGGACCCATACCACAAACAGGACTGAGGGTGAGCATAACAGGTTGAAGAAGGTATTGGGGAGTGCTTCTTCTACTTTTGACACAATCTTCAAAAAGGCTCATAAGATCTTGGATATCCAACTAAAAAATATCAAACAGAGTATGAATAGATAAAATACCAGAACTCTAATTGATTTGAGGACCCGTAATCTGTATCACAATATATTGACTAAAGTGTCAATGGAAGCCTTGCGCAATATCAGACAAGTGCGGGCTCGTATTCAGAAAATCATTAAAAACCAGCGGGGTCGTAATGGGGGTAATGTCATCACTGAGGATGCCTGCGGGTGTTACTACAGGCGAACACATGAACTTCCATGTAGTCACGAGATTGCACGGATAGAGGACTGTGGGGGACGGATTGAGCTGTCCTCGATTCATGATTTTTGGAAGAAGTTGGACATTGAAGTAGACAACCCTCCATCTGAGACTTCAATAAATAAAGACAATTTTCAAGCTATGTTGAATAAAGTTGAGAAAGCACCTGAACCGGAAAGGAGAAAGTTATTCAAAAAGATAGAAGAAGGGCTTAATCACCATACGAGAGATGCTTACGAGCCAAATCATATTTCAAAGGCGAATAAACCCCGGACCGGAAGTTCCAGAGAACCGTTAGATTGGGAGCATACTAACAAATTTTTTCGAGTCCCCGCTACATCATCCTCGACTAGCAAAGGGTATAGATATTCATTCATTTTTGGCTCACACTTTACGTTCTTGATGTATTTGATTTGCATGTTGATAGTATGAATGCTTCTGACTCTTTTCTTTGCCCTATTTCAGGTCTAGATCTACATTCATTGCATCAACCCAAGCGAGTTCGGAGTCCACGCAAAAATGCAAACCAGCTTCAGAACCCACACCATCTACCCCTGCGTGTACTCCTACGTCTCATCCACCACTAACTGCTTCCGCTCGTGGGAGAGGACGGGGTCGAGGGCGAGGTCGAGGATGAGGACGGGATCAGGGTCAGGGTCGTGGAGAGGGAAATGGACAGCCCAATCACACTAGTATATACATCTCTCCGTATATGACGCCTTTTCCGCCTTTCATTATCCCATGTATTGGAGGCATCACAGATGTGGCAGCTGATGGACATTGTGGCTATAGAGCCGTAGCAGCACAGATATACGGAAATGAGGAGATGTGGGCTCGAGTGCGCATAGAATGTTACAATGAGGTACATGCTCGCCAAGACCTTTATCAAAGAGTTCTAACTTGGATAAATGTAAAGGAACTCTTACGTAGGATTGCTATTTATGTCCGACCGACGCCGGACAATACTTATTGGATGGACCTCCTAGATCTTGGGCACATCATTGCCACGAGGTATAATGTGGCATTCATTTCGTACTCGGCTAGCGGTGGCAACTTATGCCTTCCAGTGACTATACTAGCAGGAGTATGACCACCGATAAACACAGTTGTGGTGGGACAAGTGACAAACCATTTTATATTGGTATGATACTTTAATTCGTTAAATTTAACAATATTATTTAAATTCGTTATACTTATTTGTATCATTTATATTAGTTATATTTAATTGTCTTACTTAAATTCGTTATATTTAACTGTTATTACTTTTGCAGCTGCACATGTCAGGCAATGATTACCCAATACCACCACCACCGAGCACTTGGAGGGAACATGTGATCCAAGCGCAAGTCAACTGATCCTCCAATACTGAGATAGGATAGCAGCATTCAATGAACTCTATGATCAGGATAACGATGCAAGAAGAGAAAGATTACGTAGGGGATAGTATATGTGTAATGGTTTTTGAATTATCAAGTTTGTATGAATGTTTGGATGTTTTGATGTTTGAATTATATGCATAAGCCTTGTTAACACTTTTATTTCGTATACAATTTGGCGATAGTATATGTGTAATGGTCTATTGGTCCCTCCCACTGTTTTGTGGAGATGTGCTATCATATTAAGAATCAAATTTCAGTTCTAGTTCTGTTTCTTGTTGCTTTTGCTGTTGCTGTTTGTGAAAATGCAGGTTCAGACACTATTTCGTGTAAGTATACACGAGATATCATCTATAATCTCGTGTATATGTACACGAGACATCTCATGTGCGTACACGAGTCATCACGTGTACATATACACGAGATGTAATCTATAATCTCGTGTATATGTACACGAGACATCTCGTGTACGTACACGAGTCATCACGTGTACATATACACGAGATTATAGATTACATCTCGTGTATATGTACACGAGACAGGCAAGGGCAACGTTGGAATATTTCGTTCCATGTATATAATTTTCTCTGTATATAACTATATCCAATGTTTTTGAGAGACGAAAATTCCCTTGTAGCCCTAAATAAAACACTACCCTACCCTCCCCTGCCATATGCTGATACACGACCCAACTCCCTCTCTCTCTACACAATGACCCATCCCCTCCCTCTTCTGCGGTCAGTAACAATGAAGAAACAATGAAGCAACCAGTATCTATCTTTGTTCTGGCGTCTTTCAAATCATCTCTGGCGAACTCTTCTGGGCTGTCCGGTCACCCTCTCCGGCCGGAATTTCATCTTCTTCGGCCGATATTTTACCTTCTCCAGTTCTGGCGCTCAGATTTTCTACCTATGTCGCACTGCCTTAAATCCTAAGAAAAAAAAAATTCTTCCCCCCATTCACCTACAATCATCTGCAATCAACTTCGAATTGGATTTCGAATGAAGGAGGCGATGGCCGTAGAGGTTAAAACTGAGGTGAAGGCAGGAGGCATAGCGAGGCTAGAAGGAGGACAGAAGCTTGGAGGTTTCAGAATGAAGGTGTTGGCATTGGTGATTTTGGTGAAGGGTGTGGAGTTGTCGGATCTGCGAAATAGAAATGAGACTGAACAAATGATTATTGATTTGAAAGGTTATTTTGGAGAAAATTACATGGATTTGATTCGTTTTTTAGTGTGATAACAAAGTTCACTTTAATTACCTGATAATATTAGGGGCCCCAAAATATGGTCACAAAAAAGACTAAAAATAACTCTGAACTTAATTAAAACAAATGTAAATTTAACTAAAAACAACTATAAATTAACAAATTATGTCAGACAATCTCATAAAATAGCAAAAATAGAGGCCATAAAATACTAAAAACAATTGGGAACTTAACTAAAACGACTGTAAATTAAAAAATATGTCAAATAATTTCATAAAATTGCAAAAATAGAGACCATAAAAGACTTAAAATAATGTGTACTTAAATAAAAACAATTGTGAACTTAACAAATATGCCAAATAATCTTATAAAATTGTAAAAATAGAGACTTAATTAAAAGATAAAAAAAAACAATTGTTAACTTAAGTAAAACAATTGTGAACTTAATAAAAACAGTTATGAACTTAAGAAATATATATATATATATATATATATATATATATATATATATATATATATATATATATATATATATATATATATATATATATATATATATATATATATATATATATATATATATATATATATATATAAATATATATATATATTAAAGTTGGTGAGGAGGGTTATGGCTTCGCCACGTGGACAAGTTTAGGCAAACTCTTGATTTTGGAGAAGCCACTTCATCATTATCCCAAAATCTATATGACTTTTGGTATTCTCCTTATTAGCTAATACTATTAGTTAATAATAATAGTTATTATATAGGTTAACTATTACTATTAATAGTATTAGTTAACTATAATAGTTACTTTATAAGTTAACTATTACTATTAATTGTATTAGTTAACTATAATAGTTACTATGTTAACTATTACTATTAATTGTATTAGTTAACTATAATAGTTACTATATATGTTAACTATTACTATTAATAGTATTAGTTAACTATAATAGTTACTTTATAAGTTAACTATTACTATTAATTGTATTAATTAACTATAATAGTTACTATATATGTTATCTATTACTATTAATAGTATTAGTTAACTATAATAGTTACTATATATGTTAACTATTACTATTAATTGTATTTCTTAACTATAATAGTTACTATATAAGTTAACTATTACTATATTAGTTAACTATAATAGTTACTATATATGCTAACTATTACTATTAATAGTATTAGTTAACTATAATAGTTACTAGTATATACTAATTATTATTATAAATAGTATTAATTTACTATATAGGTTAAGTAATAGTATTATAGTTACAATATATGTTAACTATTACTATTAATAATATTAGTTAATCATAATAGTTATTACATATATATCAAAGTAGGTCGTTAATTATGCCAATGAGCATTTAGCTTAAAGATGTACTTTTCTCGGGAAGGTTAAGGGTTGGAACCCCTACATTGTATTTAAAATGTTGTAATTTGAAAAGAAATAGGTCGTTAGTTTTTTCATTCACATTGTTAATGTCCATAAAAAATGTTGCATACTGACATAAATTATGACATAAAAAATAAATGACATAAAGTATGAACATCAAAAATAAAATAGCAAAAATTGCTACATTGTTAGTCACAATGCAATTCCTATTAAACTTATGTGCAACAAAGTTATTAAAATTGAACACAATTTTTCTAACTTTATAAATGTTAATATTTTGATTCATTTATAATATACTTATATTATAAAAATTAAATCATGATATTAGCAAATTAGCTTTCCGTGCGGAGCACGGGTTACCTACTAGTATGTCAAATAATCTCATAAAATTGCAAAAACAGAGGTTATAAAAGACTAAAAACAACTGTGAATTAAGTAAATGGTAGCCATTTTCATGCAAAAATTATGAAATTAGCTAAAACAGATGTGAACTTCTCTTAATTATTTTTAGAAAAACTATGAAAAACAAATGTGAACTTAAAACAATTGTGAACCTTTCAAAGTTTCAGATTATATGTTGATACTAATAGTTTGATTCGTATCGGCGATACGAACTCAACGGTGATTTCAATTTTTTTTTACTTCTTTATCTTAAAATATTTCATTTTAATGTTTTTGGCATAAAAAAAAAAAGAAAGAGAGAGAAAGGGGGAGAGAAACCACAGAAAGGACCCGATGGTCGATTTCCAAATTGTGTGTCCTAGGTGGTCAATTTCATTAGACTTAGGGACCATTTGATAATTGCCCCTTTTAAATGTGGTACTCCTCCGCCCCATCTATATATATAATGCCTCAAGTGCATTAAGCACTCTAAGCCACTTTTCGCTCCAAAACTCTCCCTTAGGGTCCGCTCCCGAATTTTGCAGGGGGAGGACGGGAGGGGAAGGGAAGGGAGGGAAAGTGAAGGGAGGGGGAGGAAATGGCGGCAACATTTCCTTTCCTCCCAATCCGCCCACTCACGAGAGGATTGAAATGGAAGGAAATGAGGCCTCCATTTCCTTCCCTTTCCCCGCTAAAAAAAACTCAGGAGCACGCCATGGGAGAAAATGAGCTCCCATTTTCTCCCTTTTCCTTCCCTTCACCTCCATTTTTAGACTCGGGAGCGGACCCTTAGTCCCAATATTGTCTATATACATTTTCTTAACAATTTAGTTAATGTTATATAAATGAAACATTAATTATGTAACTAATTTTTGAGCATGCTGAACATTTATTAACAGATAATTAAAGTCGTTTAATTTAAAAATTTAACACAATAAATGATTACTACCCTTGCATTTAAAACAATTTATGATTAAAATAATTAATATTGTGGTTTCAAAAAACTTTATTACTCCGTACTATACATATATACCCTTCGTCCCAAAATACTTGTAGTTTTAGGACTTTTCACAAATATTAAGAAAATAATCAATACATATCAAATAAACTAAATTACCATTTGAATATTTCAAATATCTTGGCAATTAAATGACTTTACACTATCCACTACCTAATCATTAGTAAGGATAGTTTAGGTAAAATGTGTCAAAGTTTTATGTAAAACTTCAAAATTACAAGTATTTTAGTACAAAAGATCTCTTCTAAAAGAGCAAGTATCTTGGGACGAATGGAGAACAATTAATGTTGAATCGATGTATTGCAGAAGTTTATTATTGAATCATTGTACAAATATATTATTTTGGCAATATTTTGAATCTAAAAAGTTTCAAATTTGATTAATAAAATAAAATATTCACATATATGATTAAATATATAGTTGGTTTTATAAAGTAACGCATTTTTTTCTAAGCTTAAGAAAAAATCATTTTTACACTGACACTTAATAATACATGCACTGGCACTCTTCACAGACTCTTTTTTACCCTACGCTGACACTCTTTATACTGACACTTAATATACATGCACTGACACTCTTTACATTGGCACTTTGCTACACTAACATTGGCACTTTGTTACACTGACACTTAATATATATGCACTGGCACTTTGTTACAATAACACTGACACTTTTTTACACAGACACTTTGTTACAGTAAAACTGGCACTTTGTTACACTAACACTGGCGCTAGTGGAGGAAACAAAACGCGTTTTTTCTTAAAACAAAACACGTTTTTTCTAAGCTTAAGAAAAAATGCGTTTTTTGTAAGTTTTTGACTTAAATATATTGAAATTTTCATTTTTTTGGGAAAAGAGTAATTTTACAAATTTGAATCATAAAATATTTACTGATATACTATAAATTACTTAATTATTTACAAACTGATTATATATATCATGAAATAACATTCGAAAAATAATATACATAAAAAAATAAAAATATTGTAACCTAAAAAATTATAACCTAAAATAGTAAAAATTAATATGTACACCAGGTTAGACAAAATTTTGGAGAAAATAAAATATTACCTCATTTTGAATCTCAAAATATATATGCAACTTAGGGGTGTAAATAGTTCGGTTTGGGCTAATTTACGGACCGAACCTTTAGTCATCGGTTTGAAAAAATCTCAAACCGAACCGAACCATGAAAAAATTCAAACTGAACCGAACCAAATCGCCATGATTTGGTTCGGGTTGGTTCGAACTGCGGTTTGATTTTACGGTTCGAACCGCGTATTTAAACCACAATTCAAACCACAATTTAAACCATGAAATAGAACATTGCTTAAACCATTAATTAGAATATGGTTTAGACTACATAATTCATTGTCATGTTTATTTAAATTTTTCAGACATAACATGCATAAGAGATTCAGTATTTAAACACAACTTGAAATTGTGCTTCAATGTTTATGATAAAAACATGTCATTTGAGTATTTGTAATGGTATGTGCTAAATAGTGAATTAACATTATTACAAGAAGATTAACCAAAAGAAAAAAGGGTTAAGGGCTAAATCTCATGAATAAAATTAGGGGTTTTTAAATCTAAATGTAAGGTGGAAATGAAAGATATGCATATCTACGATTAATATCGAACGGTTTGGTAGTTTGGTTTATTGGTTCGGTTTGGTGGTTCGGTCTCGCGGTTTCGAACCGTGGTTTGGGGGTCCAAACCGCAGACCAAACCGAATCACACGGTTTAACAATATTTGGAACTGAACCAAACCACTATTGTCTGAAAATCGAAATAAACCGTATGGTTTGGTTTGGTTCGATTTCGAACCGCGATTTGAACCGAACCACTTACACCCCTAATGCAACTATAATAAATGAGTTAATTTATTAAAATCAATCATAAATAGCTTGAAATAATTGCAGAATCTTAAAAAAATATCAAGTAATTAAAAATTAGTTGAAAAAAAAATGAAGAAAAGTAAATGATTCGAAAATCACCCAAATTGACGGCTCGAAATGACATATAAGTTGTAACTGATTGATTTCAATAACTTAATTAATCTGAAATCTCACAAGAATGATTTTTCATGAAAATCAACAAATGTTAACGGTCATTTAATTTCATTATTTAAAATTGCCGCTATATAGAGAGTTTTATGATATTACTTGGAACAAGTTAATAGCATTTGAGATTGGTGATTTCTGTGGTGAAATTTACGATAGAGAGTGAAATAAAATGACAGACAAAAAGTTTAGAATATATGCGCGAGAGAGAAAGAGAGAGAGCGATAATGAAGATGGTGTTTTTAGCCTCAACATATATTGGACTCACTTATTGGGCCTATTAATACTTCTATGGTTTGCATTTCACCTGAGCTAGTATAAAAAATAGTCAATTGTTTTTTGAAAAATGTATATTTTTACAAAGTAATGTAACTAATGATTAATTATTAAAATTTTTTATTTAAATTAAAATAATTCTTTAATTATTATAGTTCTTATAAATTATTAAATATTAATATATTTTTTTTTGTAAATATTTATTGTAAACTTAGGTGGGACAGAGGAAGTAGTATTTTTATATTTATCTATAATTTTTCACATAGATATTTGCTTAACATTTAACTTTGTTTGAAATAATTTCATGCCCGTGCGATTAATGCACTAGCTATATATAATGTCGAAGTTTCCATTTTGTTGGTTTGTCCTCGCGTTTCTAAATAAAATGACCTGATGCAATTTTATCAGTGTACAAACAATATAACGTTAAATATATAAATCACCTTTTAAAAAATGTTAGAGAATTTAATCATCACATTTATTATGGGACGGAGGAAGTATTAAGTTAATCATCTATTTTTGAGTCACATTTATTATGGAATGGAGGGAGTATTAAGTTAATCATCTGTTTTTGACGATTTTTTTCTCATTTGATTTTTTTAAAAAAAATTATTTCTATAAATGACAAGTATTGAAAAGTATTTTTTAAAAACTACCAAGTTCGATTTACATTTTATCTCGCTAACACTCGCTATTTCTAGTAGCAAGTTTTGTCAGTAGTGAGTTTATCCTTTTTCTTCCCATTAGCGAGTTTCAGCGAAATTGGTTATATTTGCAAATACTTTTAAAGGCTTTTTATTTAGAGTAATATTTTTTTTAAATGATTAAAATGAGAAAAAAAAAAATTCGTTTTTGACCTTTGTTTTTCTAATGAATCAACTCTGCAGCACCCCTCAGCTCATCCTTGTTGAACCATGCTTTCTTCACTCTTATACACAAAAAAAAAAAAAAAAAAAAAAAAAAAAAAAAAGAAGAAGAAAAAAAAACTTCAGGAGATTAGATTGTTGAACCATGCTTTCTTCACTCCTGTAGAGATTATTTATTTATTTATTTATACATATAAAAAAAACAATAGTCCTGAAAAGGAATATAGACAAGTAGAATTATATTATAAGGTCTATAAAGCCAAAACACATTTACATGAATATTTGAATGATGTTTTTTTTGTTGGCAAATGGAAATTAAAATAAAAATATATTTAAACCGAGCGGCGATCATATCATATACTCCCTCCGTCCCTAAATGTTTGTTCCGTTTGACTTTTCAAACATTTTAATTTAGTGATTTTGAAGCTTTAATTTTGGTTATTTTTACGAACGCTTTGAAAATTATTGATAATATACATCGCCGTTATGTAATACTCCGTCCCTAAATGTTACAAGTTTTGAAAATTTAGTGATTTTGAAGCTTTAATTTTAGAAATGAGACTAACTTTTTGAGACAAAGAAAAAGGGGAAATGTGACAAACATTTAGGGACGGAGGGAGTACTCCAAACAAAAACTGGTCTTCAACATGAGTACACTCTTTTTATATTGTTCATGCACGTATGCTCAACCCCATCCCCATATATTTCAAGTCAAATGCTAATAAATGCATTTTTCTCTTTTATTTTTATTTGAAGCGTGTTACAATTATTTTGTCATTACTTATAAACTTAGATTTGCAGTCTAAACATTAATTAATTTACGACTTTATCCTTTTTTTTTTTTTGAAAAGTCTTAATTTAACTCTCAATTGATGACAAATTACATTACAGCTGCATATACTTCATATATAGGGGCGGCATTTCCAAAATCAAGTCTTCTGGACGGCCTTTTACCACTTGAGTTTTCAACACTCTTTCCCTGATCTTTTTATCAAATGATTCATTTTTAAAATTATAATTCCCAAAATGACAATTTTTCTAAAGTATTGAGCAAAATTACTCATTTTCTAAAATTCGTCAATTCAAGTAACGATTTTATAATCACTTAAACTCGCTATTTCGGATAGCGAGTTTGATTTTCATATTTTCTTATTTTGTATTTTATGTAAATAATTTCGAGAATTTCGTGGAATTTTATTAAAATATAAATTTGCTACTTTGAATAGCGAGATTATTTGTGATGAATGATTAGCTAATTAAGGGTTGTAATCTATATTATAAATCACACCATTGTTTTGAACAGTGGTGTAAATAGTTTCATCCGCGGAAATGATCATTTTGCCCTCACTATTCACTCACTTTCCCATTTCGCCCTTAAAAAAAAAATTAAATTAATTTTTTTTTTAAATTATTAAAAAAAAAAAATAGTTTAAAAAAAATGTGGCCTTGGACACGGCATATTTAAAAAAAAAATTAAATTAAAAAAAAATTAAAAAAACAAAAAACGTGGCCTTGGACACGGGCTTAGGCTAGTTAGTTTAAATAGAAAGGTAAAGTCTTTGATTTCATAATCCCTCCTATATTTTGAATCCCTTTTTCTATTGATTCAACCTAAGGTTTTTGAAATTAACTGATTTGGGGTTTTTTGAAATGAATTCAACATAGGGTTTTCGAATTCATTGATTTATGAGTTATTCTTTTTACTTATTAGTTATTCTTGATTTCTATGGTATTGTTGGTTAAATTAGGATTTTTGTTAGTTCAGATAGTTTTTTTCGTTAGTTCAGTTAGGTTTTTCTTTAGTTCAGTTAGTATTTTTGTAAAAATGAGTTTAAATTTGATCAATTTTGTGTTCTGTGTTACAGATAAATGCAGAACATCAACATGGAAAGCTTCTCGAGCCGTTTGTCAATTCGGGTCCTTTGAATCGAGATGTTCTGAGATTACAGGATAAGCATCGAACTAAATACATCCGGGTTGGAAGACATGTTGAGAAGTTATCTTTTCGTTGTGGTTCGACTCTGCCGAAAGTGTTGGATGCGATGATCCAGGAGAGACTAGTAGTAGCAGGATTTTACGGGGTTTACAAGTTGGGGAAAACCACGTATGATTGGGGTTTGCTTACAGCGTTGGTTGAGCGATGGCGTCAGAAAATCCACAGTTTTCACTTTCCTGTTGGTGAAATGACCCTTAATTTAAAGGATATTGATATGCTGTTAGGGTTACCGATTGATGGACTTCCTGTTACTGGTTCTGACACCACCAGGTTGCTTAAGGGTTGGTGCGATTTATGTGAGGAGTTATTAGGTGTTATACCACCCGAGAGTGAGATAGAAGCAGGGTTGTTGAAGCTTATGTGGCTTCTACGTCAGTTTCCCCATTTTGATAAGTTTCCATAAAATGCAACACATGATTTGGTCAATAGGTATACACGTGAGTATATATTGGCAGCCCTCGGGTTGATTGTGATGCCTGATCGCACTAGTAATAAGGTGAAGTTGATTTATCTCGTACTGCTTAGAGATATCGAGAATATACATTAATATAGTTGGGGTAGTGCTGCTTTGACTTTTCTTTATCGGGAAATTTGTACTGCAACTTTGCCCGACACCAATAATTGTAGTGGATTTCTCTCTATTGTGCAGGCATGATAATTATATTTTTCGATATATGTTTGATTTTATGTAAGTTTTCAAATTATATTGTATTTATTTGATTTGTTTATAATACAAACATCTTTGGGCATGGGAGAGGTTGTTGCCCATATAGCCAATAGTGGTTAGGGGAGATCAGGATGTGCAACTGAACTTACCCGACAGTCCATTGGAGTATAGGTAAACTATAACCACTCTGATTTGTTTAAATTATATTGTACTTATCTGATTTTTTAAATTGTATTTTTTAATCTTTTCAGGTAGACTGGGTCCTTATCGTATTTCCATGTTAACGCACATAACTTACGTGTCTATCGGGATCAACTAGCGTCTCTCACTGAGGATCATATTATTTGGTAGCCATATAGATATTGCGATGTTCCAGATTATTGCAGGCAGGGACATGTTGTATGGAGGACGAGGACACCTCTTATCTGCTTTGACAGGGTAGAGTGACACCTACCTGATCGAGTTATGAGGCAGTTTGACATGCTACAGCCGACCCCCCATCCATGTGAAACAAAGGAAGATTTGCATAGTATTGATCGCCGAGTTAGAGGACATGTGGCTTGGGATTAAAAACATAGTGAGTACATATCATTATGGAATGCACGAGCTCAGAGCAAGGTGAATGGTGTGTTGGGTGAAGAGGTGATGGACTACGCCCATCATTACATGATCTGGTTCAAGAAGATCACACGTTCATTAATTATGAACCCGATCCATGTAGAGGATATAGGGTACAGATCACATGCCAGTGTATTCGAAGGTTTAGTAAGTGAATATAATTTAAAAGCTTTTTAATATTAGGGTTTATTGATTGTAATAATAAGTTAGTAACATTCTTGCATTGTTGATGTTAACATGTGCAAAACTTACAACGACTGCATGAAATTAACGAGGGAAGCATTGCCCAGTAGTTAGAGGTGGATAATTCTAAACTTCAAATGAGACATCTCATTAAATCTTCTCTTACGCATATACGACAGCAACAACGACGACTTAATGCTCGAGCACCCCCAGCACCAGTTGATCGCGTCCAGGCGGTTCCACATAGACAACCTCGGCCTCAACTTCGTCGTGTGCATAGAGTGCCACAGATGCAACCTGATCAACATTTATAGGAGGACCAAGAGCAACAAGCGGAGCAGGACCAGGAAGCTCGAGTAGAGACTCAAACAAATGCACCTCCCGAGACTCCATTACAGACAGATGCACATCCCGAGACTCGGTCAAAGTCACAAGTACTTACACATCTCGAGACTTGATCACATCCTAAGACTCAGACAACGATGGAGGTAAAAGGTGAGGTTACACATGGAGATCATACTCATTTATCATTTGCTCAGTCACCTCATAACACACAGGGCCACGATACACAGGGTGAGTGTGTGTTGGGTATGCATGTTTTAACCCTCCTATTTTGTATTAGATTTGATTGATACCATAACCTCCTGTCTATTTTAAGGACTTTAGGACCCTATGTAATGAAGCTTAGACTTCAATTTTTTAGTTAAGTCCATTTTATAGATTAGGTTAAATTTAGGCTTGAAGACTGGCACAAGACTCATTGGAATTGAGAGTTGCAGTTCAAAGTTTCAAACCGCTCCTTCCAACCGCCCTAGCAAAACTGCCCTTAGCATTTGCTTGGTGAAATCCTTTGTTTGAAACTACTCTTGAA
This sequence comes from Adenophora triphylla var. japonica, assembly GCA_022495995.1. NCBI lineage: Eukaryota > Viridiplantae > Streptophyta > Magnoliopsida > Asterales > Campanulaceae > Adenophora > Adenophora triphylla. The sequence goes on from JAFEMH010001512.1 coordinate 68,447, forward strand.
CTACTCCAGTGCAACCGCCCTATGATGAACCGCACCTTGCAGCTCATCATCAACCGCACTTTGCAACCTCACTGGAGTTACCAACCGCTTCTGTCAAACCGCCTACTCCAGAACCGCTCCAATGATTGAGACTTGAAGTGAACCACCTTTGTCATTATAATCCACATCAGCAATACCAAATGTCAACCACCTTATCTTTTCACGTGATTCAAAGTCAGAGAAGATCTGCAAGGATCTTGAAAAGGTGACAGGTGTCCAAACCTCATTGCTTGCAGCTGGAGCATTATCAGCTTTATCTGCAACTACCGTACCAAAGGACAAAAGTGGTTGCTGTGGACCAATAAGAAAGCATCAAGTACTGTCCTTCAACAGGTGTGTCCAACGGCTACATTTTGGATGCTTGGGTATAAATACCCCTAATCTTCACCATTTGAAGATTGCTTGAAAATTATAGAAATTGCTGTGTTCATGAGAAGTTGAAGCTCGCGTAAATTCTTAGTCCATTGAATCTTCATCTTCATACTTCAAGAAATATTCCCCGCCCAGAAATCAAGCCTTAACACTTTCAAGAATCATTGTGCTCTACATCTCACAGATTTAAAGAGCCTTGATCTTGTTCTCACACACACACCTCATTTGTTCTAATCACATAGATTAAACACTTGAGATACACTGGTTATAGTTTTGGATTTGTTCTTCATAGTAAAGATTTTATTGTACTTTGTAATCTCTCAAATACTTAATATAAAATCTCTCTTAGAAATCCAAGACTAACCATCTTGGTAGTGGACGTAGATCGTTTATCGATTGAACCACTCCAAATAGCGTGTTCTTACTTTCTGCAATTATATTTCTTGTGCTTACTAATTATTTATCTTTGTCTCTGTTTGATCTTTATCTAGATATCCATTATTGTGAAATAGTGTTTGGAGTTAACATTGTCAAAACCTCACTTGTTTGTAAACCTCACGTACCAACTACTTTATTAAAACCGCTTTACAAACCTCCTCTATCAAAACCGCTTTATAACTCTAAATATTCCGCTGTGCATTTTACACTATCACTTGAGTCTATTATCAACTGCAAGAGGATTTTGTAAGCAAGAGGTTTAGTTTTTAAAAGAGGGCGAAAAATTTTAAACAGACTATTCACCCCCTCTAGCCGTATTTTCACCCTTGTTGCCACCTTTGGGACCAACAAGTGGTATCGAGCAAACACATTTTAAAACCACTTTGTTTTTCAAGCTTAACGGCTTGTGTGCCGATTCAATATGGCAACCTCAAAGACAATGACTACCGTTAACTATTCACACATTCCAATGTTGGACGAAGACCACTTTGACATCTGGAAGTGCCGAATGCTTATTCATTTGGAAACCATAGATGAAATCTTTGGTGGAGTGCGTGATCAATGGCCCTCTAATTCCAATGAAGGCTAACACCGATGCAACCACCAATGCTGAAACTCCAGAGGTCAAAAAGCCAAAAGATGAGTGGTCGGATGAAGAGAAGAGATTAGTTGCCTTGGACTGGCAAGGCGAGGTTCATCATTTACGGAACCCTCCCGTATCAACTCTATAGAAAGTAATGTACCTCAAAACCGCAAAGCGAGATGTGGGATGCCATAGAGAGCTACCTCGAAGGTGACGAAGAGTGCAAGGAAAACAAATTATACCTTTGTTGAAAGATCCTACAACAACTTCAACGAGGAAAACCCAACGAAACCTTGCGTCAAACCTACGATCGCTATGTTGAGGTAGTTAATGCTTGTAGATCTCTTGGTAAAACTTTAACCGATAAGGAAATCAATATGACTTTCCTATACGCTAGGTTCTAGATGGGTAAATAAGGCTACCTCTCTAGAAGACTCCAAAATATTGGGTACTTGGTCGTTAAGTAACTTGTATGCCAATCTTAGAGTCTATGAACTTAAATTAAATCATATTGAAGAGATAGAAGGGAAAACCAAATCGCTTTCTATGTACGTAGTGGAACATGAAGAGAAACCATCCACATCCAATCAAACCACTGATCCTTCCATATCAACCTCATCACTCATCGAGATGGATGATGACGATTTTGCCATGTTTGTGAAAAGATTCCAAAAATTTAGAAAATCCTCAAAACCTTTCACAAAATCATTTTCAAAAGGCAAACCTCCTGCAACATTTTCTAGGGCTGAGATACAAAGAAGAAGAGTGACTTGGTATGCTACAACTATAGGAAACACAGCCACTTTGCATCCGAGTGTCCACGGCCTAAATATGAATATATGAAAAGAAAACTTTTCCTTCGAAATTTTCTCATCGTAAGGGAATGGTTCTTTGAGGAGGAAGAGAATTCCAAGGAATTAGCAACTTGGATTGAAGCAGTTACGAGGATGGAAGTGACGGTGAAACCGAAGAGGTTAACCTGCAGCAGTTGCGAAGCTTCGATTACTCGGATTACGAATCATTTGAGTTGCATGATATGGAGGAAAATGAGGTTTTTGCAAAACTTCCAAATTATAAATTGGATGATGATATTAAACTTACTCCTAGCGTTAAGATATGAAATTGTTCGTATTCACGTCCCATTTCCTCATCTAAAAGCTGCTCCACCTTCAAAAGCTATTCCAAAGAAAATTTTGAAAAAGGTGGTGGAAGAGGTTTCTCCCATGGAACATGAAAAGATGTTCAAGGAAAAGTGAAATGGTGATCCATCAATTCTCAAATCTTAAGAAAGCCTTAAGCTTAGCTCATGATGAACTTAATGCATGCAAGACGGAGAAAAGCTGCGATGAGGTCTGAAATTTCTAATCTCAAGGACCAAATCAAACAGATGACTCCTCTTGGCGATCAAAACCGCATCCTTGAAACTAAGGTTGCTGCACTTCAACTCGGGAATGATGACTTGGTAACCCAAATCGACGATCGCCAAAAGATTATTGATTCGTGGCTCAAGTCTCAATCCACCAAGGATAAAATCTTGGACTTCCAAGTTCCTCCTGGAACTAAGGATGGTCTAGGGTTTGGATGCGAGGAAGAGGAGAAGTGTGCATCCTCGAGTGAAAAGGATGAGGAATTTCGAAGCTGACTAAAGAAATTCCCAAGGAGAAGCATGCTAAGGGAAAGGGTAAAGCAAGACAAGTAAATTATGTCTACCCTAAAGGAAAGCAATATGGGAAGAATTACGTATTTAAAACCTAAGAATTACGTGGAAGCACTGAAGAGGAAATGGCTTATGGAATTGGTAGAATCCACTGCTCCAACCTCTTACGGTGGAAAAGGCGGTTCTGCTAACTCCGTGGTCGACCGCGTTTCTTCTTCGACCGCTCCTCCTGCCTTCAAAAGCAAGAATAGCGTTCCCGGAAATACGTGGTCAAACCAAAGCACTGTTCCCTTTGTATCAATTTGGAATGTTAGCTGGAACCGCACCTCCCAAACTGCTTCCTTGTCCCAAACCGCATGGAACTCCTAAGAAGAGTAAGGAGTTAGTAAAACCTCATGATGCTTGTAGCTTTTATAAATGTTCTGTGTGTGATGGTTTAGGTCACAAGGCTGCAGAATGCCTTTTGCGGTTCACATCCAATGCCAGGAAGAGTAAACCTCATTCTGTCAAACAGGTGTGGGTTGTAAAGGGTTGCTAACTTCAGGACCCAAGAAATAAAGGGGGACCTCGTTCTTAATGTTTACATTTCAGGTCCTCTGCTTCATGGCTGGTCACTCCAAGGATAATGAATGGTATCTTGATAGTGGTACTCAAGACATATATTTGGAGATAGATCATTACTTGAAGATGTCGTTGAAGCGAGTGGTCCATCTGTAACCTTTGGTGACAACAACAAAGGCAAGACCATTGGATATGGTGTTATTAGGAGAGGAAACCTAACTATTGAGAAGGTTTCTCTTGTCGATGGACTCAAGCACAACCTCCTTTCAATTTCTCAATTTTGCGACAAAGGAATGCTTTGCAACTTCACGTCATCAAATTGCTTTATCAAAGATAGCATTTCCGGCGTCACTCTACTCACAGGGATTCGTAAGAGTAATATTTACATTATTGATCTAAATTCTACGCATGTAGTATTACTAATCTACATGTTTGTAGCTAAGAATGTGAGCGAAAATAGTTGGCTATGGCACAAGAGGTTGAGCCACTTGAACTTCAAGTATCTTGCAAAGATTGGTAGGGAAAACCTCGTTCGTGGTTTACCTAAAGTGGTGACCACCATCCGGAGAAATGCGGTGCATGCCGGCTTGGTAAGCGATCCGCGTCGTCTTTCACCGGCAAGACCGCTCCTTCAACTTCAAGATGCTTACAACTGCTTCACATAGATTTGTTTGGACCCGTAACCACTGCCAGCATTGGAGGAAATAGATATACTTTAGTGGTGGTGGATGATTACTCAAGATATACGTGGGTTGAGATGATGATTTCCAAAGATGACTGCTATAAGATTCTCACGGTACTTTTTAGACGGCTCCAAACTCAAAGAAGATGACATCGTTAGTGTTCGATCGAGATAATGGAACGAGAATTTAAGAACAGCGGTGTTGCTCGGTATTGTGATGACCGTAGGATTGATCACAATTTTTCAGCCAGTGTTCCACAACAAAATGGGGTTGTGGAAAGGAAGAATAGGGACGTTGATTGAAATTTGGAAAGACAATGATATACGAAGCGAAGCTACCTCGGTATTTTTGAAATTTGAAGCAATCAATACCGCATGCTTCACTCGAGGCAGATCCCTCATCAACAAAACCCATAACAAGACTCCATATGAGCTTTGGCGAGGAAGAACCCCCAACATTGCATTCTTCAAGATTTTTGGCTGCAAATGTTTTGTCCTCTACAACGGAAGAGAAAATAGAGGTAAATTCGGAGCCAAGGCCAATGAAGGTATTTTTGTTGGGTATGCTAAACATTCAAAAGCCTTTCGTGTTTTCAATAAAACTAGTTTAAAAATAGTAGAATCTGTCCATGTTACTTTTGATGAGCATTCTCTCCTTGAGCCACATTTGGCTCCAAATGTTGCTGATGATTTTGTTGAGCATAATGAAACCGAGGTGAACCTCAAACCGCTTTGAACCTCAACCGCAAAATCCGGCACCCTCAAGCGAAATTCCCCAAAACCACAATTTTGAAACCGCACTGAAGAACCCTCTCCGGATGCAACTACCGAGGAAGAAGATGTTGAAAATTCCCTATCCGGCTTATAGAACCTCTTCGTCAACTTACCTTCCATGACTTATTTGAAGGATCTAACGACGTTCCAATTGAGAATCTTGACAAACCTCGGTCCAACCGGACTTACCCCCGGAGGTTCGTGAAGTCAGCAGTCACCCCCTCACAAATGTGATTGGTGATCTGTTTTCCGGTGTTCAAACAAGGAGATCAAACTATGACGAGCATACTTCTCTTTTATCTCAAGTTGAACCCAAGAAGATTGATGAAGCACTCCAAGATTCCAGTTGGGTCGTTGCTATGCAAGAAGAACTCAACCAGTTTGAAAGATGCAAGGTCTGGACTTTGGTGCCTAGACCTCAGGATCAAGGAGTGATAGGAACTAAGTGGGTATTTAGGAATAAGATGGATGAGAATGGAAGCATCACTAGGAATAAAGCAAGGTTGGTTGCACAAGGATATAAGCAAGAAGAAGGAATTGATTATGACGAAACATTTGCTCCAGTTGCAAGATTGGAAGCTATCAGAATCTTCTTAGCCTACGCCTCTTTCAAGCATTTCAAGTTATATCAAATGGACGTAAAGAGTGCATTCCTCAACGGCGAACTGCAAGAGACCGTGTATGTTGCTCAACCTCCTGGATTTGAAGACTCCAAATTTCCCAATCATGTCTACAAACTCCAGAAAGCTTTTTATGGACTTAAGCAAGCTCCAAGGGCATGGTATGAGACTCTTTCTAAATTTTTACTAGAAAAAGGATTTAAACGTGGTAAAATTGATACAACTCTTTTTATTGCCAAATATAATGAACATACTTTACTTGTTCAAATTTATGTCGATGATATTATTTTTGGTTCTACTAATGAGTTGCTTTGTAAGCGTTTCGAGAAGCTAATGAAAAGCAAGTTTGAGATGAGCATGATGGGAGAATTAACATTCTTCCTCGGGCTTCAAATCAAGCAATGCGAAGAAGGTATTTTCCTCAGCCAAGCCAAATACACCAAGGAGTTGATAAAGAAGTTTGGTTTAGAAAATGCTAAAGCATATGATACTCCTATGGCCACCGGCAATAAGCTAGATAAGGATCTCAAAGGTAAGAAAGTTGATCAGACTTTATATCGAGGTATGATCGGCTCATTACTTTACTTAACTGCCAGTAGGCCCGATATCATGTTTAGTGTACGTGTATGTGCTCACTACCAAGCGAGATCCTAGAGAAGCACATCTTATTGCGATCAGCGTATAATCCGCTATTTATACGGAACCACTAACCTTGGACTTTGGTATTCCAAAGATTCGAACTTCGATCTTGTAGGTTATTCGGATGCGAGATTATGCGGCTTGTACTATTGACAGGAAAAGCACTAGTGGTACTTGTCATTTCCTTGGAAATAGACTAGTTGCTTGGGCCGGCAAGAAGCAAGCTTCGGTTTCGGTGTCTACCACGGAGGTGAGTATATTATTCTTTGGTAGTTGTTCTGTCAAATCCTTTGGATGAAGCAGCAGTTGGTGGACTATGGAATCCATGAAGGGAATTGCCCTATCATGTGTGACAATACTTCAACAATTTCAGTCTCCAACAACCCTGTCATGCATTCCAAGACCAAGCATATTGATATCAAGTATCATTTCCTCAAAGACCATGTGGAGAAGAGGAATATCCATTTAGAGTATGTGGGGACAGATAATCAAATTGCTGACATCCTCACCAAAGCTCTTGACTCCAAAAGGTTTTCCTTCCTCAGAGGAGAAATGGGTATGCTTGAACTTAAATAATTCTATACTTTTTATTGACTAACTTGTGTGTTGAGTTTAGGTTGTATGTTTTTTTTTTTTAAATTTTCAACCGCACCATTGTTGAACCGCGTTCATTCAAACCGCATGAGTGATCAACCGCCTCTGCAGCCAACCGCGTATTCCCAACCGCATGCTGCTTATGACCGCTCCATCTTCAACCGCCTTCAACATGGTATTTTCAAAATCAAGTTTTAATTTTTTAAGCTATGCGGTTTAAAACTCTTCTCAACCGCACTGCCACGTGGATCCAAGGTAAGTTCCTTATTTTTATTTTAGTCCACATTTTGACATAAGGGCATTTTTGCAAATGTTTTCCCACGCTATTTCAAAATTTAAATGCATTTAATGCGAAGGAAACATTAGCATTTAAAGCTCTCTTGTCAGCCGTCATTGGTTAAAGAATAGGAGATGAAAGGGTGCAACAGAGGTAATGATTCAGTTTATGGGAAAATCAAAGCTTGTCCTTTCAAGCCCCTAAACACGAATTTTACCTATAAATAGCAGACAAGACAACAATTTCAACTCTTCCTACTCTGTCTTCTCTGCAAAAGTACTTTCTACCAACTCACTCTCTCTCTCCTCCATAAGCTTCATATTTTTTTTTACTTTCTTCAATGGCTCCCAAGGCTCCCTTCTCTGATATGGTATGTGTTCCTTAACTACTTCTCTCTTTATTTCTGCAAATCATTTATGAATCCGCCATTATCAGACCTTCAAAAGCTTCGAAACCCTTGAATGAATTTTCTTCATAACTGTGTCATATGTTAATCATTTTGTATGATTTCAGTTGGGTTTTGCTCGGATTAACTGTTAGATTCTTTATATGTAATTTATTTTACGATCAATCATTGATTTGAACACTGATTTTGGATTCTAAGTTTATGTCATTCGAAAACCCATTTGAGTGTTCTTGCTTGTTGGTGTTGATTCTGAGCAAAGTATGAATTTTTAATGTTATATTGTTAATCTACTGCTCAATGTGATCATTTTGACATATTATTTGTTGATTTTGATGAACTTTTGTTGAATCTCTGTTCTTAGTGTTCTAAGTGTTCTTCGTGTTCATCATGCCTTCAACTTGACTGTTCATATGCCATGTTAAAATTATCACATGTTTTGGTTCACTTGATTTTCACACATGTTTTTGTACTTAGAAAATTTTCAATAAATTTTTATACACTATTTGTAAACATCAACCGCATGCCTTGACTGTTTGGAACTGCATTCATGAATACTTCTTGATTCCAACCGCATGTCCTCTTCAACCGCGTTCACATTAGAACCGCATGCTATATATCAACTGCATTCACTTTTGAACCGCATGCAAACTATGAACCGCTTGTTATCTTTGAACCGCATGTCTGTTAGTTATTTAATTTACTCTTTTGAAACCGCATGCTAAATTTGTTTGAGATATTACTTAGTATATAGGCTGGACACCATAACCTTCCTCTCCAAGCACCGCTTGCAGTGTGGGATAAACTTGGATTACAATGCCACGTACTAGTATAATCTTTTACATATTTTCTAAGTGTTTTGTTGTGTTCACAATTTACTTGAGGTTTGGAGTTCTCAATATTTTCAACCGCATCAATTGCCAACCGCATGGATGCCCAAACCGCTTGTGCATTGTGAATCACTTTTTGGATCTAAACCCTTTGTTTCATTTTGTAGGATCCTAAATTCTTTCTTCCAGGCTATGAGATCAATGAGCCTGAGCTCCAGGGAGATGCTCTTGGTAGAGAGTTGATCAGAAGACTCACTACCTCTGGAATCCTCACTCTCTTCAACAAAGGCCAATCTTATATCATTCCTTCCTTTGTGGATCAGTTCTACTCCTCTGCTGTTCTAGGAGACAGAGAATTATCAGATGGCACCAAGATCAAATGCACAGTTGGCGGTGTTGAAGGCTTCGATATATCCATTGATCATCTGGATATTAGAAGTACTTATGGATTTCATGTGTCGGGATGCCCCATGGAGGTTGATCGGGAAGTGTTGGATGCAACCGCTCTATCAGCAGTCAATCGACCTCTCTCTGGTTACTACAAGAAGAAGGCAAGGAGGGAATTTGGTGAGCTTATGAGCCACTTGGGTTATTTAGTAGGAATGTACGTGTGTGGTAAGGCCCAACCACAACAACTTCACTACTCGGCAATGGATTTCTTCTTTGTGCCATTTATAATGGAATTAAGTGAATTGGCCCAAGATTACGATGAAGGAAATGGCTAGTTCCATTGATGCTTATCAATCCAAAATCAAAAATGAACACCAGAGATGGAGACCATTCTGCAGGCTCCTAACCCCGTTGTTCACTAGCTATCAACACTTGGAGGATCTCAGACTCTCAACTCCTGAGTTATCAGTGTCAATGGGTGAAGGTGACTCCCTTGGAACCAGGGTTTGTCACAACTTCAGATACTCATTTGGAGATACCCAGTACAAATTTCTTTATGATGCTGATACCCTCAACCCCAAGGAGTTCTATGTTGAAATGTCTCCAGCAACCGCGGTTACTGCTCTAGGAAAGGCAATCAAGAAGGCCTCTAGAAGGAAAAACATTGTCCTAGAACCGCAGGCCAAGAAGCCAAGGACCGCACCACCTCAACCGCGTGTTCAAACCGCAGGTGCTAGTCAAAGTGCTAAGCCTCAGGAGAAATTTGGTTTGAGAGATGAGCCTACTGATGAGGAAGAAGAAGAGGATGCTTTGGAATTGCCCCTCTTATCAAGAAGGAAAAATGCGTGAAGGCTGCTACGCCAATCTCACAGAGGAAGATAAGGTTGCTTTTTATAAAGCAAAAATTGACAAGTTGGAAAGAAGGGCAGATTTGAGGAAGGCTGCCAAAGGAAAGAAACCATCTTCTGAACCGCTTGCTACTTCTCAACCGCAAGCTCAAGTTCAACCTCCTGCTCAACCGCAACCCCAACCGCAATCCCCTCCTCAATCCCAACCGCTTCAAACTCCTCCAACCTCACCTATTCAAACCTCTTCCCCAATTCCTACCCAACACCTTTCTCCTTCCAAATCTCTTTCCCCCAAACCGCTCTCTCCCTCTCCACCTCCTAAAACTGCAACCGCTCAGGGGGAGAATCCCAAGAAGAGGAGATTCAAACAAATGGCCAAGAAAACAACTCCTCCAAAGAAACACTATCTTCACACCATTGCCAAATCCAACATCAAAATACCTGGTGAAACCTCCTCATATTTTGATAAATCCTCCTCCCAAACCAATTCAAATTCATCATCTCCTTCTGAATTTCAAACCCCTCAAAATCAAGCCACCTCAAATCCCAAAGCCTTCACTGAATGGACATCCAAGCCATCAGCAGGCCCAGCTCACTCAACCTCTAGACTAAGAACTCCAACTCCTTCACCACAAAATTCACCCTCACACCATTCATCCCCTCATATATCAAACCGCACCCATAAATCCCTTTCTAAATCACCTAACTCTTCCCCACAAAAATCCCATTCAACTCATTCCAACCTAATCACTTCAAATCCTCCTACCACTTCTATACCCATCCCAACCGCCCCCATTCCAACCGCCCCCATCCCAACCGCCCCCATCCCAACCGCCCCATTTACCTTACCTCCAACTCTACCCATCTCTACTCAAACCTCATCCCCTTATACAGTTCCTGCCTCACGCATTTTCCAAACCCTATTATCTCAAATGCCTCAAACCGCTCCTCCTACTTATTCTGAACCGCCTCCTTCATTCACCTTTAATCCCTCATCTTCAACCGCTCCTCCACCCTCTGACTACTCCCAAATCCTTTCCACCCTTAATCTTATTCAGTCCCAACTCCTAATAAACCAAGGTCACATTATCAAACTGACCGCTTCTAATGCCTCCCTTGAAGCTTCAAACCGCTCCCTTCAGAAGCTTGCCGAATCTCAATCCCATCTCGATTGCCTCTCAAACCCTTCAAATGGCTGATCATAAGAACTCCCTAAAGAGTTTTGCTCAGAGACTTGATGCCATTAAGGGGAGAAGTATCTAGCAAACATTGTCAAATCCTCGGTGATTCTTGCTTTGAAGGATTCAAGAAAGAGTTATCTGAAGGTGTCATTCAAATTCAATCATTTGGAGATTCGATCTCAAGGAAATGATTTCTCGACTTGCAACCTCCTCCAAAACCGCCTTTGATTCCCTCCAAGCCGAATTCCTTAAATCCAATTCCCAACCGCCTTCTACTCAAGACCTTTCAAACCGCCTTGAATGCGGTTGAAGCAAATATCCTTCTGGAAATTGATAATGTCAAAGAGAAGCTGGAGATCAAAACAAACTCCCTTGATGATGCTTTGATGGCCAAGTTGAATGAAGTCAAGGATGAATTCAATGACCGCCTTGAAAATATCAAGTTAGGATTCACCACCAAACTTGAAGCCACGATCCAATGAGTGAAATCCTCCATCCAAGTGATTGTGAATCTTGATGAAATGACTGAAGCTATCTCTTCTCGCACCGCGACGGTCAGGGGGAGGTTCAAACTTTGTACAATTCTTTGAACTCCTCCTTTCACACCTTAATTGATGAGCTATCTGATCAAGTATCTGATAACTCCAAGGCAGTCTCTGATGCCAATCTCAAGATTGATTCTCAAGCAAATATCTTAGAGAGATTGGTGACCGCTCAAGGAAGGACCGCAGAAGAGGTGAGAAAAATTAGAATATCCCTGAAGTCTGAAACCTCTGCATCAAATCTTGCGAGGAATCCCGAGATCAACCAACCGCGGCGGCGGCAAGGTCAAGAACCGCATCAACCTTAAACCGCTATTGCTCTGTATTTTTTTTGTAAACTCGTTTGTTGTTGGACCGCACTCTCATTGTACTTTCTTTTGTCCAACTTACTTTTGTTTTTTTTGTAACCCTGTAATTTTCTTTCATTCCTGTTTTGTAACCACTTGAGGAATTAATGGAAATTGCATCATGGTTCCAAAAACCTTGTTCATATCAAACTGCTTGTTTGTAGAACAATGAAACCTCTTATGGTTTTAAACCTCATTCAAATATTTTTCAGCTTAAAATCATATTTTTGAATTGAAGTTTAAACATTCAGTTTAAACCGCACTTTGAACTTAAACTCATATTTCTTAAGTGCACTGAATGCATTTCTCTACTTTCCATATTGTAAGTTTTTATCTCTTAGAAAGTATAGAAATCTATAGCTTAAGCTAAGTGTGTGCATTGACTTGGGACATGAATTACCATGTTAATTCTTATGGACACGTTTTTATCAAGTATAATGTTTGCTTTAGTTATAGTAGGTAATGGCATCAATCAAATAGGGGGAGATTGTTGGGTATGCATGTTTTAACCCTCCTATTTTGTATTAGATTTGATTGATACCATAACCTTCTGTCTATTTTAAGGACTTTAGGACCCTATGTAATGAAGCTTAGACTTCAATTTTTTAGTTAAGTCCATTTTATAGATTAGGTTAAATTTAGGCTTGAAGACTGGCACAAGACTCATTGGAATTGAGAGTTGCAGTTCAAAGTTTCAAACCGCTCCTTCCAACCGCCCTAGCAAAACCGCCCTTAGCATTTGCTTGGTGAAATCCTTTGTTTGAAACTACTCTTGAACTACTCCAGTGCAACCGCCCTATGATGAACCGCACCTTGCAGCTCATCATCAACCGCACTTTGCAACCTCACTGGAGTTACCAACCGCTTCTGTCAAACCGCCTACTCCAGAACCGCTCCAATGATTGAGACTTGAAGTGAACCACCTTTGTCATTATAATCCACATCAGCAATACCAAATGTCAACCACCTTATCTTGTCACGTGATTCAAAGTCGGAGAAGATGCAAGGATCTTGAAAAGGTGACAGGTGTCCAAACCTCATTGCTTGCAAACTAAGCATTATCAGCTTTATCTGCAACTACCGTACCAAAGGACAAAAGTGGTTGCTGTGGACCAATAAGAAAGCATCAAGTACTGTCCTTCAACAGGTGTGTCCAACGGCTACATTTTGGATGCTTGGGTATAAATACCCCTAATCTTCACCATTTGAAGATTGCTTGAAAATTATAGAAATTCTTTGTGTTCATGAGAAGTTGAAGCTGCCCGAAATTCTTAGTCCATTGAATCTTCATCTTCATACTTCAAGAAATATTCCCCGCCTGCAAATCAAGCCTTAACACTTTCAAGAATCATTGTGCTCTACATCTCATGATTTAAAGAGCCTTGATCTTGTTCTCACACACACACCTCATTTGTTCTAATCACATAGATTAAACACTTGAGATACAGTTATAGTTTTGGATTTGTTCTTCATAGTAAAGATTTTATTGTACTTTGTAATCTCTCAAATACTTAATATAAAATCTCTCTTAGAAATCCAAGACTAACCATCTTGGTAGTGGACGTAGATCGTTTATCGATTGAACCACTCCAAATAGCGTGTTCTTACTTTCTGCAATTATATTTCTTGTGCTTACTAATTATTTATCTTTGTCTCTGTTTGATCTTTATCTAGATATCCATTATTGTGAAATAGTGTTTGGAGTTAACATTGTCAAAACCTCACTTGTTTGTAAACCTCACGTACCAACTACTTTATTAAAACCGCTTTACAAACCTCCTCTATCAAAACCGCTTTATAACTCTAAATATTCCGCTGTGCATTTTACACTATCACTTGCAGTCTATTATCAACTGCAAGAGGATTTTGTAAGCAAGAGGTTTAGTTTTTAAAAGAGGGCGAAAAATTTTAAACAGCTATTCACCCCCCCCCCTCTAGCTGTATTTTCACCCTTGTTGCCACCTTTGGGACCAACAGTGTGTTACGCAAGTTGAGGGGAAATATGTAGATAAATAAAAAACATATAAGTGTAGGAAAGAAATGATCCCTAAATGAATATTTGAGACATTTCCTATTTGGTCGGGTTGTGGTCATTTAATGATATTTTGTTCGATTTTCGTGTTGTTGAATGTGTTTGTTTGTTAAGGGTGTTGAAATTTGTTTGTTTGTAAAAGGTGTTGAAATGTGTTTGGTACATATTAAATGGATTGTGAACTGAATTTATTAAGCTGGTTTAGAGTTACAGTAAATTCGTTAATAGGAGTAGCAAATTTAACCTGGTTAAATTCGCTATTGTCATTATTGAGTTTAGGTTAATATAAAAACAAATCTAATTAATCTAAACTCGCTATTTCGAGTAGCAAGTTATTATTTTTTAAAATTATAATCAATTTCTCGAAATTATATACGTAAAATACAAAAAATAAAAAATAAAAAATAGGAAAATCAAACTTGCTATTCGAAGTATCGAGTTTAAGTGAAACATTTATAAAATCGCTAATTGAAATGACGAGTTTCAAAAAATGAGTCATTTTGCCCACGTAAAATCTAGGGAGAAACGCGTTTCTCCATAAGTTATGGAGAAACGGGTTACGGGTATCCAGAACCTTTTGAAAGGATATCCAGAAACTTTTTGTATTGGCCATGACCTTGTCCCATGGTTGCCACGGATATCGGTCACCAGGTTCACGGATATCGAAACCCTTTGAAAGGATATCAGGAAGCTTATGAAAGTGATATCCGAAACCTTTCAAAATGATATCCGAAACTTTCAAAATGTTTACGGATATTCATTTGATGATTCTGGATATACATTTGAAGGTTTCGGATATCCGAAAACCTTCAAAATGAATATCCAGTAAACTTTCAAAATGTTTTACGGATATTCATTTGATGGTTTCTGGATATACATTGAAGGTTTCGGATATCCGAAACCTTCAATAAGCAATTTCTGGTCTTGGCCTTGGATTTGGCTTCAAATCTATTTTTTCGGATATCGCCCAAAGAACTTCGGATATCCGTTTCAAAGCTTTCCGGATATCGAGAACCCTTTGAAGGCCGATATCCAGAAATTTTCTTCTGGTTATCAAACGTATAGCTTCTGGCTATTAAAAACGCGTTTCTCCATAATTATGGAGAAACGCGTTTCTCAGCAGACCTACTCTTTTGCCCAATAATTTCGAAAGGTTCTCATTTTGAAAATTATAATTTGAAAAATGAATTATTTGAGGAAAAATCCTCTTTGGCCTTGCTTAATATTTTTCTTTCTTTTAGTAACATATACTCCCTCCGTCCCGACCGATTTAGGACTTTTTTTCATTTTGGGCGTCCCACCCGACTTAGGACGGCCCAAAATGGAAACCTTAAATCACTATTCTCTCCACTCATTCTCTCTCCTACATTATTTTAATACTCACAACACCATTATAATTTACTATTCCCTCCACTCATTCTCTCTCCTATTTTTAAATTACACTCACAACATTTACCTTTTTCTTAATCCCCATGTCATTTCAAAAAATTCTAAGTCGGCCGGGACGGAGGGAGTATAATCCTTCTTCATATTTATACACGTGATATAGTAGCAACTGTACACAGTTATTTTGACTGTTTAAGTAGTAAGCTATTGCTAGCATTCATTTTGAAACAAAGTTAATGACACTATTACATTACGTTATAGAGTGGTATTTTTTTTTCTCTTTTTTTGGTACAGGTTATAGAGTGGTATGTGATATGGTATTTACAACAGTAACTCCTTTTGTTTAGCGTAAAATATTTTTCGGAAAATGATTTTCTGCAAAATGTTTTTCGAAAAATGAAAATATTTTCCTATAAAATGAGATAAACATGTTTAGCGTAAAACATTTTCTCAATTTTTCGGTGCGAAACAAACACCGAAAAATGGGGAAAATGTTTTCCGAAAAACATTTTCCCCCAAACAAACAGAGCCTAAATGTCAATTTCGTAAAACGATTTGATTTGATAATCACTTTTATTTACTCTCTCGGTTTCAAAATAAATATCCATTTTGAATTTTAGATTTTTTTTGAAAATGTTAATTTTTAATAGAAAAAATATCCTTAATCATTCTTGTTATTGACTTTCAAAAATTTAGTTATGCAAAAATATAATAAATTAATAAAAAAATTTGCAAAATAATAATAATAATAAAAAAAAAACATTTAGAACAGCTATTTGAACACAAAGTTTAGAAAAGGTCATTAAATAAAATAAAATAATAAAAAACTGTAAGAGACGGTATCTTTGCTAGCATTTTTCTCTCTCATCTTGGTTGGCAATTGGCATGCTATGCTATGGGGTTAAAATCATTGTGTTCCTTGTATAGTCAAAGAAACAAGGTTTGGATTCATTGATATTCCCTTTGTCCATTTTACCATTTCTTTCAACTAAATAATCTGTTTTGACTAGCTCTCTCATTGTGACATTTGTCACATTTTGGGACTCTCCCTATTTGTCATTTTCTCCTTGTACCCTTTGCTTTTCCAAACATAATCAATATAAATACCCCCTTCTTATGTTACAAAACTATTGTAACCAACCTTTTTCTCATTTGTTTTTCCTCACACCCGTGCAACTCTTGTTTTTTATCCCCTCAATTTTCTATCATCAATAAAAACCACCACAAATACTCCGAGAAATGATCGCATCTATTGAGAATCCACCTCTACTTGACGACTACTCAAAACTCGTACACGCGTTGAAAAACAGCTGTGCAGTTCAACATGATCACCATGTCTCAAAAGGAGACGTTATGGTTGTCGAAGAATATTGTGAACTTCCATTAATAGACCTTTGCGGTTTAACTAGCGACAATGTTGACGAAAGAGTTTCTTGCGCGTCCGCAATTTGTAAAGCTTCATCAGAATGGGGATTCTTTCAAGTGGTTAACCATGGAATAAGCCTAGATCTTCTAAGGAAGATGAGGGAAGAGCAAGTTTTGTTGTTTAAAGCACCTTTTGAACGCAAGGCCAATTGTGGGCTCTTCAATAACTCATATAGGTGGGGAAATCGCACTGCAACTTGTCCTAAACAGTTATCGTGGTCCGAAGCTTTCCATGTTCCGCTTGTCAAAATCTCCGAGATGGATTCCTACGGAGAGTACAACTCTTTAAGGTAACATGACATTGCATTTTCCAAATGGAAAGGAAAATGATCCATCATCACATACTACAAGATGTTTACCTTCCACGGACGGTAAAACATCTTCAATGATGATGGATTCAGTTGAAGATCAACAAAATCCATCAACAACATGATTCAAGGTGTTGCACCTTGCAAAAAATGCGCAACACCTTGAACATTGGTGGATATTGTTGATGGTGTCGGTTGTTTTCATGCGACACTTTGAACACCAATGCTTAATCTATTCATTATTCATTATATGTCGCTTTATATTTATTATCTTAAAAACTTGTAATATTGTACCAATTTCAGGGAAGTGATGCAGGAATATGCACGCGCAATGCAAGAATTAGCTAACTTACTATGTAAAATTCTAGTGAAGAATTTGGGTCAAAAAAGGGCAGTGTTTGAGGAAAGTTGTGACGAGAGCACTTGCTTTCTTCGCTTGAACCGGTACCCGGCATGCCCGATTGCGCCAGAGGTTTTTGGATTAGTGCCCCACACTGACAGTGATCTACTGACAATCCTACATCAGGATGAAGTTGGAGGACTCCAACTCATGAAAGACTCCAAATGGGTGGCCGTTAAACCCAACGAAGATGCTCTCATTGTCAACATTGGCGATATATTTCAGGTACCAAATTGTATATCCTCAACTGTGAGTTTGCATAGTCTAAACCACCTACTACCTCTTCACCTCTCCTCTGTCCTGTCCCAGACAAACGTTCACATTTGATCTATTCAATCGAACTTTGATCACAATTTTAAGAAAATTTAGATATTTCTATGCAATTCTAAAAACTGTCATTGTTTTACCATTAGAAATACTATAAATAACATTTTTTAGAATTACATAAAAATATTTAGATTTTCTGAAAATTGTGGTCAAATTTCGATTGAATAGATTGATCAGGATTAAAAGGTGCTAAAATGATGTTTATACATTTATATTTTGATCAATAAATGGTAATCTTTTCATAATAATAAAGAAAAAAAAAAACGTTAGTTAGAGGTATGGGATGCCCTCAAACTGCCGCTTAACAACATTTTGCAGCATAAATTAATGTAGAAGAAGTAGAGGGACGAGATCGTTGTTAGTACGTAATCCCCGCGTTTTACGCCTTTTGTCCGAACATACATGTCCAAAGTCAAATTACTAATTAAATTTAAAAAATAATTCCAATATTCTTATCAATAATACACGACTTTGTTTGTTTAATTTTATAATTGTTGCAGGCATGGAGCAATGATGTGTACAAAAGTGTTGAGCATAAAGTAATGGTGAATGCAAAGAAGGAGAGATATTCAATAGCCTATTTCTTATGCCCTTCTTATGAGTCCTTAATTGGGAGCTGCAAAGAGCCTAGTGTTTATAGAAATTTCACGTTTGGAGAATACAGAAGTCAGATTCAATTAGATGTTAAAAACACGGGACACAAAGTTGGTTTAGCAAGATTTTTGTCATCTTATTAACAACTATCCAAACAAGTCACTAAGATATATACAATACATATACTAATCCTAAATCATTTAATTCTATAATTAAAGAGTGTGTAGTTTTAATGTATAAGTTATAAACATATTGGCTATTCTTTTTTTTTTTTTCTTGTTATATTTATAATTTTTTGTATGATTTATGATAATGTAGAGACATAGAGATAAGCAATTGTATTGTAGTGATTTTTTTTTATCTTTTTCTTGAGGAATATTGTTGTGAATTTATGTGTGTAAGAATATGATTTTTTGATTAAATACTCCTTCCATTCATTCTTTTTAATCACACACCCAAGCCCACAATGTGCATAAAAGTCAACGTCATAGTTTTTTTTTTTTTTTTTTTTTTTTTTTTTTTTTTTTTTTAAGGGGATCAACACATTTCACCGCTCCCCGATGCACTTGGGCGCCTAGCTATGCTAGGGAGGGCAATGTCATTCCCTTTAACCACTGGTGGGGGAATCGAACCCATGACCTCCAAGTTGGAAGCCATGAACTCTAACCATCAGGCTAAGACTCCGCGTGCAAGTCAACGTCATAGTTGTTGTACAAACAAAGGGAAAATACATAAATTGTAAAGTATTAAACAGTACTCCATCCCTATGTCCCACTACAATCTTCTACAAGAATTAAAAAAATATATAGTAAAGTAGATGTTATCAGTATGAAACGTGAGGTATGATAGAGAAAGTGAGATAAAAAATAATAATTAAATTGTTGTTGTCAGTATTATATGTGGTTCCATTAATATAAAAGTAATAAAATATTTTTATTTTAAAAAGTGTACAATTTGTAATGGAATATCAAATGAGTAAATTGTATAGTTTGTAGTGAGACATAGGGTAAATCTAAATTGAATTAAAATGGGATTGAAGAGAGGTAAATTGTGAAGTATTAAACAATATATAAATCCTAAGGAAAAAGTGCAACAAAAATTACTAAACTATACTCCCTCTGTCTCGGGATAATGAGCACTTTTTGGTTTGGCGCGAGAATTAAGGTAAAAGGTGAAAAAAGTGATGTGTTGTGAGTGTAGATGGTTGGGTATGAGAGAGAAAGTGGAGTAAGTGGGTAATGGTTGTGAGTAGAGAGAAATGGGTCCCATTTCCATTTTAGGAAAGTGCAGATTATTGTGAAACGTCCAAAAGGGGTCTTATTGCAGATTATCGTGGAGCGGAGGGAGTATTCCTTTTTGTGAATTTTACTACTACTTTTTTTTGTGTCTTTTTTTATTGCATTTGAGGTCACTATAACTAACCTTAAGGGGTATTAGATGTAGTTTACAATTTATTAATATTCAAAGGTTGAACTTTTCTAATTAGGCCCGTGACCTATTGATCTTTTCTCATGTTCGTCACTCAAATACTTTTTTTTTTGACTTCAGCCATTATTGTCTACTTTCTTTCTTCAATTATGTCATTCTTTGTTAATTTGACATCTGTTTTGTTTTTAAATTTGCTTACAAAATATTTAGTTTTTTCTTTTTAAATAAACTGTCTAACCACCGTTGTGAAATCCAACACCAACACCTCACCTCCACCACCACAGTCAAGATTAACCCCATCCACCATGAAAACAAACACCATCCTCCAAAACCAATTATCAAAATCAAACATCATCCTCCACCAACACCACTCTCATGAAAGACGCCCACAACAACTGATACCAAAAACAACCTTGTCACAAAAAAAACACAATCCAAATCATTCAAATCACATGAAAGTACATTACTGCCCCAATAACAACAACAACATTGCTATAAAATTCCCTCAACAATCCAAGTAATTTCCTTAAGAGTGGAATTTGTTTTTTGTGGGGGATATACGACGGCGGAGGAGGTTTGGAAGGAGATCGTATCCGAGAGTAGAAACCCCATTCTGAACCTATCGTAGCAGAGTTATACCACTCTAAGTCTCGCCTTCGATTTTAGAGTAGAAATCCACCATTTCGTCATGTTTCGTTAAGTTTTGACTAACGGGCGTTAGTTTGGACTAAACTGCATACGAGATAACAAGGGGATGACAAATATGTCCTTTGTGAAATCTTGTCCCGCGCGGGACATGGCGTGTCTCACGCGATACTACCCCTTTGCAGGAGGGGCAGAGTGACTTCCCTTATCGATTTCGACCTCTTTTTTTGATCAATACTCATCCAATCCGGGTCTATACTGATTGTAGAGATCTGGAACCTTCTTTGAGAGATCTCCTAAACCTCTTGAGTTTCCTAAACTTGGTGATCAAGTAAATCAATTCCTATAAATACTAGATGATTTTCGGTATTTGGGAAGAGAGGTTGAGGTCCCAATTCGAGACACAACTCACACACAATTTATTGGTTTCTCTTCTTGAAAGACTCCTACAAATCATCCTAAAACAACACACAAATTCGTCCATCAACCTTGTTGATCGACGAACATCAAGATTCAAGCCTAAAATCAAGGCGAAACTCTGTCCAAATCATTTCTCGACCTGAAGGTAATCATCGTTTCTTCTTTATTTATTCTAATTGATCTTTATAGTGGTATAAACATATCAAATCTGGGATCAGCCTAGAGCCTCTTCAAATCATGAAGATGGTCTCGAAGCAATCGATCTCATATTCTATTTAATCTAATTAAATGGATGTTTTCTTCATTTGTTTCTTAAAAAGAACTAATTATTTAAAACTCCCCTTAAGCACGACCGATCTTCGAATTGGGTGGATGCGGTGCTTCCTGACCTTCCAAATCCATCACTTAAGCCCCGAACTCAAATCTCTTAAATTGATTTATCTATATTTCATCATAATAATATAGGTGGCGACTCTAATAAACAAATCAGTAAATAAAAGAGGAGAAATTCCGCATCACTACAATTTGGCGACTCCGCTGGGGATGTTATTAAAATTAAAGTAGCTTATACTTGAGATCCAAGATAAAATTCGAACATGCAAGGGAGATCCCAGATTACAGTATTTGCCGAGTTCTTTCATTTCAAGGCCTCCCTTAAGATATAAGACTCAAAATTGTAGTTTATTTTATTTAAGTAATGATTCTTATTTAATTTGCGTGAGATTGATTTTTTTTTATTAAAGTCCCATCCATGGAGGATTCGGAAGTTGTAAATTTAATTTAATTTAATTTATTTATTCTTTCTCTCACCTTTATGTGAAACTACGACGGCCTGAGTCTTCCTAAATTGGGAGAAACGTAGGCAACCACTTGGTGCGGCCATTGCTTGTTTTTTTTCTTTTGTTTTCAAAAAAAAAAAAACTTTCTATTTTACTCTATCACCTAGAATTGACTCTCGCACACGTGCACTCATGTTTATAAATGTCATTGCACTACATGCCTTGATAAACCCGGGACCCACACTAAGGACGGATGACGGTAATCACCTAATCGCCGGTCTCTCCAAAGTTGGATCATCCCACCTCGTGTCTTTAATCCATCTAGATTGTCATATCGCGAGGAGCCTAGCCATCAAACCCTGCATAGCCTCATGGATCATGTAGATTGATTTTTTAGAACACTCCGTGACCGGTCGGTTTTGACTCGATAATCTTTCTATGTCTTTGACCAAAATAAAGCTAATGTAAAATTGATCATAAAGAAGGATTCGAAAAAGTCCCTTCGAAAAAGAGTCCCTGCGGAATGACCTTTTCGGAATTGTCCCTTCAAAGAGCTTGGTCCCCTTTTTAAAAAAAATCCTTCAGATCAATTTTACATGGCTTTATTATACAAAGAACGGATTGATTAATGAGTCATTAGGTTTGGATAAAGACCTTAGAAACCCCTCAAAACGGATTATCCGTTCCGACCAAAATTTAGGACAAATAAAAATCGACTTCCACTGTGATTGTCTCGCGCGAGTCTACCTGTTCCGCGCAGTAAGTATCCCAATCTGGGTCGTTAATGCTCCGTCAGCCCAAATTAATGATTTATTATCATTTAGGGACATTTTGGACATTATTTTGACAATTTGAATGAGAAAGGACCTCTTAGGAATAAAAAAATATATAAAATCTCGCTGATATTTGTCATTTCCAATAAAAAAGGGAATATTGACCAAGAACAAAATACCAAAACTGCTTTTCTGCACAGGACAGGCACGCCTGCTTGGGTAGTCCGCGCGGACAAGATTTTTGGGGCATTTTGGACATTATTTAGCGACAAGGGTTTTAGCGACAGATTTTTTCCGTCGCTAATCCGTCGCTAAATGCCTTTAGCGACGGATTTTTGGCTTTTAGCGACGGATTTTTCAGTCGCTAAAACCTGTTTTTCTTGTAGTGTCCAATCTTGTCCACGCGAATAAGATCAGCATCCAACAACCCTATAAATTTAGCCCTTCTCCTTCAGTTTCAAGGGGCCAAAAATTCGTAAAACCTACTGTTACTCTGTCAAAATCCTCTCTCAAATAGCCCTCAACACTCTCACCAATCAAATTCCACACCAAATTCAACACCAAATCCACCCCTAAATCACTCCCAAGCCATTGAAACCTTCAAACCCTAACAAAAAATCCAAGAATCATTGGTAAACTCTCACTCCCCCTACTCAAAACTCCTTTGTTCATGTATGAATTTCATTTATCCATGATGTGATTCTACTTGATTTTTGTTCATCCCCTTTTTCCTTAGTCCTAGGATCCAAGAGGATCTCCATGAAACTCATTTTCATGGATGATTCTCTACAAGGATCCACAATTTAAATTATGTATTTCCCTTGTCCTTTTACATTAACTAGTTCTTGTTTGTTACTTGATCTCTTGACCTAAAATATGGTCATCTTGGAGTTCATCTCCATAGATGATCACATTAAATGGTCCACATCTTTATTTTCATGCCTTTTTATATTATTAGTCTTTACTTGTCTACTTGACCCAAAATGTGGTCATCTTGGAATCAATTTCCATGGATGATCATATTAAATGGTGTAAATTGTCTACTTCCTTGCAAATTCCCCTCCCCTTTGTCTAAGATGCTTACCTTGGAACATTTTCCTTGGATGAACATCATTTAGACACACAAAATGGGTCATACAAGATGTACAAGATACACTTGAGTATAGGTCTCAAGGTTGGTCTTCCTATGACCACCTTAGAGACCTTCCTCTAAAAGTTGATACATCTTGACCCAACTCCCTTGTCAACTTATTTTTTATATCATAACCCCCCTTTCCCAAGCAAATGAAATGCTCACAAAGTCCCAACGTATCCCCCAGGATGACTTGATTAAGTGGATTCATCACTTATAACCACTAATCCAAGTCTAGGGAAAGAGAGAACAAGCATGGATGCCAAAAATCCAAATCCCCCTTTACTTTCTGTCTTTCAGTTACTATTCCAGTTAAGTTTTGTATATCTAGTTAACTTTCTGAAAATTACAGTGACTAAACTGGAAACTGTAAAATATTGACACTACAGGTTCGCCCGCGCGGATAAGATTGCATTGCAGTCTTGTCCACGCGGATGACATTGTCATTTGCAAACAGTCCCTCAATTTTCTGTTATTTTCAGTTTAATCACTGTTTTCAAACTGTTTTTCAGTTCAGTCCCTAAAAGTCCCAATTATTTTCAGAAAACCCCTTTTAAAAAACACACACACACAACAAAAGTTTTCGAGTAAGGAAGACTCGTCGTAAGAGGCATTCCGGGTGAACACTAACGTTCTTCCCGTAGTGTAACGTGACCTCCGAACTCATTTTCTCTAAATATTGGGTATTTTTCAAAGTTTTGGCCCTTTAACTAAAAACGGCGTGGCGACTCCGAAAACATGATTTTTTTTCCAAAACAATTCCGAAAGAGATAAAAAAAAAAGGAATAAAAATCGCGGATGCACATCATCACAGTGGCGACTCCGCTGGGGACACTAAAAGTTTTTTTTTTTTTTTTTAAGAAAAAAAAAGCTTTTGTGAGTCAAGCTTCCGTCCCAACACTTGAAACCTTTTGTTGTGTGTGTGTGTGTATTTTTCCCTCTATGCTTTGTGGTTTTTTTGACTATCCTGGGAAAAGTCAAAATTTTGACTATCGGATTCATTTCCTTAATTGTTTGAATTTTATGTGTTTATGTGCTTATGTGTTTGCATGTTTTCAAATAAAAAAAATCTTTTTCTTGCATGCATCATGCTTTTAAGACACATTTGAAAATTTCTGTTTTTACTCAATAAAGGAAAATAGACTGCCGCACACTACACGCACGTCGACCTTACACTGCACACTACGTCCTTAACCCGGGAAATTTCAGTAGCAGCCTGGGAGGCCTTCCTACGCCTCTCGGTGCGAGCACAGGATGACCCAAACAACAATTGGTTTACCCTCTTGTCGACCCTGCACTTGTTCGTGACACACTTTGTCCGAGACTCGGTTGGTTTTTGGTCCGGTCCGTGTCAGACTGCGTCAGTGCATGCCCCGTGTAGGTCAAATCCCAGTCAACGTGCCAAGCCAGGATCCCCCGCGGACCTAACTCAGTCGAAGCCATGCCAGTTTTCCGTCATGAACTTTGACACGATCTTGACTGGGGCTCGGACTTTGACTTTGACCCGCACGGCTCATGCACCGGCTCCCAGTATTACACCGAGTCATCCAGGATTAACGCTCGATCCATGTCTAATTACCGCTTAACCAACAACGGGTCAAGATCCCTTGTGGACTATTATCAGTCGGAGTCATGCCGGTTTTCCGTCTGGCACTCTGACTCGATCTTGATTCCCGACGCTGGCCTTGCCGGTAATTTACATCGAGTGTGCGTTAAGACTTTATGATCCGCCAGACCTTAGGTTCGTTTTCCTTTTTGGTCGGTGGGATCCGCTTGCCTTACGGAGCCCTTGTTCGGGGTTACAGGTTGAGGGTCCGCAGGCGTTGTGATGGGTCCCACTGATCCAGGACTTAGAGTAGTTTTCGAAAAAGAAGAGCAATCTTTTCCAACCGCTTAGGTTTTAATAAAACACGTTTTAAGTAAACGGGAACAAATAACTGCATGTTGCATGAGCCCTGAGCCCAAACACCTACCCTTTTTCTTCCACCCCCAAAGTCTGAACCTCCCTTGTATCTTCCTCCCGCAGCACCTCGCAAGGCTTGGGTACGGACACCGGGTCACCATTTGGCTAGTTGGGAAGAATCAAGCGCATCATCAGCTTCACCGTTTGCTTCAACTCCAATTTTCAGAATGTCTGCATCAGCTGGTAACAACGGGGACAACACCACTCCGCCTCCTGGGACTCCCCAGACAGAACAGCAGTGGAATCAATTGGCCGAACAAATGAGACTGCGACAGGAAGCACAGATGAATAGCCTTCTGGAGGCTATTAGGAGCCATGGTTTGGCCGCCAGTCTCAATCCCGATGGCACGTTTACCGTGGAAGAAGAGGAGGACCCCAATCCCTCTCTTGGTCGCCCTGACTACTCCAGGATGCCACCACCAGCCTCCTATGGTACCATTACCGGAACCCATGCTTCTCGATCTATGGGTCAGCCAGCTCCTCAACCACTGCGGGGGCCCATGCGATACGCGGGACGGAGCCATTCGCGGTTCCTCAGTGGGAACAAAATCAGTACGGAATGTCTTCTCATGGTTGGGGGTACCTCGGAATGCCGCAGCAAGTTGGGATCCCACCGCAGTTTGGAATCGATCAGTCCGGACCCTCACAACAACAGTTCAGAGTACCACAACAGCAGTTTGGAATGCCGCCACCACAGTTTGGTCTAGGGCAACAGTCACGAGCCTCTCCCCAAAATGATGTTGGTCCAGCTGCCCCTAATACCTCGCCAGCTTCCACATACCCATTTCTCACTCAAGGTCCAATGGGCCAGCAAGCCCCCATCCCAGTCTCATCAGAATCACGAGGACTGCAGTACCCTCCCGGTTATACACCATCGCAAAATCCAGGCATGCAGTCCAACAACCAGGGATCACAGCCGGCATTCAAGCCTACTTATGAGTCTCATCCCGGGAACCCGAGCTACCCGACCACCTCAGGTATGCCACCACCCTCTTTGCCAATTGGAAGCCAACAGCAAGCCGCTGGGTTCTATCCCTTTGCCCAAGTTCCTACTTACACTCCCCAGGGTAATTTGGGCTAAGGACAGGTTTTCACCTATGTCCCCGGACCGGCCATCCCTTCCACCAGTGTGTCGCGAATGGTAACTCCTCTCTCCAGCTCAGTCACTGGTTTGAACGCTATGGCTCTACCACAGGACCCTCATCTGGCCTGGTTCATGGAACAACACAAGGAAATGAAAGCACAGATTGCCGAGCTGACAGGAAAGAAGGCTGCCCTCCAGCCCACAGATCCTTATTCTATTGTGCCTTTACGCCACAAGTTTGTGATGCCTAGTTTGGAACTGTTTGATGGAACTGCCTGCCCAAAAACCCATCTGGACACCTATACCCTAGCTATGAAGGCTAAAGGATGCACAAACCAGCAGCTGGCCGATTACTTCAGCCTCTCTTTGAAACTAGGGGCTCTGAAATGGTTCTTCCGGCTGAAGCCCGAGTCTAGGGCCACTTGGGAACAGATCACCAACGCCTTCACCGAAAAGTACAAGGCCAACCTGGAATGGGAGACGAATCGGGTAGACTTGCAAACAACTGTGCAATGCCCTGATGAGAATATTGGTGACTTTTACAAACGTTGGAACCTTAAGCTGAGTGAAATGGCCATTCCCCCTTCTGATGAAGAACAACTGGACATCTTTTAGTCATGTTTGAAGCCTCACCTAAGAGCATCTCTCAGCAATTTCCACTATCCAGATCTGCGTGCCATGGTCAGCTCTGGGGTTAAGTTTGAAAAGGCCTACAATCAGCAACAAGCAACTGCCCCTACTTACCGGTACCGAGCCACTGTCGCCAATCCTGTTCCTGCCCAGCTCAAGGGCAAAGAAGTTTTCAACTTTGTCGGACAAAATTGTAACAATGCCACTCCTTTCGTGCCTAGGAAAGTCGAGATGCCCAAGCCTCAGAATATAAGGTTCAGTAACTTCGGAATGCCCCTGAGTGAAGTTTTTAGAGGACTGGTCAAAGAAGGTTTGATTCGGCCTTTGGATAATTACCAGCCCAGGGATCCCAGCATCCCTTTGGACACCACCAAACATTGTGCTTTCCATCAGTACCACGGGCACCTTACTGACGATTGCATAGTGTTGAGGAAGGCTATACGAGGACTAATTGAAAAGGGAAAGCTAGAAGTACCCGAGGGGCCCAACACTGTCAACAATCCATTCCCCAGGAACAACAACAGAGTGAACATGATCGATATCGGAGAGCCCTCTCACGCCAAGGAAGATTTCGATGATGAGCTAGGCGAAAGCTCCCAAATACCCCTGATCAACTTGGTCGAGGATCCCGAATTCGGATTCTCACTCAGCCTCGGGAATGAGGGACAAGCTGATTCCCCCTGGTCCCATATTAGCAGCTCCCTGCTCGACTATGAGGCTCGCTACTTCTCAGAAGAAGGGATAGCTGACACTGAAGAACTGGGGCCATTCAAATCAAACTATGAGAAGACCATTTACACAAGATGGCTAGAGCACTCAAGAAGAATTGAACAAGAGAGCTTTAGACGGGTACCCGTACTAGGGCTTATTAGTAAAGAGGCCGAAGCACGCCTCGAGCTAGTACATTTCTGCAAAATGGTCTTGGGAGAAGCCGAGTACAGTCCCGATAATAGTAAAGGTGAAGGATCATATGAGGAGGATTGATTCCATATACTCCCTAGGGTCAAATATGTACCGCCGCCTTTCGCCCTTCTCCCACAGTTCCTGGGAGGAAAAGCTGAATCACAACTGCCACTTCTTGCACTGGGGGCCTATGACAACTTCTGCGGTTGCACATACCCGTCCTCTCCTAACAGATATGATCGGCACTCTCTCCTAGCCGAAGTTCGGATAGTATGGGAGGATGATGATTCTGATGACAGTAACGATGACTCTGACGACAGTGATGACGACGAGAGTGAATAATCAACTAAACCACAAGACCCAGAATCAGTTTGGAACAATCACAATAGACATGACCGTATGGGTGCCAGGCACAATGGTTGGTTGTTGGCCAGTGACGATGAAGAGCCGCCAGAGAATGTGGATCAGGAACCAATGGAGACTGACCCCTATGAGGAGTTTATCTCAAGGTGCAACTGTGGTCAGTGTCCAAACACATCAGAGGATGAGGAGCAACAGACCCCATCTGAAGAGGAATATGGATTTGAAATCCTGGAGCACAACGTCCCCTATGAAAAACTAGTAGGCAAATGGAGAAGTTTCATTGAAGCGCTAATCGAAAAGGCAGGCTTTCAGCCTCCAGCACACAATGAGTTTGTGAATGTCATTGGATCCCTTTCTTCCTCCCCTAGGATGGATGGCATCACTGCTATAAGAGTCACTGGTGAACCTCTCGAGCACACTGAATGCCTGGAATCGCTAAAAAGGGTCATAGATCTGGAAGCCACCCCAGTTGCCTTCATACTCATGGACCCCCATGACGCCTTTCTAGTAGCCCCGATACCCAGGAACGGACCCTGAGAACTCCTCATTTGGACTCAGGTGTCACGAACCCCCGCTCTGGGCCAGACAAACGGGCACTGCCAATCCTTCACTTGTGGTTGCTTAGCCTGAAAAAATGAAAGGAAATCGGTGTACGATGAGATGGAAGCCGACAGTCAGAAAATTGGAGAAGCTTCGGGGGATGACTACGTAACCGAGGACATGAAAGCCATGGATTTTCCTGGGGCTGAATATGTAGATGTCGTGGAATTCAATACTGCCTACCATGCTCTGGGAAAGGGATTCTCGAGCATCCGATCTAAGCAGATAGTTGAAAATCTGTTAGAGAAAGGGAGACTGACCCCTATCCTCCCCAGTGAGAAAGTAACTATTGTCAGATCAAGCCCGCCCGAAGGCAAAGTAACAATCCTTGTCAGGATTACCAGGGAAGAAGTCACTTTTCCCGAGTGTATCTCAGCCCTGAGAGAGGTTCTGAACACTGGCATGATACCTGACGCACCTCCCATACAGAACACCATAATTATCTCTAGCGCTGAGTATTATAAAAGGGAGCCGGGACTGCTACATAAAGCCAAAAACGAAAGAGGAAAGCCACCAAGCCCAGGAAGCGATAGTTCCTGCTGCATGCTAACCGTGGGCAAGCTCAGGCAGGTATGGGATAATGCAGACCCTGATCAAGATGAATCGGAAGACGCCCTAGCCTTGTGGGCCATCCAAGGAACAACAGCGCAATCTCAGGCTCAGAAACCCGTAACTTGGGAAGCAATCCGAAAGGCTGCCTAGTCAAAAGCCAGTCATACCCAATATCCCCGAGCTCAGCCCCTCACCATTGCTAAACTCAGGGAGACTTGCAACAAAATTAGTCAGAATCGGTGGCCAGTTGCTAAGCAAGCTCCTCCTTTGACCCTAGCAACATTAAAAGAGTCCTGCAAAGAAGCGACAGATAAGCCAGAGGGAGAAGTAAACCAGTTGACTAGATCCGGGCAGATCCATCAGGGTAATCCCAAGACAGATAAGAAGTTAGCAGATCCAGCATCCAGGGAAAACCGCAACCCCTATGCCAAGATAGCTGAAACTCCTGACTCCTAGAAAGAAGATCCTGTACTCACTCAGTTGAAGCAGACTCAAGCCAATATCTCTCTGTGGTATTTACTCACTTCCTCTTATCCCCACAAGTTGAAGTTAGAGGAAAGTCTGGCCCGCACACTGGTCCCTATTGAGGCTACCCCTGATGATGTGATGCAACTAATTGGGAACATCCGCTACGGAAACATAGTCACCTTCACGGACCTAGATCTCCCCCAGTTTGGAACCGATCATAATGAGCCTCTCTTCATCACGGTCCAGCTAGATGAACGACGTCTCCCTCGGGTTTTAGTTGACAATGGGTCTGGAATGAACATCCTCCCAGCAAAGATCATGAGCCTGCTTGGCATCAAGGCCACAGATCTGAAGCCCTCCTCCCTCACAGTCAAGGCCTACGACTCAACATCTTGTACTGTACTTGGGGCAGCTACTTTAAACCTCTGGTTTGGCAAGAAAATGATACCCGTAGAATTCCAAGTCATTGATATCCCAATCTCCTTTAATGCTCTGTTGGGAAGACCTTGGCTGCACCAAGTTAACGGGGTCGCCTCGAGCCTTCATCAGTGTGTAAAGTTCATTTCAGATGGGGACCTAACAACCATTTATGGGGACCTAGTCACTTTGGAAGGCACCGACACGGGTGGAATACCCATCCTAGAGATCAAACATGATGAGGACGGTTTCATGCTGACTGGATTC
Organism: Adenophora triphylla var. japonica; assembly: GCA_022495995.1. Lineage (NCBI taxonomy): Eukaryota > Viridiplantae > Streptophyta > Magnoliopsida > Asterales > Campanulaceae > Adenophora > Adenophora triphylla. The sequence goes on from JAFEMH010001512.1 coordinate 99,120, forward strand.
ACAGTCGAGTCCCCTAAGGTCCAAGTTTGCAACGTGGATCTGACTGTCACCCGAGACAAAATCCCTCCTGTTATGAGGATGATGAGAAAGATGAATTACCTGCCTGGTCTAGGTCTCGGGAAGCACCTACAAGGAACTCACAAGGTCATCGAGGAAAAGGAACAGAAAACTCGCCATGGTCTGGGATATGAACCAACATCAGAGGGGATTGCAAAAGAAAAAGAAATTGCTCAGAAGAGAAAGGAAGCTGCTGCAGGAAAGGTCCCTTTCAACGGCCCCAAACCTCCCTCTTTCAGTCTTGACATGACTGACTACTTCGTGAAAGGCGCTCCACGGCTGGATGATGCCACAGTCAAGGAGCCCACAGAAGGCTGGCTGAAGCTACAAGAGAACCTCAGTAAGTTCAGGGGAACCAAAGCCAACCCTGTCCGTAGAATGTTCCTCGACCTACCCGAGATACCTGGGGCTACTACCACCGTGAAGAGAAAATACACTTTCAAAGGGGTACCAGAGCTGGTAAAGCAGTTTGATAAGCTCAACGAAGTCATTTCGACCGTCGAGAAAGCCACAACAGCTGAGTTTGAACTAGTCATGCCAAAGGACAAGACTCCAGAATTCTCCCTAGATGAATGGGATGGTCCCGTCATGCAGCAGATGTTTGGGGAAGAAGTGCACATTCCAGACCTGATCGACTAGGGCTCAATGAAAGAAATGGTCGCAGTGATTGAAGCAGGAGGACAGAAGCCGCTAGATCCCCGAGCCATGGTCATGCAGTCTGCCATGCCCTTAAAGAATTGGGAAACTCTCTCCGGTCCGTCCGCAAGTAAAGAAGAAATGGTCACGAAGCTTGGATTGGTCCCCCGTCCCCTTGTGTCCACCTATCTCAAATCCTCTGAGTCTCTCTTCGTCGAATTCGAGTCCTTAATGTCATCTAATGGCCTTACGCCAGAAGACTATGAAGTTGTATCCAATGCTGTACTTCCTTTTACTCTAAATGAAATGATCGACCTTTCCGAGTATCCCCTGATTGCCACTTTAACTAATGATAAATTAACTAACAACTTAAAAATGGTTAATAATGATTCACTAGATAAAGATGCAGACACATTAAACGAACAATACATTAAAGAAATCTTTAAGCAGGTTGTTGAGAAAGAGAAAAACCGAGCCCAAGCTGCCGAGGAGGTTTTGACTCGTGTGAATCTGGGAACTGCAGAAGAGCCTAAAGAGACGCAGATTGGCAGTTTCTTCAACGGGCCCGAACAAGAAGCTCTGACTGAACTACTCAGAGAATTTGTGGATTTGTTTGCATGGTCTTACAAGGATATGCCCGGCCTCGATCCCTCCATAGTGGAGCACCGAATACCGTTAGATCCAGAAGTCAAGCCAGTCAAACAGAAGCTGAGAAAGATCAGACCTGAGTGGTCGTTACAAGTAAAGGAAGAAATTGAGAAGATGCTCAAAGCAGGATTCATCCGGGTCATTGAGTACCCCACCTGGCTCTCCAACATCGTAACAGTTACCAAGGCTAACGGAAAGGTCCGATGCTGCGTGGACTTCAGACACCTCAACAAAGCCAGCCCAAAGGATGACTTCCCCTTGCCCAACATTGATATACTGGTAGACACCACAAATAATTACGAGGTCAAGTCTTTTGTTAACAGTTTCGCCGGCTACAACCAGATCAAAATGGCCGAAGAGGACCAGGCCAAGGCAGCTTTCACTACCCCCTGGGGAACGTACTGCTGCACAGTCATACCTTTTGGTCTAAAGAATGCTGGGGCTACCTATCAGAGGGCTGCCACCACCCTATTCCATGACATGATTCATAAAGAAATAGAGGTCTACGTGGATGACATGGTAGTCCACTCCAAAGGATCCGATGGCCAGCACTTCATCGATTTGAGAAAATTCTTCGACCGCCTCAGAGAACATTCCATGAGGCTGAATCCAGCTAAATGCTCCTTCGGTGTCAGGCGAGGTAAAGTGTTGGGGTACATGGTGACTGAACGGGGAATCGAAGTGGACCCGCAGAAGATCAAAGCCATAGTCGAGATGAAACCACCTCGAACACTGATAGAAGTTAAATCTTTCATGGGAAGGCTACAGTACATAAGCCATTTCGTGAATCAACTGACCTCCATCTGCGAGCCTATCTTTAAGTTGATGAAGAAGAGCACATCCACTGAATGGAACCCAGAATGCCAGCTTGCTTTTGAAAAGATCAAGGCATACCTTGTGAATCCTTCGATCCTTTGTCCCCCACATTGGCAGAAGCCACTACTGCTGTACCTGACTGTTATAGACACCACAATTGGGGCTATGCTGGCACAGGAGCAGAAGGGCTCCAAAGTCAAAATTGCCATCTATTTTGTGAGCAGAAAGTTACAAGGCAGCGAACTCAACTACTCAGTTTGCGAGAAGACCTGCGTAGGTCTGGTATGGGTAGTAGGAAAGCTGAAGCACTACATGCAGTCCCACTCAGTGCACTTGGTCTCGAAACTGGACCCCATAAAGTACTTGTTCGACAAGCCCTCCCTCTCCATGAGATTGGAAAAGTGGTCGTTCTTTCTGGCCGAATACAACATCACTTATGTGACGAGGAAATTCGTGAAAGGACGGGTAATGGCAGACCAACTGGCTGACTTCCCAAGTGATGAATGCCAAGGACCTAAACCTCAATTCCCTGATGAAGGAATTTTCGCTGTAGAAGGAGAAAATCGCTGGCAACTCTTCTTTGACAGAGTAGCTAACAAACGGGGGAATGGGATAGGAATGCTCTTGGTCGACCCCGCTAACAATGCCGCCGAGTATGAAGCCTGCATAGCCGGATTGGAGGCAGCCTTAGAAAGGAACATCCAGGAGTTGGAAGTATACGATGACTCTGCTCTCATCATCAACGAGTCTCCAACAAATGGAAAACAATTGATCCGGGTCTGCAGAAGTATCACGCCTATATGGAAGACCTCGCAACCCCTCAGGAGGTCGGCTTCACTACCCGCCCCAAAGACCGCAACAGTTCGCAGCATTGCTCTGCTACACTAGCCTCCCTTGTTGAAATACCCGAAGGAAAATCAGTCAAACCCTTCAGGGTTGGGAGAAGAGAGAATCCAGCCTAGTGCTTCGAAATCGAAGCAGAGAAGAAACTGGTATACGACCCGTGGTATGCTCAGATTTACCAGTACTTAAAAAGCAGTGAAGCCTCCTTAAAAAATGAAGACGCGGAATACAAAGAAGGGATCAAGGCAAAAAGTATGATGGCCCTAAAACTCTTGGCTTCCCACTACGTCCTTCTGGGGGATACACTGTACAAAAGGCGCTACCGAGGTCCCCTCTTACGCTGTATCAGCAAACAAAGGGCTGCCGAGCTAATGAACGAAGTACATGGCAGTACCTGTGGCCCCCACATGAATGTTCGAGCCTTGATGTAGGTTATCCTGAGAATGGGCTACTTCTGGATCTCTATAGAGACGGATTGCATCCAGTTCGTAAGAAGCTGCGACAAATGTCAACGCTACTCAAATCTCAACCATTTGCCTCCGCACGACCTCTATTGCATGACAACCCCTTGGCCTTTTGTTACCCAGGGAATCGACGTCATCGGCAAAGTTACACCGCCAGGAAGCAACGGTCACGAGTTCGTTCGGGTAGCCATAGACTACTTCACCAAATGGGTCGAGGCCAAGTCTTACAAAGTCCTCAATTCCAAGAAAGTGGCCCTCTTTATCAAAGAAAACATCATGTACAAATATGGGTTGCCAGCTGAAGTGATTTCCGATAATGACTCTCATTTTGAGGGAGAATGCGACAAATTGTTGATAGAGTTCAAAATAACTCGTCACAAGTCCTCTCCTTATCGGCCCCAAACCAACGGTGCTGTTGAAGCAGCAAACAAGACTCTAGAAAACATCATCAGAAAGATGGCTGTCAGAGGCAGAGATTGGCCAGACAAGCTCCACCTTGCCCTCTGGGGATACAGAACATCCGTCAGAACTGCCACAGGGGAAACGCCATTTGCCCTCACCTACGGAATGGAAGCCGTGCTCCCAATTGAATTGGAAATCCCCTCACTCCTTGTGTTGTTGGAAAATCAGATCACCGAAGTCGAATGGCTCCAGAGTCGCCACGATGAGCTGGCCCTGCTAGATGAATGCCGTCTAAAAGCCATGGAACACACCCGGGCTTACCAAGCAAGAATGGCCAGAGCCTTTGACAAGAAAGTGAAACATCGGGACATCCGAGAAGGCAACCTTGTGTTAAAAGAGAAGCCTCCAACCCACGCCAATCCACTTGGAAAATGGGAGCCCGTCTGGATCGGACCCTATGTAATTCAGAAGATCTTTTCTGGAGGAGCCATGCAGCTCGCAGACTTAGACGAAAATCCCTTCGTGCATCCGGTAAATGGAGACAAGCTCTGCAGATACTATGCCTGAAGATCGAGTCCCCCCCATAAAGAAAATTGCTAAAAGAGTAATACCCAACTATGTCGAAAACCCGAAAGGGCGGCCTAGGTAAAAAACAGGGTCGCACTTCTCTTTACCCCCTCTAAAAAAAAAGAGAGAGAGCTCAAGCTTCATAAAAAAAAAATAAGAGAGCTCAAGCTTCTTCAAAAAAAAAGAGCTCAAGCTTCACAAAAAAAAGTGCCAAAAGAGTAATACCCAACTAGGTTGAAAAACCCGAAAGGGCGGCCTAGGTAAAAAACAGGGTTGCATCTCTCTCGTCCCTCTCTCTACCTTCCCTTTCTACAAAAAAAAAACAACAAGAATTCATAGGGTCGAACTACAGAGACCTGAGCCCCTTAGTCCACTTGTAAGAGGGGAATGTAGGCAGTCGGAAACGGTTCGGTCTAAAACAAAAATAAACATCAAATTTTGTCATCAACACAATGATCACCTCGTATCAGCGTCTCGAAAAACTCCAATGCAATTCACTTATTCATTACAATTAAAAACTTCTTGATGAGTTCAAGCCCGGTCTACTCATAAACTCACAACTGCGCTAAAAGAAAAGACATAAAAAATACATAACTAAAAACTAATGTGTCTGCAAGGGCGATCAATGGATACTCAATCGGTCTAGCCACTAGTACCAGCATCCCCCTCTGTCCTCCTTCGTCTCCTCCCGCCATGCCTTGTGTTCTTCCTAGGCACGAGAATGATGTTCGTTCCCTCCTCCCTAGCTCCGGCATAAGGGCCGGGTCCATCAAGTCCGCCTCTATCAAAGCTCTGGTCGCCTGGGCATCATCTCTAATTTCCTGCCTCTTGGGTAGCGTCATGGGAACCCTGTCCCTCTGTCATTCCACTCTCATCTCGTAGTCGAACATGTCATCTCCACTCCTGTCATATAGGCTAGCCCTCGCCTCAGTTCTCCTCAATACTGAAACAGAGACATCTTCTGATCCCACCATGGCCTCACGCCTCCTCATAAGAGCCACCTGAGTCTCCCCCATGTGTCCCTCATACCAATCCAAGTACCAAGTGGACAGATAAATGCGCTCCGGATGCCTGATAAGGACCATAGGAGGAAAAGCGTGATACCTCCATACTCGGGAAAAGAAGGAAAATACAGATGGATCATCCATAGAGACAGACGTCACCACCCGAGTGGCAATATCATCACAGCCCTCCAAAGGTACCTGCTCCATCCCAAACTGCCTGAGAACTAGAGCCGAAATGTAAAAGGTAGACCAACTGAGCCCCAGAAGCATGACTACCTGAGATCCCTCCTGGATCGTCCTCCTAGTCTCTATCTGCCAGTGTGGAATCCACCATCGGATGTCCTGGGTATGACGCTGAGCCATCCAGCGCTCCCACGAGGCCTGATCCTCGATCTCAACTGTAACTACCCTCCTGGCAAAGGTCCATGACTTGAATACAAGTGGAGCCTCCCGCAGGACCCCCAGCCTCTCCATCAGCCACATTGACAACAGGAACAGGCTTCCCCCATGCATGTACCGCTTCCCGGCAGCTAACTGGTCAATAACATAAAGGGACTCCCCCAAGATCAAGGGAACTATGTCCCGGCCTGATCGGCAGTGCACAACAACGTCTAACAGAGACCGGTGGCACATCCCAAAGGAACAAACCATAAACAGGGACCCGATCGCACAAAGAGAAAAGGCATCCCAATAGCAATCACCAACCATATCCAAGCCCCTAAACCTATCCGGGAGACCAGAAATGTCAAAATAGTCGGGTCCTCGAATCGTACCTCGAGCTTCCTCCGGGGAGATTAGAAGGAGGTTAGACAATTTGTTGACAAAGGACATCCCTCCGGGCAAAGGAAGTGCAACTTCCTCCACCTCGTGCCCTCCAAGCAATGCCCTGAAATCTTCAATGGTGGGAACCATCTCGTTGTAGGAAAAGCAAAAGGCATGCCTCTGAGTGTCCCAGAATGAGGCAGAAGCCCTCATCAAGTCGTAATCCGGAACAAGCTCTTTAAGAGACCATAAGGACTTGATCTTGTACCTCTCTTCAAAGAAAGCCCTATTCCCATGCATGATCTCCCTAGACCATTCCTTGAACTTATCAAAGAAGATCATTTGCAATTCTTTCGGCAATTTAGGAGAAATTTTCATGATTTCCATGGCTTCCTATGGTTTTGGGTCGTGACTTCAGAAAGAACAGGGAAGAAGATGAAGTTGAGTGGTGAAAACCAAGCCTGAGGTGAAATTTAAATAACCCTGCCAGGTGCTGCCCTCGTCCGCGCGGATGAGATTGCAGCCTCAATCTCATCCAAGCGGATAAGATTGTTCCCCAGTCCAAAAACTTTTTTGACAACAATGAAAACTGCTTGCCCAAATGAGGAAACCCTTCCCCAAACGGCCAAACATGGAAATATGCCCATCTCCCATGATTTTCATCAAAATCCCAACAAAGATGCCCCCTTTGTCCCCATAAAAACACCAAACCGGGCTCATGCTACTTGCATTCAGTACAGAATTAACAAAAAAAATATATACAAAAATACTTAGCAAAATAAAATGTATTAACCTAGTTATTACATGCCGAAATAGAAAAAAATGTGCATTGAATGTATATGAGTTTTCTGCCCTAACAGGTACAATCAATCGGAATCACTATCCGAATCAGGAGCAGGATCCTCCTCCCTCATAATTTCCTTGCCACGTCTCCGAACCTCCGAGTCGTGCTCGGTCCCTCCGCCGCTGCCTCCGGAAAAGCCATCCTCAGATCTATGTCGTCCTCCTTGGCATCAAAATATCGGTCCTCGGGATCGGCCGGCATGCCCCGATATGGCACCCCAATATAGGCGAAGAATTCGTAATCGAAGGAGAAGGCGTCAGAACCCTGACCGTATGTGCCCTGAGTTTGCAAGGGCGTCCCATAACCTCCCTGCGGCTCAAAAGCACCGTAATCTCCGCCGTGTGAAGAGGAAACCTCGCCGGTCCTGCCCTGTACGAAGCCCGGTCCCTCCATGCCGCCGAAGATAATATGATCTCGGGAGAGCTCCACGCTCCTGTCCATATAGTCAGAAGGAGAAGCGTCCGTCGACCCCCTGTGCTGAGTGCGAGGAGTCTCTATAGATCTCCTGCCCGGCATGATTTCGCTGGTAGGAATAGGGGACCTCTCCCGCATGGAGGCACTGAGATCCTAGCTGCCTCACCCTCTCCGAGCCCCGAGCATTCCCCTTCATCACGAGGTTGCGAATGAACCTCTTCGCCCCAATAACCTGGCGCAAAAGCCGATCCACAACCCGGGACGAGTACTGCAAAGAAGAAACAGAAGCATTAAAAAACAGTCGAAGCAATGACAAAAGAAGTACAAAGCCTAAAACAACCAAAACGCGATCAACACATACCTGAGCATTCGGTCGAGGCCGAAAAGCTCGCGGTGTCACCTCTGGGAGCGAAATCTGCGCTCTCATCCTCACCCCGTCCTGGGTATACGAAAAGTCCGCCCGAGGGATCCTCACAACCGATTCCCCCTCCCTCGCCAGCACCTGGGGTGTCCTCAGCCTACGCCTCACAAACTGCTGGTAAGGCTCCTTAGTAACGAACTCCAGGGCAGGCCGCCCACCTCTGAACCAATCCCAGTTCGCCAACCCTTCCCAGGGAAACAGCATGTCAGCAGGAGGCTCATGCGGCGCCAAAGCAGGTAACCCGAGACCATGCTGCCTCGTCACCCTCTCTCCCAAGTAATAAACATCGCAGGTGAGTCCCCGCATGATCCACCTCTGGCTCGTCCAGCGCTCAGCTCCACCCAGCTGGTCCACCTCGAACTGGCTCCAAGGGTAAAAATTAACCCTATCACTAGTCCCCGCCCTCAAGGATGGAACCGCGTCACTGTACCTCAGCTTGACCATGGTCCGGGTAGTCCTCTTCACCCGGGCGTTCTTTGTCCACCAAAGCATAGCCGGGTATGCAAAATTCTCCCCCGGGACATGGTCCCACAAAGCGCAGCCAAAAATCTCCAAGGCCCAAACTTGCATCCAACAAAAGAAACCCGTCAAAAACCGAAGGTGCATACACATCATGTACGAAGGGATAAAAGAAGAGAAAAAGAGTGTACCTCCAGAGGGAACTCGAAGCAGGTCAGGGAGGTGTACGCCTTCCTGCTATATCTGTCCAAGGCAAAGTACAACTCCGCCAACCCCGCCTCTCCCCAGGCTACTCATCAATCCTGTCCATATCCGCCAAGGACCCCAGCAAAGCGAACATGGCCGTACCCTCGGCATGCCCAAACAGAGTGCTGGAAAGAGCGAACCATAAGAAGCATCATGCAATCTGCTCAGCTGTGATGGTCAGGTCCCCTCTCTCATACCTGGCAATACTCTCGGCCAACTTAGCCTCAATCACAGCATACTCCATGCCCATCCCCTTCCGCGGCACGATAACAATCCCCAGCAGGTTCGTCAGCTCCACAACCGTATACCCGTCGTGCCACTCCAACCTGAGCCCCTTAAAGGACAGGCCAGTGATAGCAGCATAATCCGTAGGGGTCACGGTAGCCTCCCCCCATGAAAAGTGAAAAGTATGGGTGACATCCCACCAATACTCGGCCAACGCCAAAATGAGCCCCTTGCTCTTATGTAAGCCACACACCCCTCTCAGGTTCTCAACAAAACCATAAATCTTAGAAGCCACCACAAGCTGACGTGGACTCCGATAGCCCACCCTGCCAGCCGTAGGCAAAGTATCCCATAGCCTGACAACTGCCTCCACGGATCCCCGCATCTTCAGCTTATCCAACTTGCGTTGGATGATATCACCTCTCTCCTGAAAATAGACACAACACGAATATGTCATCAAAATTGCCAATATGACATGAACAACAAAAGAGCAGGAAAGAAAGAAAATAAACTCCGTCCCATTTTCGGATACATTTTCCTACACACATTCTTTTCTCACACTCATTTTTCATTCAAAATCTCTTATACAAGATCCCGTTCCAAATTCGGCAAATTTGTGTTCATTTTAAAATGCAATTTTCATTCAAAATCTCTTATACAAGAGTCCGTTCCAGATTCGGTAAATTTGTGTTCACTTTAAAATGCAATTTTCATTCAAAATCTCTTATGCAAGAGTCCGTTCCAAATTCGGCAAATTTGTGTTCATTTTACAAAATGCAATTTTCATTCAAAATCTCTTATTCAAGAGTCCGTTCCAAATTCGGCAAATTTGTGCATTCTTTCATAAAACATAGCATGCATTTTTTCTCGCATTCGTGCATCATGTTATCAAGCATGCATTCATGAAAACAATTTTCATCACAAAAATCTCTTATACAAGAGTCCGTCCCAAATTCGGCAAATTTGTACCTACTTTATTTTTACAAACTACCAATGTTTTTCATGAACAAATTGCATATTCTTTCTACCCATAACTCCAATTAAGCACATGCATCATCAATTTCAATTTTCCATGGCAAAATAAACAAAAGCCCCAATTTTAGCCATTCAAGCCCTTATTCTAACATATACCAATTTTGACACAAAATCAACAAAATAGGCAAAATTGAGTGTCATACCATGCGGAGATCCTCGTCAGTGGCCCAATGTTGCCACATATCCGGATAATGCTCCTCATTCATCGATTGTGAGAGAGTATAATGTCGGTGCATCCTCACCAAACCAAGTCTCCTCTCCGCCGCTTCCCGACTCACCCGAACTTGGCGGACTCCACGAGCTCCTCCCCTTTGCTCCATTGCCTTGATCTTGAAGGATTTTGCGAAGAAATTGGACAAAAATGGAGGTTTTCTACCTCTTCCTCTCTCGTTTTCTCCCTCTGCCTCGGCTGTTTGATTTTGAAAACTGGAGAAAACAGACACGGCTGTCTGTCTTTTTGAACCAGGCGCTCTGCAGGTTGGTCCGTGCGGACGATATTGCAAGGCAAAATCCCTATTTTGCCCCTTTAATTCCTGGCCCTCTGCATCCAGACCCCCAGCTTAACAAAAACTTAACGGAAGTCCATTTCCTTCCCCGTTTTCAACCCCGGCCGTCATCGTAAGTCCGTCATTTAACGAAAACCTAACGGAAGTCCATTTCCTTCCCCGTTTTCAACCCCGACCATCATCGTAAGTCCGACCTTTAACGAAAACTTAACGGAAGTCCATTCCCTTCCCCATTTTCAACCCCGTCCGTCATCGTAAGTCCTTCCTTTAACAAAAACCCTAACGGAAGTCCATTCCCTTCCCCATTTTCATTCTCGGCCGTCATCGTAAGTTCGTACTTTAACGAAAACCCTAACGGAAGTCCATTTCCTTCCTCGTTTTCAACCTCGGTCGTCATCGTAAGTCCGTCCTTTAACGAAAACCCTAATGAAAGTCCATTCCCTTCCCCGTTTTCAATCTCGGCCGTCATCTTAAGTCCGTCCTTTAACAAAAACCCTAACGGAAGTCCATTTCCTTCCTCGTTTTCAACCTCGGCCGTCATCGTAAGTCCGTCCTTTAATGAAAACTTAACGGAAGTCCATTCCCTTCCTCGTTTTCAACCCCGGCCGTCATCGTAAGTCCGTCCTTTAACAAAAAACCTAACGGAAGTCCATTCCCTTCCCCGTTTTCAATCTCGTTCGTCATCGTAAGTCTGTCCTTTAATGAAAACCCTAACGAAAGTCCATTTCCTTCCTCGTTTTCAACCCCGGCCATCATCATAAGTCCGTCCTTTAACGAAAACCCTAACGGAAGCCCATTTCCTTCCTCGTTTTCAACCCCGACCGTCATCATAAGTCCGTCCTTTAACGAAAACCCTAACAGAAGCCCATTTCCTTCCCGTTATCAACCCCGACCGTCATCGTAAGTCTGTCCTTTAACGAAAACTTAATGGAAGTCCATTTTCTTCCTAGTTTTTAACCTCGGCCGTCATCGTAAGTCCGTCCCTTAACGAAAACTTAACAAAAGTCCATTTCCTTCCTAGTTTTCAACCCCGACCGTCATCGTAAGTCCGTTCTTTAACGAAAACCCTAACGGAAGCCCATTTCCTTCTTCGTTTTCAACTCCGGCCGTCATTGTAAGTCCGAACCAAGAACACACATCCCCAGCAGTTCCCGAACTACGACCAAGCTTGATTCCCATCCGGGATACGTAGGTAGCCTACAATAGGTCCAGCTACTTGACCGACACGGTCACCCTTTTCCCCGGCGGTTATCGTAAGCCTGAATCCTCCCCCAGCAAGAGCACTTTCAAAATAGTCTCCCAGTGTAGGTTCATACTCCTGAACCGAACCTCGACTTAGGTTCATACTCCTGAACTAAGTCCCAATGTAGGATTCATACTCCTGAACCGAACCTCGACTTAAGATCATACTCCTGAACTAAGTCCCGACCTAGGTTCATACTCCTGAACTAAGTCTCAATTCAGGTATAAACACGCCCGCTAGGTCGAATACGTCTTCGGCAATGCTTCTGCTAGGTCGAATACGTCTTCAGCAATGCTTCCTCTTAGTCGAATACGTCTTCGGCAATGCCTCCCCTAGGTCGAATACGTCTTCGGCAACGCCTCTGCTAGGTTGAGCTTCTGCTAGGTCGAATACGTCTTTGGCAACACTTCTGCTAGGTCGAATACGTCTTCGGCAACACTTCTGCTAGGTCGAATACGTCTTCGGCAATGCCTCCGCTAGGTCGAATACGTCTTCGGCAATGCTTCCGCTAGGTCGAATACGTCTTCAGCTATGCTTCTGCTAGGTGGAATACGTCTTCGGCAACTCTTCCGCTAGGTCTAATACGTCTTTGCAATGCCTTCGCTAGGTCAAATACGTCTTCGGCAATGCCTCCGCTAGGTCGAGTACGTCTTCGGAAATGCTTCCGCTAGGTCGAATACGTCTTCGGCAACGCTCCTGCTAGGTCGAATACGTCTTCGGTAACACCTCCGATAGGTCGAGTCCGTCTCCGACAATGCTTCCGCTAGGTCGAATACGCCTTCGACAATGCTCCCACTAAGTCAAGTCCGTCTCCGGCAATGCCTTCGTTAGTCGAGTCTACCTTCGACAATGAAAATGCAGTGGGAGGTCCATTCGTTTGACCACTTCTTTCCCCTTAAAGACCTGAACTACGACCGGCTTGATTCCCGCAAGGGATACATAGGAATCCTTTCACTAAGGGTCTAGCCATTAGACCGCCTCAGTCACCTCCTCGCCCATCTAGGCAACGTTTGCCAGATTGGGGTCCTCATTTTGTCGACGACCCCACTTCCCCTGGAAGTACCGTCGCCGAGGGGCTACTGTAAGTACCCCAATCTAGGTCGTTAATGCTCCGTCAGCCCAAATTAATGATTTATTATCATTTAGGGGCATTTTGGACATTATTTTGACAATTTGAATGAGGAAGGACCTATTAGGAATAAAAAAATATACAAAATCTCGCTGATATTTGTCATTTCCAATAAAAAAGGGAATATTGACAAGGAACAAAATGTCAAAACTGCTTTTCTGCACAGGACAGGCACGCCTGCTTGGGTAGTTCGCGCGGACAAGATTGCACCTCCAATCTTGTCCACGCGGATAAGATCAGCATCCAGCAATCCTATAAATTCAGCCCTTCTTCCTCGGTTTCAAGGGGCCAAAAATTCATAAAATCTACTGTTACTCTGTCAAAATCCTCTCTCAAATAGCCCTCAACATTCTCACCACTCAAATTCAACACCAAATCCACCCCTAAATCACTTCCAAGCCATTGAAACCTTCAAACCCTAACCACAAACCCAAGAATCAGTGGTAAACTCTCACTCCCCCTACTCAAAACTCCTTTGTTCATGTATGAATTTCATTTCTCCATGATGTGATTCTACTTGCTTTTTGTTCATCCCCCTTTTCCTTTGTCCTAGGATCTAAGAGGATCTCCATGGAACTCATTTCCATGGATGATTCTCTACAAGGATGATGCACACTTTAAATTATGTATTTCCCTTGTCCTTTTACATTAACTAGTTCTTGTTTGTTACTTGATCTCTTGACCTAAAATGTGGTCATCTTGGAGTTCATCTCCAGAGATGATCACATAAAATGGTCCACATTTTTATTTTCATGCCTTTTTATATTATTAGTCTTTACTTGCCTACTTGACCCAAAATGTGGTCATCTTGGAATCAATTTCCATGGATGATCATATTAAATGGTCTAAATTGTCTACTTCCTTGCAAATTCCCCTCCCCTTTGTCTAAGATGCTTACCTTGGAACATTTTCCTTGGATGAACATCATCTAGACACACAAAATGGGTCATACAAGATGTACAAGATACACTTGAGTATAGGTCTTAAGGTTGGTCTTCCTATGACCACCTTAGAGACCTTCCTCTAAAAGTTGATACATCTTGACCCAACTCCCTTGTCAACTTATTTTTTATGTCAAAACCCCCCTTTCCCAAGCAAATGAAATGCTCACAAAGTCCCAACGTACCCCCAAATAGACTTGATTAAGTGGAATCATCACTTATGACCACTAATCCAAGTCTAGGGAAAGAGAGGACAAGCATGGATGCCAAAAATCCAAATCCCCCTTTACTTTCTGTCTTTCAGTTACCATTTCAGTTAAGTCATGTAAATCCAGTTAACTTTCTGGAAATTACAGTGACTAAACTGGAAACTGGAAAATATTGACACTACAGGTTAGCCCGCGCGGATAAGATTGCACTGCAGTCTTGTCCACGCGGATGACATTGTCATTTGTAAACAGTCCCTCAATTTTCTGTTATTTTCAGTTTAATCACTGTTTTCAAACTGTTTTTCAGTTTAGTCCCTAAAAGTCCCAATTATTTTCAGAAAACCCCTTTTAAAACACACACACACAACAAAAGTTTTCGAGTAAGGAAGACTCGTCGTACGAGGCATTCCGAGTGAACACTAACGTTCTTCCCGTAGTGTAACGTGACCTCCGAACTCATTTTCTCTAAATATTGGGTAGTTTTCAAAGTTTTGGCCCTTAAACTAAAAACGGCGTGGCGACTCCGAAAATATGATTTTTTTCCAAAACAATTCCGAAAGAGAGAAAAAAAAGGAATAAAAATCGCGGATGCACATCATCACACAATCGAGAAAAAGCTTCTATTTACTGTGCTGAGCCTGAAACCTTTAAGCATTTTTCCGATCTGTTGGGGTTAGATTTGATCTTGACACGAGTTCTGCAGTTCTATGTCAGTTTTCCAAAGTTACATCAGCCTCAAGACTCTCCCAACACAATGTCTGGCATCGACGACATTCCGGGTGACGAAACCCTGTCTGAAAATAATCACAAACTATTAGAAGAAGCCAATGGCCGATTAGAGGAGCAAGCAGCCCAAATCCATACCCTCGTTGAGGAAATCCAAGAGCTTAGGGCAGCACTAGCCACAAAAGAAAAGAAAAAGAAAAATGATTATTCCTCCGAAGAAGAAGAATCATACACCAGGAAGACTAAGAGTCGTCGCAAGAGCAAAAGCAAGAAAAAGAAGTATGAGTCTAGCTCATCATCTTCCTCCTCTAATAATGAGAGTTATACTTCCAAGAAGGAAAGCAAGGGGGAAAGCAAATGAACCCCTTACTATGGCAATGCTAGAAAAGAAACTCGCATCCCTCGATGTGAGCAAGGGAGCCTCGCTCTTTATTGACTATGACACTCTTCGTCAATCCATGTCAAAGCTTCCTCGAAAATACAAAACACCCGACATTGCATAGTTCAATGGCACTACTTGTCCAAAAACCCATTTGGAAACCTACTCTTGAGCCATGCTACCTATGGGTGTTGATGACAACTTGCTAGCTCAATGCTTCCCACAAACTCTTGATCGTGCCGCTAGGGATTGATACATGATCCTTCCACTCTACACAAGGCTTGATTGGCCACTTGCCAGTCGTGCCTTCCAAAAGCAATTTGAGGACAACTCTACTTACCACACTACCAGAAGAGACCTCGAGCAAACCAAGCAACTCTCGAACGAATCATTTATAGACTTTGTCAAAAGATGGAGGACCAAACTGACCAAAATTGTTGATAGGACAAGCCTAGACGAACAAATTCACATCCTCATTCAATGTCTTCGAGAAGAGTATCAAGAAAAACTCGCGGGTAACTATTTCCCTAGCTTTGCCAAGCTACACAAATCTGGGATACGGGTAGATGACCTCATCAAACAAAAGAAAGAAGCCAAGAAAGAAAGTGGATTCCGCTACAACAAAAGCTCCTCTTCCTTTTCTAACTCCAAGGATGCTTCCGTCAATGCTATAGTCTTCAACCATCCTGGAAATGGTAAATACTCATCAGTACCTCCACCACAAAAGAAGAAAAAGGATAGACATTATGACAAACTCGAAGGGATCACTCAAGAAGAACTTCTCGATGTGCTTGTCAAGAATGGAAAGGTCAAACCAAGAGAAGGTGGCTCACCAAAGAAAGAACTTCCCGCTAATCATGCTCATCATCTCTTCTGCAAGTATCACAATGCTACTAGCCACGACACCAACTCATGCTTCCACTTGAAGGATGTGATCCAAGATCTATTTGATGCTAGAGAAATAGGGCTTCCCAATGTTGTCACCAATCCTCTACCAAACAATGATGTCAATCTAATGGAGATAGGAAGTAGCTTCGAGGATCCGACTCGTCTAGCCACAGTTGTGGACGAGAGCCCTCTAGAATTTAATAAAAAAAAATTCTGCTACATGATGTCTTGGGATGAAATCTTGGAACAAAAAGGAAAAGGACCCAAAACAGTTAATCTCCTCACACGATCTGGTCGGGTGATTATCAACAAAGACCCAAGGGAAGAAAATCCTCCTAAACTAACAAAGGCTTCATCATCAAATGAACCTAACGATCCCCTCTTAGCCCAGATTAGGAAAACACAAGCAAATATATCAGTTTGGGACCTTATAGGAACATCCCATAAGCATCGCAAGATGTTGAAAAAAGCTTTGGCTCAAATGTCCATATCCTCCAAAAGCAACACCTGAAGATCTTACTCAAATGATTTGCCACGTGCAATTTGGAAATGTCATCACTTTCACTGATTTGGACCTCTCATTATATGGGAACAATCATCATGAGGCCCTGTACATAACTGCTAAGGTTAATGGATATCGAATGCCACGCATTTTGGTCAACAATGGGTCCGCAATTAACATCCTTCCGAAGAAAGCCTTATCATCATTGGGTCTCACCCACAAGGACCTCAAACCATCAGGGCACACTGTACGAGGTTATGATTGCACTACTAGAACTGCTCTGGGCTCAATTACAATACCTGTAGAAATGGGACAGGTCACCATGAATATTGAATTTCAAGTCATCGACATCCCAGCATCCTTCAACTTATTACTTGTCCGCCCTTGGCTGCATGACATATGGGGTATACCTTCATCCCTACACCAATGCATCAAATTCAAATACAAAAACATGATAGTCACAATACACGGGGAAATGGTTACCGCCAGCCTTATCCTTGAAGTACAACATAGCACTTCCGACTACTTGTTCAGTGGTTTTGAAATTGAGAAGGATAGCACCATAAACGTCATCCAGACTTGCAACAAGAATGACTACTCCAAAGCACTTTGGTTTTCTGGAAACCTTCCTGCTTTAAGAATGATGCAAGCAAAGGGGTACTTTCCTAGTTTGGGACATGGCAAGTATTTGCAGGGGGTAATAGAGCCACCACCTATTCCCCCACCACATACAAAACATGGCCTAGGATATATCCTTACCATCCATGATGAAATTGAAGAAGAAGAATGTACCCTTACTCAAATCAAGTGGGAAGAAACTGCATACAGAGGTCACCATAACCCAAGGACCAAGGGTCACAACCTCGAACCATACCGGAAAATGCTCAATGGCTATTTCATTCGAGAAAGGGAAGACATCCCATACTTCATCTTTCCAGAGCCATGGACTGACGATGAAGGAAAGTGCCATCCAGGTTTCAAAATTTTCAACGACTGCGACTCTTCTTTAGATGAAACAGAACCCGTCCCACTAATCCTTAAAAATTTGTGGGGTACGAAAGCCGAAGTGACCAACAAATGGGACTTTATGTTAGGAGAAGATATGCTGCGAAAATTCGAGAATATGTGCCGACTAGAAGATAGCCAGATCCATGCAATATCGAATGGGGACGATTCAACTATTGATTACACGAAGCTAATCCGGAAATGTGATGAGCCAATTCTAAACTGGCACACCACTGGGGGACCAGTTGTTGATGAAGATTTCATGATCAAAGAGCTTAGTTGTACTCCCCATCCCCATAGGAAGATAGGCCTTGTAACTTTCACTTTAGAGTCAGGCTCCGCCTCTGATGAACTCACTCAAGAGGAAATTGAGGCGGTGGAAGAGCATGTATTCCTCTACTTCCTTAATGAAAACTTTTATCTTTCCAAGTCATCTGAGATTGCTAACATTGTGAATGATGACTTAACTAATAATAATAAATATAACAAACTAGTTAATAATGAATCATATGATGAGATACATCAAGAAAACGAACAAATCTTGAAAGAATTAGCAAAGCAAGTATGTCGTTGTGAAAAGAATGGCCCTGTTGACAATGAGGAAATGCAAACGGTTAATCTAGGGACAATAGAAAGCCCCAGAGAAACCAAAATTGGCAACTTCTTCAAAGGGGAAGACAGAGAAACCCTAATACAGCTCCTCAGAGAATATGTCGACATCTTCATTTGGTCCTATAAAGATATGCCAGGGTTAAATCAATCGATTGTGGAACACAAAATACCGCTGCTACCTAACGCCAAACTAGTCAAACAGAAACTGTGCAAGATTAAGCCTAAATGGTCAATGCAGGTGAAAGAAGAGATAATGAAGCTCCTGAATGTAGGGTTTATCAAGGTAATCGAATACCCATAATGGCTAGCCAATACAGTGCAGGTGACCAAAGCAAATGGGAAGATACGAGTCTGTGTTGACTTCAGAGACCTGAATAAAGCATCCCCTAAAGATGACTTTCCATTGCCAAACATAGACATGTTGGTCGATGCTACCGCAACTTATGAAGTTTGCTCATTCGTGGATGGTTTCACAGGATACAACCAAATTCTCATGGCAGAAGAAGATCAACACAAAACAGCATTCACCACACCTTGGGGAACATTTTGTTATACGGTCATGCCGTTTTGTCTAAAGAATGTTGGGGCTACATATTAGAGGGCAGTCACAACACTATTCCATGATATGATCCACAAGGAAATGGAGGTATACGTGGATGACATGATTATTCACTCCAGAGGGACAGATGGTTAACACTTCATAGATCTCAGAAAATTCTTCAATAGACTGAGGCACCACAAGATGAGGCTAAACCCCGCAAAATGATCGCTTGGGGTGGTCAAAGAAAAATAATTAGGATACATGGTCACCGAACATGGCATAGAAGCAGACCCTGCCAAGATAAAGGCTATCATAGACATGTTGTCACGACCCTTAACCTAGGCACTGGTTTGATCACATGTTGAGCACGTGTATGTGGCGTGCGTTGCATCTCATTCCATGAGTTACATGATATTTGTGATTTTTATGTATTAGTTTTAATATTCTAATAACTTATTTGATATTTTAGGTATGTTAATAAATTAACTTTAATTATTTAATGACTAATTGAAACAAATAGGAGTTGTGTAGTGAATTAATAATATTGGAAAATTTAATAAGAACCTATACAAGTATTGAGGTGCTAAAGTATATGGGTTGAAACTTAAGAAATGTAATTGCAACAACTAATGTGTTGGAGGAGCTTAAGTGAAAAATATTTAATGTTTATCTTTCATTTTCTTGGTGAAGCTTCTTCATAATCAAAAACCCCAGCCAAGTATTTCTCTCCTCTGTTCCATATTAGAACACCAACTTAGGTTTTCCTTCTTCCTTCAAAAATCCACCATAAATCCACCATAAATCCATTCTTTGTACGTTTTTCGATCCGTCTTCGTCTAAATATTCGGGAAGCCGAGTGGATCGTTTTCATCTGATTAAATTTTTCACTCTTTCGTATTTAATTGGAGGTAAGTTATTATGTCTCTTATTTTAAATCTTGCTCATGTGATGTGTAATAACCCGAAATATTGGTTCTTTTTTTATTTAAATTGCTTCCTTAAGTAATAATGTTATTCCTTTTATTATTGGGATTAGATGAGTTGGGCTTTGGTGTTGGGCTTAGGTTTAGGAAATCCAATTATAAATATCCTTTCTAAACCTAGAAGCCTTATTATTTTATAAGCCTAGAAAGAAAATAAGAGAGGAAGGCGGCAGAGAGAAACTGCCGTGAGAGAGAGAGAGAGAGCTTCCGAGAGAAAGAGATAGTGGAATAAATCATTTTTAAGGGCATAGCAAGGAACAATTTTGTTAAATCGACGGGGGAGGGCTATGCGCTGCAATTCGAAAAGGTAAATTTCATAGTTGATTTTCTTTCGTTAACTTGATTATGGATGAAAGTTATCCATAAATTACTACTAAGGGTCTCATTATTAAGGTCGGTGTCGAGTTGAGGGTTATTTTAGATGAGATTGTTAATGTTGTGTACTCTGTTAATATTTTGTTGCAGTAAATAAAGAAATCAGAAATAGAGATCATAAAAAGGAGAGAGAGAGAGAGAGAGAGAGAGAGAGAGAGAGAGAGAGAGAGAGAGAGAGGGAGCATGGACGTGTTTGTATGAGAGAGACAGAAGGTTTGGGGTGTGTTGGTCTTAATGGTCAAGGTCGGAGAAAGAATAAGAAAAGAGGAGAGAGAAGTATGTGGTGAAAGTGACTTAGTTTTGAGATGGAGAAAGAATTATTTAGTTTATTATATAAAAGATTGACAATTATTAATTCTTGTTGTTTGACTTTTGTCAGATTTTGGGAAGCAATATTAAGTATACTCGTTTGCATTCGAATGTACTAGCAAGAGCTTTAAGGTAAGGGATTATACATCTTTAAGTTAATTGATTTTTGCTCCGTTCCAATTTTTAGGCTTCCGCATATTTCTTGGCGATATATGTTCCTTTGATACGTAAGCTGACCTCGCGTCAGTATTTGTATTGACTCCCTCGTTTACCGTTATTTGCTAATCTTTTGATGTTCGTTTGCTATATCGTCCTTTTAGTTTCGTAAGTACGGAATTTTATTGTCATTGTGAAAGTTCGTATTTTGTATAAAAATGAGTTTTGATATGATATGATTTTGTGTTCCATCAATGATCGCTAAGTTAGACAACCTGCTTCGGCATGGTATATTTTGAAATTTGGCCTTCGGGCAAACTTAGTTCACCGCTTCAAATTAGTGGTGGGGTATTCCGGATACACTGTTTAGGACTCTACGGAGTCATTTAGTTCCCTTTATGGGATTTTGTTTGATAAGGTCAGTGGACCACTTATGTGATCATGATGTCTGTGAATGATTTGATTATTTACGACTGGAATGCGACGGTTGTAGATAATTAGAGCATTCGAGTTAGTTTTGTTCAGCTTATCAGTCCTTTGAATTTCCTAGAAATCTGTGAGTGGTTTAGTTAGTTAAAACTGGTATGGGACGGTTTTAATTAAGTAAATCATTCGAGTCAGTTTGAATCGGTTTCGTCATCATTTGAAACTCCAAAATATTTGTCAACTCAGTTTGTGAAACCATTAGGATTTTGAAAGACATGTGGTTTGAGAATTTGGTAAATAACTATATTCGAAATTGTTCTCTGTTATGTCTTCGATTGTTCTTGGACTTTGTATTCTTTGATATTCCTTCTGGTCAAATCCTCCTTAGTAACCGGAGGAGTTGTATATGAACTTACTGGGCATTGTTCGCTCACCCTTTCATCTTCTTTTCTTCCATATTTCAAATAGGAAGAATGAGATTCGGTTCGGGAGTATTTCATAAGGAGTTCAAGGAT
The DNA here is from genome assembly GCA_022495995.1 of Adenophora triphylla var. japonica. Classification (NCBI taxonomy): domain Eukaryota; kingdom Viridiplantae; phylum Streptophyta; class Magnoliopsida; order Asterales; family Campanulaceae; genus Adenophora; species Adenophora triphylla. The sequence goes on from JAFEMH010001512.1 coordinate 120,407, forward strand.
CATTTTAGTTTATTTCAGTTTAAACTCTTTAGTCGGTTATTTCAGTTATTTGAGAGTTTGTAAGACATTAAATATTTTGTTGGATTTTAGTTACCGTTATTTGGTTTTGAATTATTATTTATATTGGAGAATTATTATTATTATTATTTTTGTGGAAATTCGGGTCGTTACATGATGTTTGATGTTGAAATGGTTGAATTATAAATGTTGCATGTCATTTTGGAACATTTTTCCTTGAGTGAAAATGGCTTGAAATGGTTTTGGTTGAGTATGTAATGAAGTTTGGATGGGGTGGTGTTGGTTTGAGGAAAAAGGGTAGGAGTATATGAAGGTTTTGGGCATTACTGATGTTTAAAACAGCAGTTCTGATGTTTCTGCTGAGGGCACGACTCGTGCTGGAGGGCACGAGTCATTCCCTTCCCCCAGTCATGGCAATGAGTCATGCAATAATTTGCACTCGTGATGCTTTGTGTGGCATGACTCGTGCTGGAGGGCACGAGTCGTGCCCTGTCCTATTTCTGAGGTGCAATTTTAAAGCAAATAAATCCTAACTACCTAATACATCTTTTACCCAATTGAACATATAATCAAAGTATGATATATGAACTATCAAATGAGGTTTTAACTTTTCCAAAATGGTATTAGGAAGGTTATGTAATCTTGTCTTTAAAATGGTTGGAAAACAAAATTGAAACTTAACCAAAGTTGGTAAAACTTGGTGAAATGACTTCAAACATTGTATTGAGGTTAAGCAATGTTATAATTGAATATGTAAGGCTTATTTGTGATACATGGTACCAATGCATGGTTACATATTCATGTTGTTTTGTTCAATGATGTATTGAATCATAAGTTGCACTATTGTGTTGGTTTAAACATGAGTAATATTACCATGTTGATTGATTGATATCCCGATTGTGGATTTATTTTCAAGTATCGATTTATGTGCTTGAATGTGTGTATCAACTGATATTTAGGGGTATAATAGTATTCGATCAATTATGGATTATTCTCTATGATTGACCGAATCATATTATACCTGTGACTGTCCCCTTCTGTTGGCCACAGTTGGGGTGATAGCTTCTGTTCTTTGCCAAAAGCATTTACAGATAGCGAGTAATCTTATATGGTTCTCTGAAAAATGAGTCTTATAAGATGGTGAATATGGCATCTTGTTGCATCATAATAGCTTACTGAGATTTATTCTCACCCTTCTCCCTTAATGTTTTAGACTGCGCTGAGACAGGAGGCCCTAACTAGTGAGGCCGGGGAGGAGTTTGAACAACTTTATTTTGGGAATTGTCAGGGTATGTTGTATAGTTAGTTTGTGGTTGGGAGTATCATTAGGACAGTAATCTTTTGGGGAACTTGTATATAGAACTGATTTTGTAAAACGTTTCCGTATATGTTTATGATGTAATTAAAACTGGTTGTTGTTTTTTCAAAGTTTGTTTTGTAAACCTATCTTCAAGTGGAGATGTGTCATCTTTTTATCTTGGCTTGTGAAAGTCGAGTGTGTTTATTTAAAAGTAACAAAAGTTTTTAAATTTAAGTGACTTTTACAAGCAAGGGGACCCTCCCACTCGGGGCACGAGCTAAGGTTCCGGGTTGGGGTTTCCACAGTTGGTATCAGAGCCTTGGGTATAGAATTCAAGGGTAGATGTCTAGACTAAGGGGGAGTGTGAGATAACTGATGATGAGTGTTTGATTCAGGGGGTTTATAAAATGGCTCGACATGGTGATGATCAACAAAGGGCTCCAGAACATGAGGGTAATGTTGGGATAGGTGGAAATCGAAATGAAGAAATGATGAACTTATTCAGGGTATTCTTGCAGAATATGGCAACTCGGGGACAAGCTCAGAATCAACCCGAGGGACGTCCATGCCCTAGGTTAGAAAGGTTTGTGAAGATGGCTCCACCAAGTTTCAATGGAGATCCGGATCCGGTAAAAGCTGAAAGATGGCCCGAGGCAATGAATAAGATCTTCGCAGCTATGGAAAGTCCAGATGATGAAAAGGTTAGATGTGCAGTTTTTAAACTTGAGGGTCCACCTGAGCATTGGTGGCAAATTTTGAAGGGAAGTTGGGATCGGGATCATACACCTCAGACTTGGGATAATTTTACTCTAAAGTTCAAAGAGCATTTCATTCCAATGGTGACACGTGACAAAAAGGAGATGGAGTTCTTGTGTCTAGAGCAGGGAACCATGACAGTGGCTCAGTACTCAGCCAAGTTCACCGAGTTGGCTCGTTATTGCACTCATTTGGTACCAAATGAAGAGAGAAGAATTTATCATTTTGTGAAAGTTGAGACTCGAATTCAGGAAGCAGTTGTTGACACATGACTTCCCAAATTATCAGGCAGCCGTGAATAGGACCTACAGAATTGAGAATGATATCGAGGAACATCGTGGAAGACCAGAAAGTGGCGGTGGAAGCAAGCAAAGGTATCAAGGCCAAGGTTCAGGACAAAACAGAGGATAACCAAGGTTTTCAGCCCCAGGGAGTGTTCGAGGGGAAAATGTTGCAGTTCCTATGGCACATCCAGTATCAGGTCAGTATGGGGTTGTTTGTAACTTTTGCAAGAAAATTGGGCATACATAAGACAAATGTTGGAGTAAGCAGGGCAAGTGCATAGAATGTGGAGCATTGGGTCATTTTAGGAGAAATTGTCGAAAGTTACAATGGGGACAAGTTTCAGGCAATGGACAGCAAAGTGGGCAACAGAGAAGTGGTGCAAAGAGAGATAGTGAAGGCAAGCCAAAAGAGAAAGTCCAAGGTCGAGTTTTTTCTTTGGGTAGTGGAGAGGTAGACCCTACGACAGTCATCAGAGGTATATTACCTGTATCAGGAGTTAAGGCTCATATTCTTATAGATCCCGGTTCATCTCATTCATATGTGGCATCGCATTTTACTTTTTCTTTGCATAAAGTGCCTAAAATTTAGCCATATGTGTTGGAGGTTTCTACTCCTATGGGAGAGTGCCTCGAATCTTCTCTGGTTTACCATGGTTGTGATGTTGTTATAAGTGGGCATGTATTGCCTGTTGATTTGGTAGAATTACCAATTCGTGATTTTGATGTTATACTTGGCATGGACTAGTTGAGTAGTTATTATGCATCCGTAGATTGTCGTAAGAAGCAAGTCTCGTTTTCCATACTTGGTTTGCCTATGTTTGTGTTTGATGCAGATAAGTCATTATTTGGTATTCATGTCATATCTGCATTAAAGGCTCAAAAGTTATTTCTAAAGGGTGTGAAGGTTATTTGGCATATGTGCTATATTCGAGTAAGGGGTCACCTGAATTATCCCATGTACCTGTTGTAAGTGAGTTTGTAGATGTGTTTTCAACGGAGTATTCCATGCCACTAGACATGGAAGTGGAATTCTGTATTGACTTAATGCCAGGTACAATGCCGATATCAAAAGCACCTTATAGGATGGCACCAACTGAGCTGAAGGAGTTGAAAATTCAGTTGCAAGAGTTATTGGATAGAGGCTTTATCCGTCCGAGTGTTTCACCATGGGGAGCACCGGTACTGTTTGTAAGGAAGAAAGATGGCACTTTGCGATTGTGTATTGATTATAGATTATTGAATCAAGCTACAATAAAGAACAAGTATCCTCTTCCTCACATTGATGACTTGTTTGATCAACTCCAAGGTTTTGTGATATATTCCAAGCTTGACTTGCGTAGTGGGTACCATCAGTTGAAGATCAGATCGGATGATATATCCAAGACATCTTTCAGGACAAGGTATGGCCATTATGAGTTTGTTGTTATGCCTTTTGGGTTGACAAATGCCCCGGCTATGTTTATGGATATGATGAATAGAATTTTTAAACCTTACATGGATAGCTTTGTGGTAGTTTTCATTGATGATATCCTTGTTTATTCAAAGTCCCGAGAAGATCATGAGAACCATTTGCGAATTGTGTTATCTATTCTTCGTGAGACAATTGTTTGTAAAGTTCAGTAAATGTGAATTTTGGCTCGAGAAGATTTCATTTTTGGGTCATGTGGTTTCAAGTTCAGGTATTGTCGTTGATCCTTCAAAGATTGAGGCCGTGGTCAATTGGAAACAACCTGCAACGGTGACAGAATTCCGTAGTTTTCTGGGTTTGGCAGGTTACTACCGAAGATTTATTGAAGGGTTTTTGAAGATTGCAACATCGTTGACTAAGTTGACTCGAAAAGATGTATCATTTGTGTGGGATGCAAAGTGTGAAGCCAGTTTTGCAGAGTTAAAGAAGAGATTGACTACAGCTCCGATCCTTACCCTACCTGATGGATGTGAGAACTTCGTGATATTCAGTGACGCATCAAAGGAAGGTTTGGGTTGTGTTCTTATGCAGAATGGGAAGGTGATAGCGTATGCTTCGAGGAAGTTAACACCGACAGAGAAAAATTATCCTACTCATGACTTGGAGTTAGTTGTGATTATTTTTGCATTGCATAAGTGGAAACATTATTTTTATGGAGCTAAATTCGATATTTTTACCGATCACAAGAGTTTGAAGTATTTGTTTACTCAGAAAGAATTGAATAACAGGCAGAGGCGATGGTTGGAATTACTGAAAGACTATGATTGTGTTATTTCATACCATCTGGGAAAAGCTAATGTGGTTGCAGATACGATTAGCCGAAAGGCTTATTTGTCAACATTGATTCCCCGCGAGTCGCAAGGTGAGATGTTGTTTGCGAATGTTCGAGCTATACCTACCTTTTATAGAGATATTAAGGAAGCTCAACATAATGATTCAGAATTGAAGAAGATTATAGGACAGTTACAAGATGGAAAGGCCGGGGATTTTGTATTGAATAATGATGGAATTTTAACTTTCAAAGGCATAATCTGTGTACCATATTCAAAGGAGATCAAAGGACAAGTCTTAGAGGAAGTCCATAAATCAAGATTTGCGATTCACCCGGGAAGCACGAAAATGTATCAAGATTTGAAGAAGAAGGGTTATTGGTGGAATGGAATGAAGGGAGAAATTGCTGAATTTGTTTTGAAGTGTTTAACTTGCCAACAGATTAAAGCCGAGCATCAAAGACCTGTGGGGTTACTACAACCGTTGGATATTCGGGAATGGAAGTGGGAAGGTATTGATGGGTTTTATGGGTCCATGCGCAGCGGAATAAGCATCTAAATAACACAAAACCCAAGCCTTAAGATCCGTTCTATACGATTAAATTGAATTCCTATGAGATAGAATTTACCAACCTTAATTGCTTTCCGATCTTGAGCTATCAAACAATTTATTGGTGTGATTTTGAATCACAATCTTCGATCTTCAAAACCTTTGAACCTTCAGATTGCTTTGGACAATTTGAACTCTAGGCCTTGATCGTCATACGAGCGAAGACCCTCTAGTAGTATCCACACGTTAGAATGAACCAAGAACAGTTCTTGAGGATTGCTAGATCCTTAAACTTTAGGAAGAATATTGAGAGAACTTTTGTTATGATTTTCTTGAGAAATTTCGGCTAGCTTTGATTAGGGTTACAGACCTCATATTTATATTACCTTAATATAAGTATTAGTTTCCTAATCGTATTAGGAAACTGTCTGCCAAACCGCATCAGCCTTGTTGTGTCGCACGACCACAAGCAGCCCATGGGCAAGTTGTGTCGCGCGGTACAACAAGTCACATCAGGATTTCTCAATCATTCCTTCCTTTGGTTTAACCAATTCATTCTAGTTGTGTGTGACCCAATAGGATTATATTATGTTGGCAATGAGCTCGATCAAATCGACCCTCATAAGACATAAGCGGACTCTAGCAAGCCATTATGTCTACCCAAATAATATAACGTAAGAGTTCACGTTTCCAATGGTACACTTCCATTTCTCCCTTTGTCTCACGATGTTATATTGAACACAAGTCATGGTCCTCGTCAACTTGTATTTGTTAATGCTTTCTCGATCTTGAGTATAATGATAGTCCAATCATATTGGGGTGTGGCCACACGCTTTCATCATTATCACTCATCGAGGGGCCCAAGAAAAACATCTCTCTTCCGAGGGACAAATTCCATCTTGACTTATCATCCTTCCCATCATGAATCCGATCAAGTCAAAGATAGCCTTTATAAATATCGTGTTAAGATATCGTTTGACTAAAATCAAACATGACTTTCATCATATGTAAGGTCATGATAATCTCAGGTCTAGGGACTAAATGAAGTGACCATATGCGATTTAATTATGACATTTGACCATGAGATAAATCTCATACGGGTCAAGTCCAGTCACTTGTTCTCTAACAAGTATCCATAATTTCAATGTGTATCCCTATGCATATAATCATCATATGATTATCCATTGACAATTATACTAATTATTCTCTTAATAATCAGGGACGGAGATTATTACAACAAATATGCAAACTATATAATAATATAATAATAAACTTAAACGATAAAGATGATACATAATGGTTTTCGTTTAAACATAACTAAAGCCTAGGGCATTACACCAACAGTCTCCCACTTGCACTAGGCTCCATTTATGTATCGAATACTCATGGAATAACATGACCATCATGCTTCTGCCTGTGCGAGGGTCTTTGTTAGTGAATCCCTTATGTCATCATCTGTTGATACTTTGCATATCTTAACGTCTTCTCATTCTTTATGAATTCCTCGAAGAACGTCTAAGTGAGTGTTTGGATCGCTGTTGTGACCTTGGTTCCATTGTTTGCACAAGTGGCACCACTATTGTCATAACAAAAGTTTCACCGATTAGTGATACTTGGAACATTTCCAAAACAATAATGAACTTTTGATCCAAACCGCCTATTTTAGCCACATCATATGTTGCTAAAATTCGACCTTAGTAGTAGAATCGGCTACACTTTCTGCTTGGAACTCTTCCAATCAAAACTGCACCTCTAATAAGCATAAACACAAATCCTAATTGCGATTTTAAATTAACTTTGTCAGTTTGGAAGCTAGCATCTATGTAACCCTTACAACAAGATTAACTTCCAATCTTTCAAATATCAAGAACGTATCCTTAGTTCTTCTTAAGTACTTAAGGATCATCTTGACTGCCATTCAATGGTTCTCAACAGGATCAAATTGGTATCGACTCATCATGCTTAGAGCATACGAGACGTCGGGTCTAGTACAAATTGTGACATACATGACAGATCCAAATGCCGGAGCATATGGAACTTCATTCATTCCCTTTTGCTCATCAGTTGTCATATGATAATGAGTGTTGCTAAGAGAAAATACCATGACCTATTGACAAGCCACTTTTCTTAGACTCTTCTAAAAACCTTATCAATGTGAGTATTTTGACTCAAACCAATTTATCCTTTTAGATCTATCTCTATAGATCTTGATGCCAAGGATGTAAGCGGCTTCACCCATATCTTTCATTGAGAAACCTTTCCTTGACCAAGACTTGACAGTCTTAGGAGTCGGAATTTGTTTTTCCAATGAGTAAGATATCATTGTAATAAAACAATAGAAATAATATTACGCTCCCACTGAATTTCATGCATACACAAGATTCATCTTTGTTCTTTGATGGAGTCAAACTCTTTGACCAATTCATCAAAACGAAGATTCCAATTCCTTGAAGCTTGCTTCAACCCATCTCATGGATCTTTGCAACATGCATACTTTATTAGAGTTTCTTGGATCTACAAACTATTCGGGTTTTGTACTATACACATCCTTAATAATCTTTCCATTTGTCATATCACATAGTCACAATATGTGATAATGGCAATTGGAACTCTAATAGACTTCGACATTGTAACTGGCGAAAAAAGGTTTCAACATAGTCAATACCATGAATTTACCTAAATCCCTTTGTTACAATCCTTAGTCATGAAAGTATACACCTTCACATCCATGTCGGTCTTTGAAGACCTACTTGCACCCTTTAGTTTTTACACCTTCAGGTAGCCCAATCAAGTTCCAAACTTGATTGTCAAACATGGATTGTAATTTGGATTCCATGGTTCCTAACCATTTATCCAAATTAGGAGTGGACATCGTCTCAAGATAGGAAGTAGGATTGTCATTCTCAATGACTTTCACCTTATTACTTTCCGATACGAGAAATCAATATTTCTTGGGTTCGGATTGTAACCTATCTGACCTACGATGGTGTAAGTACCCAAATTTGGCTCATGCCTTCCGGTTAAGTTTCCCGGCAATTCCCCGGACTTTCCTAAAGTCCGAGAGCAATTCGGGAACTGTTCCGAACCTTACGAGGGGTGAATGGATTACTTGGAATGAATAAACCACGTTTTCCTTTTAATGAAAAAACCCTTCTAGAATGCCACCTTGCATGATTCTAGAAAGATGCTGAGTCACAAGGGATAATGCTGCACGGCTGCATTAGGAGGGAACTCTTAGCCGCACGGCTTCATTGGCTTTTTCCAGACTGCCTATAAATAGAGGCCTCCTCTACCCATTTTGCAAGACAGAATTTCCAGCACCAAAACTCTCCCAAATATTACTACGAAAATTCAGGAAGCTGAAGAGTGCCAAGAGCCACCTCCCTCCTCCTTGAAGCCTCCAAAAGTTGGTCCCTTCCTTAGGCGAACTCCAAAGAAGAAGAGGTCACCACCATTGGTAACCTCTCACCCCATTATCTTGCATTATACTTGCATATATGTGATACATTTGCTCCTTGCTTTGCATATTACTATATATTTGCTTGGGACTTGGTATATTGTTGTTAAAGATCATATCTTTGAACATGTAAATCATATACCCCTCCCTTTGCATCCTTTGCATTAGAATAGCATCTTTTGCTCATAAAAATGTAGTCTTTGCATTAAAGGTGCATCCTTTGCACCTAAAAATCTCTTTTTTTTACATAAAAGTTGCATCCCTTGCATTTAAAAATGATTTCTTTACATAAAAGATGCATTCTTTGCACCTAAAACCCATGTCATACATAAAAATGCATCCTTTGCATTAAAAATCATCTCTTTGCATCAAAGTAGCATCCTTTGCTTTCAAAATGACATATTTATGCATCCTTTGCATATAAAATACTATTTTCCACATAAAAATGCATCCTTTGCATTAAAAATCGTTTATTTGCATAAAAAGCATCATTTGCAAAACAAAGAGCATCCTTTGCACCCAAAATGTCATCTTTTCATTAAAAATGTCATTTTTATCCTAAAACATGCATTGCCCATGTCCCCATTGGTATTTAATGCATCCTTCGGAACGGAGCGGTGTAAAGATCCTATCTTTACATCATTTCTTCCATTAATGGTGCCACAATCTCTTTAGAAAGGGATAAACCTTGAACCCTATATCTCCGATTTTCACTTGAGACGAGTATAGTAGTCCTTGCACAAGCTCAATCGTCTCAAGGTGTAGGATTGATGGGCTAAGGTCACTCCTTTCTAAAGAACCCCATTTTGGACTATAAAAGAGAGTCCTTCTCTCGATCACACATGACCCAAGGTCAAATAGTGATGATCACAAGTCCAAGATGAGGACGGGATCAAAGTCCCGAACACATAAAAATCCAAGGAATCCCGAGCGATAACCAACTAAATGGTTTATACGTCCGGAAGACAACTTGGAACATCCCCCCCTCTTTTCAACACATGCACACAAGAAAGCACACAAGCAAGCACGAAAAATGGAATCTTGGGAGACTTGCTTCGGCAAGGCACCTTGGGTGAACGACGATCCGTTCTTCCCAAGGGGTAACTTAACCTCCGAACCCTAAATCCTTTTTTTCAAAGTTTTGAGGAAATCAAAATGGCGTGGCGACTCCGTTTTTCAAATTAAACCGGATGTTTTCAAACTCGAGTGAATCCAAACTAAAAACACAAAAAATAGAATTTGGGCACACATTCACAGTTTGGCGACTCCGCTGGGGAATAGCGAAAGGAGAAAGCTTTCATTTTTAAATAAAAAAACGATACCCGGTATATAGGTGGAAACCACTAACCTTCCTGTATCGCTTCCTAACCCGGGGCTTGGGATAAACGGTGGTCTAACAATCCCACGTACCGGTATCTCTTTTCGAAAAAAAAAATAAAAATAAAAAAGAAAGCTTTTTTCCTTTGAGCGGGTTAGCCTCCCGTCACGGATTCCATTTTATCGTGCTTGCTTTCTTTCGTTGCATTGCATTTGCATCTTGCATCTTGGGAATTGTGCATACTCTGGAAACTGAACAGGAAGCCTGCTAAAAGCTGAAAGGTGCCTAAAATGTTCGGGGAACAACCTGAAACTGCAAAGGATTGGAACCTGGAAAATTGATCCATGCAGCCGCACGGCTTAATCCGCCTTGGATTCCAGCCGGGCGGCCTCATTGGCAATTCCACCAGGACAAAATTGAGGTTAATCTGGCAGCCTTGGCAGCTTGGGGCTATTCAGTTCCAAGACTGACCGGGGCTCCCAAAAAATTTACGTGTCTTATTTGTTGCATTTTCTCCCGTCCCGAAAAATCATTCCTTTTAAAACACATTTCTGAAAATCTCTGTTTTAACTCAAAAAGGAACATTTTTTAGGAGACCGCACACTACGCGCACCTTATATATCCTGTACACTTTGCACGCACGTCCCTTTAAACCCGGGGTGGTTGTTCAGTTGCAGTCACGGACAGCCTTACGATGCTCCCAGGCGCGCACGGAATCACCCCAAACTCCCCATGGCAGCCAGTGTCGACCAATGCACAGTCCGTGTCACACGTTTCAAAAAACCGTGACTTTTGGTTGGTTTTTGGTCTAGTCCGTGTCATATAGCCCAGTTGCATATCCCCGTAAAGGTCAAGCCTTAGTCCATAACGGAAGTCAAGATCATTCGCGCAAGCGGAACTCTGCCAAAATTCCGACAAGGAAAAATTGGTAGAATCTTGACTCCGGCATTGACTTTGACCTTGACCCGCACGGAATGCGTAAGAGTCGAGACCGAGTCCTTGCCAAAAATCCAAAGATCTTTCGCTCAAGCGAAGCTCTGCCAAAATTCCGACAAGGAAAAATTGGCAAGATCTTGATCCGGTATTGACTTCGATTTTGACTCACGCACTGCGTATGCAACGAAGTTCAATGTGACACTGTGTCATCCGGCTTTTGCCGCCCGACCCATGCCTATTATCTTCTCGGACATTACCGAAAAGTCAAAACGTCATTCGCGCAAGCGAAATTCTGGCAAAATTCCATTAAGGCCGAAAGACGAGACTTTCCCGGTATTGCCTTGACTATAATCCGCATCGCTCATGCGTTAAAAGTTCCTATGACCCGCTAGACCCGTTAGGAGCGTTCTTCTCTCTCGGTCGGTGGGATCCGCGTGCCCTATTGGACCCTCGCCCGGGCCGCCCACCCCGGGAGGTCGAAATATAGGTGGAATACGAGGGGCTTATAGACGTAGTGACGGAACCCACCGATCCAGATCTAGAGTAGTTGCGAAAAAGAAGGGCGTAACCCCTTTTCCAACCAAATAGAAATTAATAAAAGACACCGTTTTAAGTAAACCGGAAGATTCTTAATTTGCATATTGCTTGAGCCTTCAAACCTAAACACCTACCCCGAGTCTAAACCTCTCCTATCCCTTTCCCGCAGCCGAGAAAGAAGTGGGTGAGAATACCGGGTCACGGCTTGTTAGCGCAGAATTCTCGTACAGCTCGCGTAATCCTCGCTTTGTCACCCGTAGAGTCGAATGGCCGATTTGACCGAAAACAAAGAGCTCGGGTAATCAGATGACTAGGGAAGAAGAGCTAGCCTTAGCCTTAGAAAACATTCGTAAGGCCCATGAAGAACAGCAAGACATGCTCATTGATGCGCTCCGTCGTCATGGGGTTCGTATAGTGGTTGAGTCCAACGGTTCCTCGGTTACGGTAGAAGATGAGACTGCAGTAACCATCTCAGCTCCCCCAGCCTATAACCAATGCCCTCCTCCATCCACATATGATCCCTTGCCAAGGACTGTCCCTTTTCAGTCCTTCCCGACGTCCCAAGCCATCAGGGTCCCGACACCCTCGCCTCCTCAGATGAGACCTAGCTTTGTTCCCTACCGACAGAGAACAAACGCCACGGCTATCCCAGTCATGCAACCTTTGCATTACCCCATGGGACTCTTTCCCTCCTCTCAGCCTGAGCCAAATTTCCTCACCCTGGAATTTCAAGATCACCGACCTTTCCAACTTTGTCAACGCCTCGTGAATTTGCCTATCTCCTGCACAAATGGCAAGAAGAGTCACTGAAATGAGAATAGGAATGGATGGATTTACAGTGATGATGACAGTTCAGTAGAAGGAATGAACTTGGAGTCGACGGAAGTGAAACCCGGAGGGCAAGATGAAGTAGAAAACCACGGACCTAGAATGGGAGATTGTATCACTTCAAAGTGTGTCTGTAGCCTGTGTGAAGGCTCGGAAGGGAAAAAGGATGCGAGCTCAGATGAGGCAGCGTATGAATTCCACATCCTATAATTCAATACTCCTTACAAAGACTTGGTCGGTGAATGGAGGAACTTGATCGAAGCCTTAGCTGAAAGAGGGAAATGGGCTCCACCCGCCGATCTAGAACATGTAAGCGTCATTGAGGCTAAACCCCCATCGGGAAGAGTAGACTCCATCAGTGCTAAGAGTCACCCCGAGACCTTGTCCGAAGAAGAGTGTATGGATGCCCCGGAAAGAGTCTTAAGGTTTGAAGCGACCCGGTCCCCTTCATATCCTATGATGACAATGATGTTTTCTTGGTGATTCCCAAGTCGAGGAAGAGTCCAAGATACCCCTTATATGGCGTCAAGTATCCCGACCCGCTTTGCCCTCATTGGTCATCGTAGTCAAGATGAAAGTTCTCATGAGAGTTACCGTAGTGATACTCAAGAAGACACAAATAAATGCCGAAGGAACGGTGGAAGAATGGTTAGCCCGTAAACCAAAAAGCCCGTAAAACTTTCCCGACAAGAAAGAACAGAACCCGCCATGAGGTTTGACCCCGCGTAAATCCTTCTCGATGATGGAATCTCCCACTTCGTAAAGTGTTTGGCCAATGTCAAAGATGCCGTCGAAGGCCGACCCCTAGAGAAAGAAGGGATATGCTTGACAAAGGATGAGGAATATGACCCACTCGTTAAAGAAATTGCTAGGACCAAGTGAGGAAGCCATTAGCAAACCTCCAAGCTCGAGAATGATAATTCCTGTTGCATGCCGACCTTGAAAAGCTTGAATGAGACTCGTGAAGGCTTTGAATGAGGAAGGTGAAGCCGAAACCAAAGCCGCTAAGCCAACTAGGGAGTCGAAACCCCGAAAAGGTCGTAAAGCCATTAACCCGGGATCGATTCGGGAAGCCGCCTATGCCCCTGATCGTGCCGTCAATCGATTAATCAGCAGAGTTGGCCATATGCCGCAAGAGCCCGCCTCTAACTTTGAAAGAGCCGATGTAATCCTCCAAGAGGGAATGATGACTCAGAAAAGTCTAATGTCTATGTGATGACTCGGTCCTGGCAGATGAGTGTTGAGCAGCTTAAGGGTGACAAAAGAAATGCTGTCCCCGAGCTGAAAACAGACAAAAGACCTTATAAGCCGTAGCGTAAAAGCCGACTCGAAAAGGAGGATCCGGTGCCGACTCGCTTGAAGTGTACTCGTGCCAATATCTCCTTGTGGTCCCCGTTAACCTCTTCATACCCTCATAAGCCGAAGCTAGAAGAAAGTTTGGCCAAGACCACGGTGCCCATAGATGTCACCCCGCATGAGGTCGTCCGTATGATTGGAAGTATCCATTACGGAAACATCATTACCTTCACCGACTTGGACCTCGCCAAAGTATGGGGCTAGTCATAACGAACCTCTTTACATCACACCCAGCTTGAAGAACGCCGGTTGCCACGAGTATTAGTTGACTGAGGGTCCGCAATGAATGTCCTCACAAAGAAAGATGATGGACTTATTGGATTTGAAGCCCACGGATTTGAAGCCTTCTAGTCGACTATTAAGGCCTATGACTCCACCGCACGATCGCTTGGGGATTGCTACTCTCAAGTTGTGGTTCGGGAAAAAGGTCATGGATGTTGACTTCCAAGTAATTGACATTCCGATCTCATTTACCGCTCCGCTGGGACGACCTTCGATCCACCGTATAAACGGGTAGCCTCTACTCGCACCAATGCGTCAAATTTCAGCCAAGTGATGGTACTATCACCACTATTTACTGAGACAAAGGTCACGGTGGAAGGAACCAAAGACCGGAGGTATCCCGATATTGGAAATTAAGCATGATGATGAAGGGTTTGCCTTGACCGGATTCTCTCGTAGCTTCTTCCAAAGCACAAGTGTGTTGCACCGACCTCACTACTACCTCCGATAAAATCCCCGCCATGCGAATGATGAGAAAATGGGTTACCTTCCTGGGCTTGGATTGGGTAAAAGACTCCAGTGGTCGCAATGCTATCATTGATGTAAAGGAACAGTACTACCGTATATGGCTTGGGATACAAACCGAACTCTCTGGATGACAGTAAAAGCTAAAGGCACAGCCTGTGAAAACAAAGTGAAGGGGTCCATCTCCATCCCTACAGCTTGTCTCGACCCATTACTTTACAAAAGGTGGGACCCAATACGGTGAAAGTGATTGCCGCATCTCCTCGAGAAAACCCTTCTGGAAAACCTTGAGAAAGTTAGGGAAAACCAGAAATCCTATTCGAGAATGTTCCTTGACTTGCCGACATTCCCGGGGCTACCACTACCATTCGTAACGAGTATGTCTTCAAAGGAAACCCGAACAAAGGTCAAAGAGTCGCACTCTTCTCATCCGGTAATGGATTTCTCCGCCTTCGAGTTAGCTCTTCCGAAGATCACCCATAGAAGCCGCCAAGAGTGAAGACATGTGAGTTGGGTTTGCAAAAGTTGTTTGATGAAGAAGCACGTATCCCCGATTTGATCGACTTCACTCGATGATGAGGTAGTTGCCGTAATTGGAGACGGTGGTGAAGAGCCTTTCGATCCCCGCACTTTGGTGACTAAGACAGAGATGCCGTTGAAGAATTGGGAGACATTCTCGTGGCCGATAGCCACCGACAAAGAAATGATCACGGAGCTTGGATTGGTACCCCGTCCTTCTCAACCCAGCCGTGTCAAACACCCCGTCATCTATACAGTTGAGTCAGAATCTTTGAATTCCACTCCTCCGAGTCATCCGAAGGCCTCACGCCCGAGGATTATGAATATGTAACCAATGTCATCTTTCCTCTTGCTTTGAATGAAATGACAGATCTTTCGAGTATCCTCTTATTGCCAACTTAACAAATGATAAATTAACTCAAAACTTAACAACATGCTTAATAATGAATCATTTGAACAAGATGCAAACACACTAAATGAACAATACATTAAAGAAATCTTTAAGGTGTTACGTAAAAGAGGAAAACCGGGCCCAAGCTACGCGAGGAGGTTTTGACAAGTGTTAACTTGGGTACCGTCGAGGAACCTAAAGAGACACAGATTGGAAACTTCTTCCAGGGGGTCAACGGGACAGATCGTTAATCTCGCTCGTAGAATACATGGACGTCTTTGCATGGTCATACAAGGATATGCCGGGCTAGACAGCTTCGATAGTAGAGCACGTAATCCCTCTAGCACCGTATGCTAAGCCGAAACAAAAATTGAGAAAGATCAAGCCGTAATGGTCTCTACATGTCAAAGAAGAAATTGAGAAGCTACCAAGGGTAGGATTCATCGTAGTCATCGAATATCCGACATGGTTGTCCAACATTGTGACCGTAACCAAGGCCAATGGGAAGGTGCGCCGCCGTGTAGATTTCCGAGATCCGAACAAAGCCAGCCCCAAAGACGATTACCCCTTGCCAAACATAGACATCCCCGGTGGACTCCACCGCCAACTACGAAGTCAAATCCTTCGTTGATGGCTTTGGTGCTACAACCGTATCAAGATGGCCAAGGAGGACCAAGAAAAGACAGCCTTCACCACACCGTGGGGAACATACTGCTATACGGTGATGCCATTTGGGCTCAAGAATGCCAGGGCTACTTATCAGAGGGCAGCGACCGTGCTTTTTCATGACATGATCCACAAGAAGATTGAGGTCTACGTTGTCGACATGATCATCCACTCCAAAGGTGAGGATAGGCAGCATTTTGTTGACCTGTGAAAGTTCTTTGAGAGACTGAGACAACATTCCATAAGACTAAACCCTGCTAAATGCACCTTTGGAGTGACAAGGGGAAAAGTGCTCGGGTATATGGTCACGGAGCGAGGTATCGAAGTCATCCCCCGAAAGATCAAAGCCATTATGGACATGAGGCCACCTCGAACCCGCATTAAGTCAAAAGCTTTATGGGCAAACCGCAAGATATCACCGCTTCACAACCGCTGACCACTATGCGCGAGCCCATCTTCAAGCTCATGAAGAAGAATGTAGACACGGAATGGACCGACGAATTCCAGGATGCCTTTGACCAAATCAAGGCGTACTTAGTACATCCTCCTGCTATGCCCCCACATAGACGTAAACCTCTTTTCGCTCTATCTCACCGTCACCGATACGGCAGCTTGGGGCTATGCTTGCTCAAGAAAAGAAAGACTCTCTAGAGAATGCCATTTACTTTGTCACCTAAGCTACAAGGGAGTGAGCTCAATTACTCAAAGATGTGAAAAGACTTGTGCAGACTCGGTCCGGGTAGTCGGTAAGTCAAGCACTACATGCAAGCCCACCCCGTGAACTTGGTCTCGAAAATGGACCCCATCAAGTACATCTTCGATAAGCCTTCCTCTCGATGCGTCTAGCAAAGTGGTCCTTCTTCTTAGCCGAGTATGACATCAACTATGTGACGAGAAAAGCCATCAAGGGTCAAGCATTGTCGACCATCCGGCAAATTTCCTAGTAATGAGGACCGTGGGCCCGAACCCCAATTCCTGCATGAAGGGATCTTTGTAGTCGAGCCCCGAAAGCCGATGGCAGCCTTTTCTTTGACGGGGCCGCTAACAAGAGAGGAAATGGCGTAGGGATGCTACTGGTCGACCCGAAGGATGAGCACACGCCAATTGCCATCAAGTTGAACTTCCCTGCCACGAACAATGTTGCCGAGTATGAAGCCTCGCATCGCCGGTTTAGAAGCCGCCTTAGAAAGGAATGTCAAGGAGCTCGAAGTTTATGGAGACTCACCGATCATCAACCAGTCTCCAACAAGTGGAAGACTCGTGGACCCTAATCTTCAGCGGTATCACGCCTATATGGAGGAGTTGATCGGACAGCTCGTAGAAGTGACCTTCCATTACCCCGCCAAGGGAAAAGAACAGATTCGCAGATGCCTTAGCTACTCTAGCCTCACTGGTAGAGATCCCCGAGGGAAAGGCCATAAAACCCTTCAGAGTGGGTAGAAGAGAAGCCCCGGCTTTCTGTTATGAAGTAGACTTGGGACCCGAGCCTATCAAGGAACCCTGGTACAATCAGATTTACCAGTTCCTCAAAGATGGAGAGTCAGCCTTTAGAGATGAAGAAGGTAGGCCAAAGGAAGGCATCAAAGCCAAGAGCTTGCAAGACCTGAAAAGGTTGGCCTCCCATTATGTCATTTTAGGAGGCGACCTGTACAAGAAGCGGTACCAGGGACCACTCCTCCTGTGTGTCACCCAAGAAAGGGCCAGAGTTGATGACCGAAGTCCACAATGGTCCCCGCGGTCCTCATATGAATGCTAGAGCCCCGATGCAAGTGATCCTCGAATGGGTTACTACCGGATTTCCATGGAGACAGACCGTGTCCAAAGATGTCCGAGCGTGCGACAAATGCCAACGGCTGCCAACCTCAACCATCTCCCGCCTCATGACCTGCACCGCATGACGACTCCTTGGCCGTTTGCAACTTGGGGTATTGACGTGATAGGGAAGATAGCCCCGACAGAAGCAATGGGCATGAATTTGTGTTAGTAGCGCCGACTACTTCACCAAGTGGGTAGAGGCCAAGTCCTACAAAGTCCTCACTTCCAAGAAGTGGCCCAATTCATCAAAGAAAACATAATGTGTAGATATGGGGTGCCCAATGAGATCATTTCGATAATGGGTCACACTTTGAAGGAGACTGCGATAGATTGTCGTCGAATTCAGAATCACTCGCCACAAGTCGTCCCCATACTGCACCTCGACTAACGGAGCCGTGGAAGCCGCTAATAAGACGCTCGAACGGATCATCCGGAAAATGGCCACCCGTGGTCGTGATTGGCCCGAAAAGTTGCACCTAGCACTCGGGCTACCGAACATCTCGTCGTAACAGCCTACGGGAGAAACTCCTTTTGCCCTAACCTACGGGATGGAAGCAAAGGTTACCACTGAGTTGGAAATCCCGTCACTAAGGGTCCTCCAGGAAAACAGTGTCAATGAAGTAGAGTAGCTACGTAGCCGGCATGATGAGTTGGCTCTGCTCGATGAGAGAAGGCTCAAGGCCATGGAGCACACCCGAGCTTACCAAAGGCGAATGGCCAGAGCATTTGACAAAAAAGTCAAGGCCAGGGACATCAAGGAGGGTGACTTAGTGTTGAAAGTGAAGCCCCTACCGCAGACAACCCCGGGAAAATGGGAACCCGTTTGGATCGGCCCGTATGTGGTGCGTAAGATACTATCGGGAGGAGCCATGAAGCTTGCACTGACTGATGGCAATCCCTTTGTCCACCCAAATAACGGCGATAAGCTCCGAAGGTACTATGTCTAAAAAAAAATAAAAAATAAAAAAAAAGAAAATAAAAAGAAAAAAAATCTTAGTGCAAAAAGAGTAATACCCAAACTAGGCCGAAAAACCCAAAAAGGGCGGTCTAGGCAAAAACAGTGGTTGCACATAAAAAAGAAAAAAAAAATCTTAGTGCAAAAAGAGTAATGCCCACTAGGGCCGAAAACCCAAAAAGGGTCGGTCTAGGCAAAAACAAAGGTACGCACATAAAAAAAAAAAAAAAAGAAAAAGGCCAAAAGACCAAATCTCGATAGTTCACCAGAATGAACTACGAAGACTTGAGCCCCTTAGTCTTTCTTTTAAAAGGGGAACGTAGGCAGCCATATATGGTTCGGTCTAAAAAATAAAAAAGGGCTATCAATATTCCATGAAGTGCGTCCTAAACAATAAATAATAAAGGGCAATCAAGTTTTCATAAAACGGGTCCTAAGCAATCAATAAGACATCTAAAATTTCCATGAAATTGTGTCTTGATTAATTTCTAAGATAATATCTCTTGTTCATTACAAGTTAAAGACTTCTTGATGAGTTCAAGCACGGTCTACTCTTGACTCCGCTAACCTGCTACAAAGATCTAAAATACAATAAAATGCCTAATAAACTACTGTGTTTGCAAAATGGCAATAAGGGAATCCTAAGAAAAGATCTATCAGCTGTCATTCACTGAGTCTTCTTTGGTCTTCTTCCCTTTACCTCGACCTCGTCGAGTGTTCTTTCTTTTCTTCTCTATGATGTCGGTCTCCCTCACCCCGACCTCGTCCAGTATCCTCACCGGAGCCTCCATCAAACTCGTGTCAATAAGTGCCCTCTCAATACGGGCACGAGTCCGCACTTCCTCCCTCTCGAGCCTCGCCAAGGGAGCGACTTCGCATAGTCTCTTGTATCGAGCCTCCATATCCCCGATAAGGTCACCCGACCGGTTATGGCGACTCGCCTTAGCTTCGCCTCCCTCGTAGTCCTACTCGAGTCGCAGCCGCCCCCAATAAAGCCCGACGTCTCTCTCCCAATATGACCCGAGTCGCTCCCATCTCCCTCTCATACCAGGCCAAGTAGGCCGTAGTCAAGATGGTACTCTTCCTGCTCTTGAGAATGGCCCTGGGTGGAAAAACAGTATATGTCCAAGCCCTCGAGAAGAATGAGAAGCTGGCTGGATCCCTCATGTCTAAGGACACCACCTCCATGGTACTGATGTCCTCCCAATCGCCTAACGGCTCCTGTAAGGGCCCGAACTGCCTGGATACCAGGCAGGGTATGTAGAAGGATGACCAACAAAACCCTGGAACCCTCACCACATAGGACTCCTGAAATGTCCTACGGGTCTGCAACCTCCAAAGGAGGTACCCACCGCCGAATATCCGAAGTGGATAACCTAGCCATCATCGCCTCCCAATCACCCCGGTCCCGCCGCCTAGGCAAACCCTCCGAGAAATCACCCAAGGGCACTGAGTCGGCAAAGCCCCTGGCAAAGCCCCAAGCCTCTCCTGCAGCCATAAAGTCAACACGGCCGGACTCCCAGACCTCATGAAACGGTCTCCTCTAGCCATCCTATCAATGCCATGAAGGGTCTCACCTAAAACCAATGGGATAATATCCTTCCCAGCCCTGCAATCCCTGACCATGTCCAAGAGGCCACCATGACAGATCCCCACGAACTCAGAAGTGAACAGAGACGAGAATATGCAAAGGATAAAGGAATCCATAGCCACCGTGGTCGTAGCCATATCCGGAGACCCAAACCTGCTCGGGATATCAGAAAGGTCAATCCTGTCCGGAGCTATCATCATCCCCTCAGCCTCTCCTTGAGATATGTGCAGAAAAGATGCCAACTTTGCCGCCACCGGCACGTCTTCGATCAGAGGAATCGATATAGCCTCAATTTCTGGACCCCCAATCAAGGCTCGGAAGTCTTCATAGGTTGGGACAATCTCATTGTAAGAAAAGCAGTAAACGTTTCTATAGACATCCCAAAACCTTGCTGCTTCTCTCAAAAGGTCCCAATCGGGCAGGAGATCCTTCAAATGCCATAAAGATTTGATCTTGAAGGTAGTATCGAACAGACCCTTGTGAGATTGAAAGTTATATCTCACCCAAGATTGAAGATCGGATAGAAAACGGTCTCTTTTCCCCTTTTGCAATCTAACGGGTTTCTCCATTGCAAGATGATCAAAGTTGATGTCTTTAGGTCAAATATATGCTCTGGGAACAGTTGGGACAAGTCTAGGTTGAAAATGAAATGAAATGGCCAAGCCTTGGTTTTATTTTGAAAAAGACCAGCCTGCATGAACTGTTAGCCGCACGGCCTCATTTGCTCCCAGGACCAGACCGCACGGCTTCATTTGCCATCTGCAGAAAAGAATCTGCAGCAACCCAAGTTGCTGCCCAAAGGGAGTTTTCACCCCACTTTTCCAACAAAAACCTGTACAAAAACATATCCAAACACCAACCATGCAGTTATGTGTCATCATAAATCATTTTGGCCCAGTTTCAGCCTCAATTCCAAGCAAAAAACTGCCCCGAGGCTCAAGTAATATGCAAATTCATAAAGCATAAATTTAAAAAGCAAATAAAACAGTAATACATTGTTTTCGCCCCATCGACGCCCAAATAAAGCAAAAAATAAACAAAATGTGCATAAAATTGTTCATTGTTTGTTTTCTTCCTAATAGACCAACCCTAAGGACCTCCTAGGCCTCCGATCCCTCCTCATCGCAACTCAGCTCATAGAAGCTTGTCTCCCTCATCAAATCCTAGCTGTCGCTCACATCAGAAAGACGGACATTCTTATGTTCATACTCGGCTAGCTGCTCCAGGATGCCGGTATTAGGTCCCTGTCCCCGAGGCAGGGCACTAGAAGAGTACTCTGAAGCCGATGAGGTGGATGCCGTGCTCCCTACGTGCCTCCTTTTGCGCACGGGCTCCTGCACGTTCGCTGCAGCCTTTGAAGCGCAAGCCAGCTTCTTCACAAGGGACCGGCACACATCCTTCCAGCCCCTGTTCTGCCTGACCAAGCCGTCATAAGTGCGAGCTGGAACCTGAGAAAAAGAGAAGAAAATCTCAGAAAAATCTCGGAATTGCAAAAAGCAAAGAAATCTGAAAAAAGGGAAAAGACCCTAAAGTGTACTCACAAGTCATTGCCGGGGCAGAGTATACTGGGGCTCCCTCGTGTCGGGGACATGTATCCTGAACCTCCTCGGTACCCCGTTGACCACATAAGAAAGGTGAGCAGGAGGCATCGGCGGGTCAGTAGGCTCGGCTTCCCCATACCCCTGAGTGACAGCCAGCTTCACTAGCTTCTGTGGCGTCCTCAATCGCTGCTCCACAAAGGTAGCATATGGGGTAGCCAAGTCAAAATACTCCTCAGCGGCCACGCCTGCCTGATATCTCTCTATATCATCCGCCGACCACCCTCGGGCCGCAAAGATCCGTGCTGGAGGAACGAGAGGAGTAATGGCATCCAATGGAGGGACGTGGCCATGCCGCTCGGAAAAGCGGTCCCCGTATAAATGATATCGCAAGTAAGCCCTGGCCAACCACCTCCTCTCCTCGTCGCTCCACGGCATCCCCTAGCATCTCCGGTACCTCCCCAAGGGTAGAAGTCCACTCCATCATGCCCATCCCTGTTGATGACCGGTCTCACCATCTTGTAATCAAAGGTGATCCGGTCTTCCCTGAACTTGTCCCTAGCATCTCCTCCAAATGATCATAGCAGGAAGATGGTAGAATCACTCGCCGGTTCCACGAAAGAACCTCAATCACCTCGCAAAACCGCACTCCGCATGTTCAAAAACATAGAAGGGTCATTTTCTCTCATAAAAGTCTCAATACAGAAAAGAAAAGAGAAAGGAAAGAAGGTGAGAATACCTCAAGAGCAAAGGAGAAGCAGTCCATCGATGCAGCCTTATTCCGGCTGTACAAATCCAAGGAGAAGTAAAGCTCCGCCAATCCGGCCTCACCCCAAGAGACCGTCCCAATCCCATCCACATCCTCCAAGGAGTCGAGAAGGCAAACCAAAGCCAAAGTCCCAGAGTTGGCAAAGATGGTGACTGACAGCATCAACCACAGAAAAGCCCTCGCAAGCTGGTGGGCGGTCACCTCATTGGCGGCAAATTCCTGCATGCAATTCTGGACAGCCACCTCAACATTCCTAGTCTCCATCCCCAGCCCCTTAGGCTGAAGATAAAATCCAACCAAAGCTCTAAATTCCTCAGCCGTGATATGGTCCCTCCAAGTCACAGGCCTCCCGGTGAAATGTAAGCCAGTGATAGCAGTAAAGTCTGTAGGCATCACTGTAAGCTCCCCCCCAGCTAAGGTGAAATTTGTGGGTGGTGTCCCACCAGAACTCCGAGAGGGCCTGGATCAAGCCCTTACTCTTCGAGGTCACATGAATGCCTCTGCAATAGCCTCAACAAACAAATCAAGGCCGATAGCCCTCACTAGCTGCTTGGGGTTCACCCCATCCTTCTCAAAATCAGGCATCCTTTCCCATAGCCTCACAGCAATCTCGGAAGGTCCCCTAGATTTGTTCTCCTGTAGGAGAACACAACAAAAAATGTGTCAGCCCTTCATCTCATTTCATAAGCATGCATATACTCAAAAGTGCGCATATTTTCAAAAGAAAAGCAGTCATAAAAGATTTCTAGCATCCTTTGCAAAGAAAACATGTCTTTCATCACTTGAAACACATCATGTCAAGCACATTGCTCTCCTAAGCACAAAATTCCGATTTTCAAAATTATTTGCACATAAGCATTAATTTTTTCAAAAAATGGCATGCATGAATCCTTTTCATCGTCCAAAATCCCGTTTCTTCATTCATGATCAAGAATTGACCTAGTTTTAGCACATGCAAGAACTCCATCACATTTTAGACAATTATTTTTCTTACTTTATTTTCGAAAAAAAAGGGTCATTCTCATTATTTTTTCAAGTAAATTGCACATGCATGATCGTTTATCTTCTTAGCCTCATAGGTTAATCATCAAGATTCCAAAATCATCATCAAAAATCCTAGGAAAATTCGAGAAATTCCTAAAACTCGGGTCAAGCCCTAAAATCAATCAAAATTCAATCAAAATTGGCGGAATCGAGCAAATCAAGAATGCTTACCCCAACAGATTGAGGTTTCATGGACTTGTGCTCCCTCTTGCCCGGATAAAACTCGGAAGGAGGCGTATTGAAGTCGTACTTCCTCTCCGTTCGGACAAGCTCTCTCCTCCTCCTTCGAGCGGCCTCGGAGATGTTCCTCCGTGCTTGCCTTGGCATCGGATTTCCTTCCGGATCCATCCTAAATCAAAAGAAGAAAAGGATTGAAGGATTTCGAAAATTCTTTCTCTCCTCTCTCTCTCTTTTCTCGGCAGCAGAGGGCGGCAATGATGCCCAATGCCCGTTCAAATCTGATTTTAAATAATCTGGAAAAACAGACTTCTAGCCATGCGGCCTCTTTTGCCCCCGTCTCATGCCGGGCGGCTTCTTTTGCTCTGAGCAGAAATTACATCTTCACCCCCTAGAATTTCCACTTGGACATATAACTCCCGTTATTTCTTAACTAGAGTAACGATGTGATTCCATGTATATCCGTTATCTCCTAGAAGAATCAATTTCTCTCCCTAGTCGTCTCCGTTACTTCCGTTATTATGGAATGACGCTAGGTGACAACCCTCGAATTGTCAAGTTTTCCTAACTTAAGCTACCTCTATCACAGATTGAGAAGTACGCTCAAGTTCTCCAAACTTAAGCTACCTCTATCACAGATAGTGAAGTACGCTCAAGTTTTCCAAACTTTAGCTACCTCTATCACAGATTGAGAAGTACGCTCAAGTTCTCCTAACTTAAGCTACCTCTATCATGGATTGAGAAGTACGCTCAAGTTCTTCAAACTTAAGCTACCTCTATCACAGATTGAGAAGTACGCTCAAGTTCTCCAAACTTTAAGCTACCTCTATCACGGATTGAGAAGTACGCTCAAGTTCTCCAAACTTTATCTACCTCTATCTCCTCGATAGTGATGTAAGCTCTAGTTTAACCAGGTGACAACCTCCATTAATTGTCAATCAGGTGACAACCTCCATTAATTGTCAATCAGGTGACAACCTCCATTAATTGTCAAAACCTCAAGGATCCTAGACATCGTTCCTAACTATCTAGTGATGCTTGAACTACGGCCTGGCTTGATTCCTACGAGATACGTAGGTAGCCTTTCATAAAAGGTCCAGCCATCCGACCGTAGTGGTCACCCTTTTCCTTCATCGCTCCTCAGTGGTGAGGCAGCCTTTCATAAAGGTCCAGCCATCCGAACGCAGTGGTCACCCTTTTCCTTCATCGCTCTTCAGTGGTGAGGCAACCTTTCATAAAGGTCCAGCCATCAGACCACATTGGTCGCCCTTTGTCATTCATCACTCCTCAGTGATGAAGTAGCCCCTCATAGAGGTCTAGATATCCGACCACATCGGTCACTTCTAGCATATCCCCAGTAGGATCAGTCGCTTGACCTCCTAGGTCACTTTCTCTTCTATTTCCCCAGCAAGAGACCAGTTTCTCTTTGCCATTCCTCAGCGGATCTTATTCCGAACTACGGCCTGGCTTGATTCCTCCGGGATACGTAGGTAGCCTACTTTAGGTTCAGCCAATTCGTCACATACGACACCCCCTTTCCCCAGTGGATTCCGAACTACAATCATGGCTTGATTCCTCCGGGATACGTAGGTAGTCTTCCAAAGGTTCAGCCACTCAACCACTTTGGTCACCCAATCCGTCTCGGCATTCACCAGATCAGATCCTTTTCTATCGACAACCCCACTCGTCCTGCAAGTGACGTTGCCGAGGGGCTTCTGTAAGTACCCAAATCTGGCTCATGCCTTCCGGTTAAGTTTCTCGGCAATTCCCCGGACTTTCCTAAAGTCCGGGAGCAATTCGGGAACTGTTCCGAACCTTCCGAGGGGTGAAAGGATTACTTGGAATGAATAAACCACGTTTTCCTTTTAATGAAAAAACCCTTCTAGAATGCCACCTTGCATGATTCTAGAAAGATGCTGAGTCACAAGGGATAATGCCGCACGGCTGCATTAGGAGGGAACTCCTAGCCGCACGGCTTCATTGGCTTTTTCCAGACTGCCTATAAATAGAGGCCTCCTCTACCCATTTTGCAAGACAGAATTTCCAGCACCAAAACTCTCCCAAATATTACTACGAAAATTCAGGAAGCTGAAGAGTGCCAAGAGCCACCTCCCTCCTCCTTGAAGCCTCCAAAAGTTGGTCCCTTCTCTAGGAGAACTCCAAAGAAGAAGAGGTCACCACCATTGGTAACCTCTCACCCCCTTATCTTGCATTATACTTGCATATATGTGATACATTTGCTCCTTGCTTTGCATATTACTATATATTTGCTTGGGACTTGGTATATTGTTGTTAAAGATCATATCTTTGAACATGTAAATCATATCCCCCTCCCTTTGCATCCTTTGCATTAGAATAGCATCTTTTGCTCATAAAAATGTAGTCTTTGCATTAAAGGTGCATCCTTTGCACCTAAAAATCTCTTTTTTACATAAAAGTTGCATCACTTGCATTTAAAAATGATTTCTTTACATAAAAGATGCATCCTTTGCACATAAAACCCATGTCATACATAAAAATGCATCCTTTGCATTAAAAATCATCTCTTTGCATCAAAGTAGCATCCTTTGCTTTCAAAATGACATCTTTATGCATCCTTTGCATATAAAATACTATTTTCCACATAAAAATGCATCATTTGCATTAAAAATCGTTTCTTTGCATAAAAAGCATCCTTTGCAAAACAAAGAGCATCTTTTGCACCCAAAATGTCATCTTTTCATTAACAATGTCATTTTTATCCTAAAACATGCATTCCCCATGTCCCCATTGGTATTTAATGCATCCTTCGGAACGGACCGGTGTAAAGATCCTATCTTTACATTGTTTCTTCCATTAAAGGTGCACAATCTCTTTAGAAAGGGATAAACCTTGAACCCTATATCTCCGATTATCACTTGAGACGAGTATAGTAGTCCTTGCACAAGCTCAATCGTCTCAAGGTGTAGGATTGATGGGCTAAGGTCACTCCTTTCTAAAGAACCCCATTTTGGACTATAAAAGAGAGTCCTTCTCTCGATCACACATGACCCAAGGTCAAATAGTGATGATCACAAGTCCAAGATGAGGACGGGATCAAAGTCCCGAACACATAAAAATCCAAGGAATCCCGAGCGATAACCAACTAAATGGTTTATACGTCCGGAAGACAACTTGGAACATCCCCCCCCTCTTTTCAACACATGCACACAAGAAAGCACACAAGCAAGCACGAAAAATGGAATCTTGGGAGACTTGCTTCGGCAAGGCACCTTGGGTGAACGACGATCCGTTCTTCCCAAGGGGTAACTTAACCTCCGAACCCTAAATCCTTTTTTTCAAAGTTTTGAGGAAATCAAAATGGCGTGGCGACTCCGTTTTTCAAATTAAACCGGATGTTTTCAAACTCGAGTGAATCCAAACTAAAAACACAAAAAATAGAATTTGGGCACACATTCACAGATGGACTTGTGCATCTTGAACCGGTTCCACAACTCCTTTGTGAACTTGGTTCTGTCTCTACTCTTGGATCCATGTCATTTTCAGGTTCTTGAACCTTTTAAAGATTAATTTTACTCCCACTAGATTCTTTATTTAGAAACTATTTCTCAAGAAACAAATCGTGTAGAGCAACAAACGTTTTATTCTCTTTGCGGTTGTAAGATTAATTTCCGAAAATAACTTTGTCAAATTAGGTGCTAACTTATAAGAGACAAGTCTCTTTATATAAGACTCGCAACCCCAAATCTTCATGAAAGACAAACTAAGTTTTCTTCCATGCCACATCTCATGTGGGGACTAAGGAACCGATTTAGTAGGGATTCGATTCAGTGTAACCGCATCATTTCTAATGCATATCCTCAAAAGGAAATAGGAAATAGGAAAGTCTAATTGACACATCATCGAAAGAACCATATCCTACAAGGTTCAATTCCTCCTTTCAGACACACCATACAATGTGGTGTTTCGGGTGGAGTCAACTCTGAAACGATTTCATAGTTTTGAGATGATTGTCAAACTCTTGGCTCAAATATCATCACCTCGATCTAATAGAAGTACTTAATGGTTTTGCCAAGTTGTTTTGCACTTCATCTTGAAATGTTTGAAACATCACAAACGATTCACCTTTGGACTTCATCAGATAGACATAGTCATATCTAGATAAGTCTTTAGTGAAATGTGATGAAATACCGATGTATTCCCCTAGCAATGCTACTTAATGGTCCACATGCATCTCATGCATAATGACCAATAAGTCACTAGCACTCCCACTAATCTTAGTGTAGGGTGGTTTGGTCAATAATCCCAATAAATAAGATCCACATTCCTCAAATGATTCATGGTCATATGAGTCTAAAAGTCCATGTTAATGGAGTTTAGATATATGTTTCTTATTTATTGGACCATGCCAGTAATGCCATATGAACGCGTTGTTCATATTGTTCGGTTCAGAATTCCCATTTATATTTTAGTTATATTCAATATTATTTTGTTTCTTAAAATCAAGGATATGAAGACAATTTAATGACATATGCAATACAATAAGGATTATCATTAAATAAATATAAAACTTCTTATTTTTTTTTAATAAGAAAATTATATCCTTCATCATCCATTTAGGAAACGGAAATAATAATCCTACTCAAATTTGGAACGTAGTCATACTCGTTCAAAACAAGTACTAGTCCTCAAGGTAGAGTGACTTCATAAGTCCCTATGGTTAATGTAGCAACCCTTGCTTCATTCTTACGCATAGGTTTAATTTACCTTCTTTGAGTAGCTTTCTATTCTTTGATCCTTGCACATTTAAACAAATGTGGGATCCAATTCGGTATCATATATCCAAGAACAAGAAGTCGAAAAGAAAATATCTATCATATAGATAATTGAAGTAGTAGCAATCATATTGCCCTTCTTCACCTTTTAGGCCTTCCTAATAAGCCTTGCAACTTTGCTTCCAATGACAATCTTATTGCAATGATAGCAAACTGCATCCTTTTGAGACACTTTGGGTTTAGCCTCTTCGGCTTTGACAACTTTTGTCCTAGGTTTAGCAACTTTTGCTTTACCTACTTTTCCTTCCCTTTTTGAACCCCTTTCTTTTGTTAACCATTAACACACTTGCGGATTGCTCCTTTTGCATCTTATGCATTAAAAGTCTTCACCACAACATACATCTTTTGCCTAGTTCGCATTTGGAACATTTCCTTTTGCGTTGTGCTAGAACAAAAGTAGTTATCATGTGCTTAAGGTTCTTCATAAGAGCCTTTAAACATGGTGGCAATTACAAGGCAAGCAATATTGTCAGAATCATCAATATGTTTCTAATGTTGCTTCCTTATTTGCCATTTGCAACATTTGCAGTAGGTTCAACAGGAATGAATAACTCAAGAACGTACACATGTGCCTAAGAACCATTCTTTAGGCTTCTGATCTAATCAGAATTATCTGTATCGTTCCTTCCGAACTTTGTCCTTCATAAGGACGAATCGCAATTATCATTATGTAATGCTACTTCTACAACAAAATATACAAATTATATGAACACATATCAATACCAACACATTTATCATCTAAGAACAAATAATGTATTTTACAAATACTCCCACTAAATCATACACCTTCCAATGCAAATAAGCATAATATTCATTTAATGGGCTAAGATCTAACTTTAATTTAATCTCAAGTATGCTATGGCGCACCGCTCAAAATTAAATTAATTAGGTAGAAAACATCAATCATATCGTATATGACTCTTAGGGCTAAGATCCAACTTTGATTTAATCTCAAGTACGCTATGGCGCACCGCTCAAGATTAAATTAATTAGGTAGAGAACATCAATCATAATGTATATGACTCTTAGATCTTTTATGAGATTTATTCAAGACATCATATATCTAAGCATATTTTAATCTCATCTTATGCCTTGGGTCCAAAACCATTTTGATAACTCAATTAAGTTCATCCACTTTAAACGTATAGGAACCACCATTTCCTCATCTTGCTCGCAAACGGAATAGAATCAAAGCACCTTGCTATGGCAAGCCCACCCAAAACTATCCGAGTGGTCTCAAGTGTTTTAATCATGGATTGGCATAAAGAACTTAAAAGTTAAATGAAGGTTCTTTAAAGTAGATTATAAGCATATCAACAAGGATAATCATAACTGTGCACCAGGTAAGTTCCCAAGAAAATAGGTGAGCCACAAGGACTGCTTAAGTACCAAATCTTCCTTCGACAGAACTCTCCTAGTCATGCACAATTACAATACCAATTTGAATGCAACATAATCAATACTTTGTATACTGACTTGTTTCTCATAAACAATCAGACTAGTAAACTGACTTGTTTCTCATAAACAATCAGATTCCTTCAAATTTTGCGTAAACTGACTTGTTTCTCATAAACAATCAGAAAATCAAAATTTAATGTTTCAACTAAACATTTAGGAAATCACAATTCAATGTTTCAACTAAACGTCTAATAAAATTCTTAACACTTAAGAACAAATAATTCATGCATCGCAACAATTAATAAAATCACATTTAAATTAATTAAGCATGCATAAACAATGAATTAATCTAGCATAGCCCTATAAATTCAATTTCTAGAAATTTATAGCATCCAGATTAAGACAGAAACATATCAGATTATTAACATAATCACAGATTAGCAAGAAAAATCAACAAACTGATTGGCCCAGAACAGGCAAGGTATGTCGCGTGACATAGACCTTCAGAGGCCTGATATGTCGCACGACTTAACAAATCCATCAGCCCTACTCTGTCGCGTGACAGAGTCTAACTCTGTCGCGTGACACGAGATGCCAGATTGCAGATTTCCAGATTTAATCAATTCTAATCATAAAGCATTTAAATCAAGTAAACAACTTTTACATATTTAATTCAGCATAATCAGAAGACGATTTTCACATTGTTTCATATAAACAATCAAAATTCTATCGCATACAAAAACATGCAATAAGCATATAAACAATTTATATCTTAATTCTAGCATGCCAATTCAAACTTAACCATACGAACGGGACTCTGATACCACTGATGGGTTTTATGGGTCCATATGCAGCGGAATAAGCATCTAAATAACACAAAACCCAAGCCCTAAGATCCGTTCTATACGATTAAATTGAATTCCTATGAGATAGAATTTACCAACCTTAATTGCTTTCCGGTCTTGAGCTATCGAACAATTTATTGGTGTGATTTTGAATCACAATCTTCGATCTTCAAAACCTTTGAACCTTCAGATTGCTTTAGACAATTTGAACTCTAGGCGGCGAAGACCCTCTAGTAGTGTCCACACGTTAGAATGAACCAAGAACAGTTCTTGAGGATTGCTAGATCTTTAAACTTTAGGAAGAATATTGAGAGAACTTTTGTTATGATTTTCTTGAGAAAATTTGGCTAGCTTTGATTAGGGTTACAGACCTCATATTTATATTACCTTAATATAAGTATTAGTTTCCTAATCGTATTAGGAAACTGTCTGCCAAACCGCATCAGCCTTGTTGTGTCGCACGACCACAAGCAACCCATGGGCAAGTTGTGTCGCGCGGTACAAAAAGTCACATCAGGATTTCTCAATCATTCCTTCCTTTGGTTTAACCAATTCATTCTAGTTGTGTGTGACCCAATAGGATTATATTATGTTGGCAATGAGCTCGATCAAATCGACCCTCATAAGACATAAGCGGACTCTAGCAAGCCATTATGTCTACCCAAATAATATAACGTAAGAGTTCACGTTTCCAATGGTACACTTACGTTTCTCCCTTTGTCTCACGATGTTATATTGAACACAAGTCATGGTCTGTTGGGTTTCGAGGGTCCATGCGCAGCGAAAGAATGCAAATTCACTCGAAAACCCGGAGCCCTAGGATTCGTTCTAGATGATTAATTAAGAAAGGTGAAATAGAATAACCAACCTTGTTTGCTTTTGTCGTTGATAAACACGTTCCAACTCCAGATTGATGAACTAGTGAATCCTCGATGAACAATTCTTGAATCACGAATGTTAGATCTTGATTGGCGAAGATCCTCTATGTGTATCCACGCGTTAAACGAACCCTAGAACTATTCTAGGTGGATTGCTAGATCCTTTGATTAAAACTCCTTTCAATCAATGAAGAATAATGGAATTGGATGTTTTGATTTCTCAATTCACAATTGAAAATCTCTCTATTTTGTGTTTCTCTAAACCCAAAACGTGAGTATGACTGCTAGGGCAACCAAGGGTTTGTATTTATACGTTATAAAACTTTTCCCTTTTCGAAAACCCTAATTTTAAGTCAATTACGTATCAGTCCAGCGGAGATGGGACGACTCGTCCCCCAGGGCACGAGTCGTCCCCTTTCCACAATGTTCTGATACAGGCGTCCCCCTTAAGGGGAATAGTTGGTTCTGGCTCAGGGCATGAGTCATCCCTATGGGCACGACTCGTCCCCATGGGCACGAGTCGTCCCTCAGGACACTTCCTCTGATTCTCTCATCCCAGGCCAAGGGAATAGTTAGTTCAGGCCTGGGGATGAGTCGTCTCCTGAGTGCAGAAATCCCATATTCTTCATTTTTGACAATTCGTTCGATGCGTGTGACCCCATAGGACTATATTATGTTGGCAATAAGTTCGATCACATCGATCCTCATAATACATGAGCGGACTCTAGCAAGCCATCATGCCTACCCAAATAATATAATATTAAGTTTAATTTCCTACATAGAACATATCACAATCCCATTGTCACGCGATGTTATATTGAACATGAGTCATGGTCCATGTCAACTCATATTGTTCAATGCTTTCTCGTTACCAAGTAAATTGATTAATCGAATGATATTAATCATATTAATTCATTCGGGCATGGCCATGCACTACATCAATCTTACTTACGAGTGGCCTAGCAAACATCTCTCTTTACGAGGGACAAATTTCCATCTTGACTTATCATTCTTCCCAACAAGAATCATATCATGCCAATAATAGCCCTTATTGTTATCCGGTTGAAGACAACGTTAAACTATATCAAACATAATATTCATCGAGTGGAAGACGATGATAATCTCAGGTCAAAGGATATCAATGATATAACTATATGAGATTTAATTATGACATTCGACCATGACATAAATCTCATAATGGGTCAAGTCCAGTACCTTGTTCTCTAACAAGTATCCATGAATCTAATGTGCATCTCCATGCATATAATCATCACATGATTATCCATTAGACTTCATACTAGTGCTTCATAAGTACTAGGGACACGATTATTAAAGTAAACATGCAAACATATATAATAATCAAAGTTGTAATCTCATATATAAAAGAATAATGACATACATATAAGTCTATCTCTAATGGCCAAGGGCACTAACACCTACAGTCTCCCACTTGCACTAGGACCAATCATTCATGTATCTTATACCCATGGACCTAACATGACCATCATGTTTAGCTTGTGGCAAAGGCTTGGTGAGAGGGTCCGAAATGTTGTCATCCGTTGGTACCTTGCATATCTTAACGTCCTCCCTTTCACAGATTTCTCGAATGAGGTGAAAATGTCTCAAAATGTGTTTGGATCGTTGATGTGACCTTGGTTCTTTTGCTTGGGCAATAGCACCATTATTGTCACAATAAAGCTCTATCGGGTTAGTGATACTCGGAACGACTTCTAAGTCACTAACGAACTTCTTGATCTAAATCGCCTCCTTAGCCTCATTCGATGCTGCTATGTATTTGGCTTTGGTTGTAGAATCAGCAACAGTGCTTTGCTTGGAACTCTTCCAACAAACAGTACCTCCATTTAGCATAAACACGAACCTAGACTGCGATCTAAAGTCATCTTTGTCGGTTTGGAAGCTTGCATCTGTGTAACCCTTTACAACCAGATCATCTTCCATTCCTCCAAATACCAAGAATACATCCTTAGTTCTTCTCAAGTACTTAAGGATATTCTTGACTGCTATCCAATGGTTCTCAAAAGGATCAGACTGGTATCTACTCGTTGCGCTTAGAGCATACGAGACATCAGGTCTAGTACATAACATGGCATACATGATAGACCCAATTGCCGAAGCATATGGAATATCATTCATCCTCTTTCGCTCATCATTTGTCTTAGGACAATGAGTCTTGCTAAGAGTAATGCCATGTCCCATTGACAAGTTCCCTCTCTTAGAATTTCCATGCGGAATCTTCTAAGGACCTTGTCAATATATGTACTCTGACTCAAACCAATCATCCTTCTTGATCTATCTCTATAGATCTTGATACCAAGGATATAAGCCGCTTCACCCATATCTTTCATTGAGAAACATTTTCCTAACCAGGACTTGACAGTCTCAAGTGCAGGAACATTGTTTCCAATGAGCAAGATGTCATCGACATATAACACCAGAAATAGCACTATGCTCCCACTTATTTTCTTGTATACACAAGGCTCATCTTCGTTTTTGATGAAGCCAAACTCTTTGATTGATTCATCAAAACATAGATTCCAGCTCCTGGAAGCTTGCTTCAATCCATAAATGGATCTCTGCAACTTACATACTTTATTAGAATTCTTTGGATCGACAAACCCTTCAGGTTGTATCATGTATACATCCTCAAGTAGGTTTTCGTTAAGAAACACTATTTTGACATCCATTTTCCATATCTCATAGTCATAATATGCGGCTATGGCAATTAAGATTCTAATAGAATAGACTTAAGCATTGCTACGGACGAAAAGGTTTCATCATAGTCAACGCCATGAATCTGCCTATACCCCTTAGCAACAAGCCAAGCCTTATAAGTATGTACCTTCCCATCCATATCGGTTTTCTTTTTGAAAACCCACTTGCACCCTATGGTTTTTACACCTTCAGGTGGATCAATCAAGTTCAAAACTTGATTATCGTACATGGACTTGATCTCGGATTCCATGGCTCCTAGCCATTTGTTCGAATCAGGAGTGGACATCGCCTCTTGATAGGAAGTAGGTTCATCATTCTAAATGATTTCTACTTTGTTACTTTCCGTCATGAGAAATCCATATCTCTCAGGTTCGGATCGTATCCTATCCGATCTGCGAAGAACTTGTGTATCTTGAACCGGTTCCATAATAGCTTGTGAATTTGGTTCCGTCTCTACTATTGGCTCTATGTCATTTTTGGGTTCTTGAATTTCTTCAAGATCAATTTTACTCCCACTAGTTTCTTTAGAGAGAAACTCTTTCTCTAGAGAGACACCATGTCGAGCAACAAACACTTTGTTCTCGGATTGGTTATAAAATTGATATCCTTTCGTTTCCTTAGGATAACCAACGAAAATACATTTATCAGATCTGGGTGCAAGCTTATTTTCAGAAACCAATTTCTTTACATAAGCTTCACATCCCCAAATCTTCATAAAAGATAAACTAGGTTTTATTCCATGCCACGTCTCATGTGGGGTCTTAGGAGCCAATTTAGTAGGGACCTTATTAAGTGTGAAAGCAGCTGTTTCCAGTGCATGTCCCCAAAAAGAAATAGGAAGGTTAACTTGACTCATCATCAATCGAACCATATCTAATAGAGTTCGATTTCTCCTTTCGGACACACCATTCCATTGTGGTGTTCCGGGTGTAGTAAGTTCTGAAACAATTCCACAACTTTTAAGATGATCGTCAAATTCTTGGCTTAAATATTCACCACCTCGATCGGATCGAAGTGTTTTAATAGTTTTGCCAAGTTGATTTTGTACTTCATTTTGAAATATTCTAAATATCTCAAATGCTTCACTTTTGTACTTCATCAGATAGACATAGCCATATCTGGACAAGTCATCAGTGAACGTTATGAAGTACCGAAATCCTCCCCTAGCAATGTTATTCATTGGTCTACATACATCAGTATGTATGAGATCCAACAAATCACTAGCCCTTTCTCTACTTTTAGTAAAAGGTGCTTTAGTCTTCTTGCCCAATAAACAAGATTCGCAAACATCATATGATTCATAATCATATGAGTCTAAATATCCATCTTTATGGAGTTTAGAGACGCGTTTCTCATTTATGTGACCAAGACGGCAATGCCATTTAAATGTGTTGTTCACATTGTTTGGTTTAGATTTCTTATTTACATGATAGACATTATCAACATTATTTTCAACATCT
This sequence comes from Adenophora triphylla var. japonica, assembly GCA_022495995.1. Taxonomy (NCBI): domain Eukaryota; kingdom Viridiplantae; phylum Streptophyta; class Magnoliopsida; order Asterales; family Campanulaceae; genus Adenophora; species Adenophora triphylla. Next base: position 156,325 of record JAFEMH010001512.1, read on the forward strand.
AAGACATAAAGGCCATTATAAGAATGAGCAATACAGTAAAGCATATCATTCAGATAAATGGAAAATTTCTTATTCTCAATAAGAAAACGATAACCTTCATTGTCTAAACAAGAAATTGAAATAATGTTTCTGCTCAAATCCAGAACATAATAGCAGTTATTCAAAACTAATATTAATCCGCTCGGTAAAGTGACTTCGTAAGTCCCTATAGCCAATGCAGCAACTCTTGCTCCATTTCCAACCCGCAGGTCTACTTCACCTTACTTGAGCAACCTTCTATTCTTTAGTCCCTGCACATTTAGGCAAATGTGAGATCCACATACGGTATCTAATACCCAAGAACTAGAAGTAGAAAGTAGAATATCTATCACATAGATACCTGAAGTCATGGCAATCTCATTGCCCTTCTGCTTCAGTCCTTCCTGATAAGCTTTGCAGTTACGCCTCCAATACCCAATTTCCTTGCAATGGTAGCATATCACATCCTTTTGGGATTTGGGTTGATGCTTCTCAACAACGGCAACCTTTGCCTCCGGTTTAGCAACTTTTGATTTAACCTTGGGTTTGAACCCCTTTCCTTTATTCACCATCAACACTTGATTGGTTTTCTTGGCGATATTGTTCTCTGCATTCTTAAGCATCCCATGCAGTTCAGACAGAGATTTATTCATCCCATTCATGTTATAATTCAAAACAAATTGATTATAACTTTCAGGGAGTGAATGCAATATCATATCCGTAGCCAGCTCTAACTGGATAGGATATCCAAGCCTCTCAAGGTGTTTGAGGTGACCCTTCATTTTCAACACATGAGGCCCAACAGGTTGTCCATCAATCATCTTGCATGAATGAAGAGCCTTCATAGTGTCAAACCTTTCCTGACGTGCTTGCAACTGGAACATTTCCTTCAAATGATTTCCCAAATCATAAGCTTCCATGTGTACAAGGTCCTTCTGAAGGGCCTTACTCATGGTAGCGAGCATCAAGCAACCAACATCAATAGAATCATCCATATGTTGATCCTTTTCAGCTTGAGTTGCATTAGCAGCAGGCTCGGGTGGAACGGGTCCATCGAGAATGTACAACTTCCTTTCCTATTTGAGAACAATTCCCAAACTGCGGATCCAATCCACATAGTTGTCGCCATTCTCTTCTAACTTGTCCTTCTCAAGGTCTGATCGCAGTGACAAAGTTTGATTAGTGTTTACAGCCATTGATCTACAAAGATATGCAACAAATATGAACACATATAAGTACCAATTTCAATTAAGAGATTAATTAACGTATTTCTCAAATACTCCCACTAAATTATATAACCTTCTTATACAAACATGCATAATATAATTTAATAGGCTAAGACCCAACTTTAATTTAATTTCAAGTCGGCTATGACACGACTGCTCAAAATTAAACTAAAAAGGTAGATAACATTTATCAATCATATCAACATATGACTCTTAGATCCTTTATGAGATTATAGACATCATATGTCACATGTTTCAATCTCATCTTATGCCTTAGGCCCAAAACTGTTTTGATAGCCTAATAGAGTTTAACCATTTTAAACGTATAGCAATCACCGTTTGCTCATCTTGATCATACAAAGATAGAATTAATGTACCTCGCTATGGCGTAGCCTACATAAAACTATCCGTGTACTCACAAGTGTTTAAACATGGGTGGCATAAACAAACTCAAATTTCAATGAAGGTTCAATTTTTCATGTTTATCAATTAACATGGCAAGGTTGATTCATGAAAATTATATGAGCATAATTATGAACATGGAATGATGCAACACAAATCACATTTGATATGTAATTACTAGTACGTGGCATTGTAATCCAAAGTTATCCCACACTTCCATCGAAGTGCCTGCGGGGAAGTTTTTGGTGTCCAGCCCATATACTAAGTAATACTTCAAAACCCATATTATAGATTAATCACATTAATCACATAATTCAATTCATAATCATGGCATATCAAAATATAAATTTACTTCCATAAGCAAATCCCATATAAATTCATTTTCTAAATCATATTCATCATGAAATTAACATAATCCCATTATATAATTATCACGATTATCTAATATAAACATCATGAACGGGGCTTTGATACCACTGTTGGGTTTCGAGGGTCCATGCGCAGCAAAAGAATGCAAATTAACTCGAAAACTCGGAGCCCTAGGATCCGTTATAGATGATTAATTAAGAAAGGTGAAATAGAATAACCAACCTTGTTTGCTTTTGTCGTTGATAAACGCGTTCCAACTCCAGATTGATGAACTAGTGAATCCTCGAGAACGATTCTTGAATCACGAACATTAGATCTTGATTGGCGAAGATCCTCTATGTGTATCCACGCATTGAACGAACCCTAGAACAATTCTAGGTGGATTGCTAGATCCTTTGATTGAAACTCCTTTCAATCAATGAAGAATAATGGAATTGAATGTTTTGATTTCTCAATTCACAATTGAAAATCTCTCTATTTTGTGTTTCTCTAAACCCAAAACGTGAGTATGACTGCTAGGGCAACCAAGGGTTTGTATTTATACGTTATAAAACTTTTCCCTTTTTGAAAACCCTAATTTTAAGTCAATTACGTATCAGTCCAGCGCCGACGGGATGACTCGTCTGCCAGGGCACGAGTCGTCCCCTTTCCACAATGTTCTGATACAGGCATCCCCCTTAAGGGGAATAGTTGGTTCTGGCTCAGGGCACGAGTCGTCCCTATGGGCACGACTCGTCCCCATGGGCACGAGTCGTCCCTCAAGACACTTCCTCTGATTCTCTCGTCCCAGGCCAAGGGAATAGTTAGTTCAGGCCTGGGGACGAGTCATCCCCTGAGTGCAGAAATCCCATATTCTTCATTTTTGACAATTCGTTTGATGTGTGTGACCCCATAGGACTATATTATGTTGGCAATGAGTTCGATCACATCGATCCTCATAAGACATGAGTGGACTCTAGCAAGCCATCATGCCTACCCAAATAATATAATATTAAATTTAATTTCCTACATAGAACATATCACAATCCCATTGTCACACGATGTTATATTGAACATGAGTCATGGTCCATGTCAACTCATATTGTTCAATGCTTTCTCGTTACCAAGTAAATTGATTAATCGAATGATATTAATCATATTAATTCATTCGGGCATGGCCATGCACTACATCAATCTTACTTACGAGTGGCCTAGAAAACATCTCTCTTTACGAGGGACAAATTTCCATCTTGACTTATCATTCTTCCCAACAAGAATCATATCATGCCAATAATAGCCCTTATTGTTATCCGGTTGAAGACAGCGTTAAATTTCCGAAAGAATATTGAGAGAACTTTTGTTATGATTTTCTTGAGAAAATTCGGCTAGCTTTGATTAGGGTTACAGACCTCATATTTATATTACCTTAATATAAGTATTAGTTTTCTAATCGTATTAGGAAACTCTCTGCCAAACCGCATCATCCTTGTTGTGCACACGACCACAAGCAGCCCATGGGCGTGTTGTGTCGCGCGGTACAACAAGTCACATCAGGATTTCTCAATCATTCCTTCCTTTGGTTTAACCAATTCATTCTAGTTGTGTGTGACCCAATAGGATTATATTATGTTGGCAATGAGCTCGATCAAATCGACCCTCATAAGACATAAGCGGACTCTAGCAAGCCATTATGTCTACCCAAATAATATAACGTAAGAGTTCACGTTTCCAATGGTACACTTCCATTTCTCCCTTTGTCTCACGATGTTATATTGAACACAAGTCATGGTCCTCGCCAACTTGTATTTGTTCAATGCTTTCTCGATCTTGAGTATAATGATAGTCCAATCATATTGGGGTGTGGCCACACGTTTCATCATTATCACTCATCGAGGGGCCCAAGCAAAACATCTCTCTTCCGAGGGACAAATTCCATCTTGACTTATCATCCTTCCCATCATGAATCCGATCATGCCAAAGATAGCCTTTATAAATATCGTGTTAAGATATCGTTTGACTAAAATCAAACATGACTTTCATCATATGTAAGGTCATGATAATCTCAGGTCTAGGGACTAAATGAAGTGACCATATGCGATTTAATTATGACATTTGACCATGACATAAATCTCATACGGGTCAAGTCCAGTCACTTGTTCTCTAACAAGTACCCATAATTTCAGTGTGCATCCCTATGCATATAATCATCATATGATTATCCATTGATAATTATACTAATTATTCTCTTAATAATCAGGGACGGAGATTATTACAACAAATATGCAAACTATATAATAATCAAATAATAAACTTAAACGATAAAGATGATACATAACGGTTTTCAGTTAAACATAACTAAAGCCTAGGGCATTACACCAACAGGTATTGCAATGGATTTTGTGACTGGACTACCTCTTACATCGAAGAAGGTTGATGCAATTTGGGTAGTAGTGGATAGATTGACCAAGTCAGCTCAATTTTTGCCAGTGTCAATGAATTATTCGATGGAGAAGTTAGCACAAATGTATGTACGAGAGATTTTTCGACTTCATGGAGTACCAGTCAACATTGTATCAGATAGGGATCCAAGATTTACATCGCGATTTTGGAAATCTTTGCATGGGGCTTTGAGTTCAAAGCTTAGTTTCAGTACGTCGTTTCATCCTCAGACAGATGGCCAGACAGAGATGACTATCCAGATTGTTGAGGATATGTTGCATGCGTGTGTGATGGATTTTCATTCATCTTGGGAAGTTCATTTACCCTTAGTTGAGTTTGAGTATAACAATAGTTATCAGTCCAGCATCGGAATGGCACCTTATGAGGCTTTGTATGGAAGAAAGTGTTGATCTCTAATTTGTTGGGACGAGGTTGGTGAAGCAAAAATTTGGGGTCCAGATTTGGTTCGGGATTCGACTGAAAAGATTAAAGTAATTCGAGACAGATTGAAGACGGCTCAAAGTCGAAAGAAAAGCTATGCCGACAATAGAAGAAGGGATTTATTATTTTAAGTTGGGGATTATGAATTTTTAAGAATTTCTCCGAAGACTAGAATTAAAAGATTTGGCAACAAAGGTAAATTGGCGCCAAGTTATGTTGGTTCCTTTGAAATCTTGGAGAAGATTGGCAATTTGGCATATAGATTAGCTCTATCCCCATATTTTTCTTCTCTTCACGACGTGTTTCATGTGTCGATGTTGAGGAAATATCTCTATGATCCTTCGCATGTATTGAGTACTCCACCAGAGGATATTCAGGCTGACATGACCTATGTGGAAGAACCGTTGAGAATTATGGAATCACAAGTCCGAGAATTGAGAACCAAGAGCATTCCGGTTGTGAAAATCTTGTGGAAGAATCATACAGTTGAGGAAGCCACTTGGGAGTTGGAGTCCGAGATGTGAGAAGTATCCGTGGTTGTTTGAGCACTCAGGTAAGTAAATTTAAAATTCGGGGCGAATTTTCTTTAAGGAGGAGTGAGTGTCACGACCCTAAACCTAGGCACTAGTTTGATCACATGTTGAGCACATGTATGTGGTGTGCGTTGCATCTCATTCCATGAGTTACATGATATTTGTGATTTTTATGTGTTAGTTTTAATATTCTAATGATATTTTAGGTATGTTAATAAATTAACTTTAATTATTTAATGACTAATTGAAACAAATAGGAGTTGTGTACTGAATTAATAATATTGGAAAATTTAAATAAGAACCTATAAAAGTATTGAGGTGCTAATGTGTAGAGGTTGAAACTTAAGAAATGTAATTGCATCAACTAATGTGTTGGAGGAGCTTAAGTGAAAAATATTTAATGTTTATCTTTCATTTTCTTGGTGAAGCATCTTCATAATCAAAAACCCCAGCCAAGTATTGCTCTCCTCTGTTTCATATTAGAACACCAACTTAGGTTTTCCTTCTTCCTTCAAAAATCCACCATAAATCCATTTTTTGTCCGTTTTTCGATCCGTCTTCGTCTAAACGTTCGGAAAGCCGAGTGGATTGTTTTCATCTGATTAAAATTTTCATTCTTTCGTATTAAATTGGAGGTAAGTTATTATGTCCCTTCTTTTAAATCTTGCTCATGTGATGTTTGATGTTGAAATGATTGAATTATAAATGTTGCATGTCATTTTGGAAAATTTTTCCTTGAGTGAAAATGGCTTGAAATGGTTTTGGTTGAGTGTGTAATGAAGTTTAGATGGGGTGGTGTTGGTTTGAGGAAAAAGGGTAGGAGTATATGAAGGTTTTGGGCATTACTGATGTTTAAAACATCAGTTCTGATGTTTCTGCTGAGGGCACGACTCGTGCTGGAGGTCACGAGTCGTTCCCTTCCCCCAGTCGTGGCAACGAGTCGTGCAATAATTTGCACTCGTGCTGCTTTATGTGACACGACTCGTGCCGGAGGGCACGAGTCGTGCCCTGCCCTGTTTCTGAGGTACAGTTTTAAAGCAAATAAATCCTAACTACCTAATACATCTTTTACCCAATTGAACATATAATCAAAGTACGATATATGAACTAACAAATGAGGTTTTAACTTGTCTAAAAGGGTATTAGGAAGGTTATGTAATCTTGTCTTGAAAATGGTTGGAAAACAATATGGAAACTTAACCAAAGTTGGTAAAACTTGGTGAAATGACTTTAAACATTGTATTGAGGTTAAGCAATGTTATAATTGAATATGTAAGGCTTATTTGTTATACATGGCACCAATGCATGGTTACATATTCATGGTGTTTTGTGTTAGAACATGGATTAATTAATATGTGTTATTTAATTCCATATGTTTTAATCATTTAATAATGTTAAAGTATAGACAAAATATATAGAATTCCATTAGGTGTAAGTACCATTAAATGATGGGCATAATGGTAACTTCACACCACCATCTTTATGAAAGGGTGTAGTCCCTAAATAAAGTGCCCCTTGGATTCCTTTATAAAGGTCTTTCCATCAGCCTATGAACCTACTAGTTTTTACATTCTCATTCATTCCAAAATCTTCCTAAGTACATGAAGATTAAAGAGAATAAGGGCACTCATCATTTAGAAGATCTACTCTTCCCTACTTTGAAGACTATCTTCATACTTCCTCCTTCTACTCAAGAACAAGTATCAAGATCATACAATGGATTCATCAGGTACACGCTTCCGTCTTCATCTTCTTCTCTTCCTAATCTAGTTATGAGATGGTTCATTGTTTGATGGATCATTTTTTTCCAACAATTGGTATCAGAGCCTGCTCATATACTAGATTGAGTTTGAAATTCTTATAAAGCCTTATGATTTAATTTATTTCATATTTGTAATCCTTGTGTGATTTCATTTGGTTTTGTTCTTGTTTATTATACTCATCTTGTCTAAGAGTATTATATTCATAAATTTTGGTTTTACTCAAAAGGCTTTCAATTCTTAATGTAAGATTATCCCATTTTTGAACATAGCCACCATCCTTGGATGCGTTGTGAGTTTGTTCATATGCATAGCCACACATTTTTTAAATGTGTTGTGAGTATGCGGATCTACTTACTTTGGTTGAAAATTGAGTCACCATTAAATTCAAAACTTCATTCAATTTCTGAAAATAATGGTAAAATCAAGCTTTAAGAGGCACAATGGTTCATACAAGATTACCCCATTTACATAGCCAACATTGTGTAATGTTTGAAGTGTGTAAATATAGGTCTACTTGTTTGAATCATGTTATTTGAAGTGCAAACTTGTCTCATTTACATAGCCAGCATTTTATGATGTATTAAGTATGGAAATTTGGTTCAAAACTGTTCATAAAAGGGTGTAAAATTGGTGACTGTTCGTCATTCTGGGCATTAGGCACGACTCGTCCCGTGGGGGACGAGTCGTCCCCGTCAAATTCTGGAAATGGGACCTTTCTGAATCAGTCGTCCCCCCTTATAGGGACGAGTCGTCCCCTGAGGGACGAGTCGTTCCTTTGAAATTCCAGAAAAAGGGGTATCTCTGATTCATTCGTCCCTCTTATATGGACGAGTCGTCCCCTTAGGGACGAGTCGTGCCCTAAGGGACGAGTCGTCTAGAGAGACTTCAGGCTCAAGTTTTTCCCAAAATTTTGATAATTTATTGATAAAATATGGTATCTGGACACCAGTCACGCTGATTGGCGGTTCTTAGAGTTGTCAAACTTTAAGAATGGACGGGTAGAACAAAAGGATATTGTCTTTTATTAATAAATTTCATTTGTTTCTTTACCCTTTTTTTTTTAAAGTTTCAGAAATTACCTTAAGGCCTTATGTTTCCAATTAATTATATCCTTAACATTTTTTGGACAAAATTAACATGCTTGTTTCCCAAAGGAGACCTTGTTGATTAAATTCAAACTTATTAAAAGATGAAGGTAAATATTGATATGTGATAACATGCTTGTTTTCCAAAGGATACCTTGTTGTTGACTAAGTATTTGCATTCATGGGGTAATAATTGAATAAAACATTTGGTTATTTTAAATACTTTGTACCATCCCAAAGGAAGGCGGGTGTTTAAAATAAATTGTTTATATTCTTTATTACCGGGTAACAAGTACCTTAAACTTTAGGACAATTTTTATACTTGAACCGGCTCAAAGGAAGGCAAGTATTTAAAGTGTATTGTTTGAGCTATTTGTTTATCCTAAGATAAATCAAATTATGAGTCAATTCGCAATCCAAAGATTAGTCTTGATGTCATGTTGATTATCTTTATTTTGATGGAATTCATTTGATATAATTAATCATTATGTAGTTTCTTATATATGTTTTATGTTTCATCTTGTTCTTTTCTTTCAGATTTGATTAATGCTTCATCCGTAACTACTGCTATAAATGATGTACTTTGCTTACTGGGACTAAACTTAAAACTTGGAAAAATAATATAAAGATGATCTTAGGCAATATGAACATGATCACGCATTAGGGGAATCAAGTCCCGCTGCTCTCACTAAAGAAAATACCGTTATAGAACGGAAAAATGTTGAGCAATGGGAATGGTCCAACCGCGTGAGTCTAATGATCATGGAAAATGCAGTTTCAAAGACATTTTTGGACAATGTCTCTGAGATCGAAAATGTTGAGTTTTTCTTTGAATTCTTGTGGAAACTTGTTTCCATATGGTACAAGGGTGTCAAAAATTTTCGGGAGTACATTATTGAATTATTTCATCTTTTGATCAAACTAAAAGAACTTAATTTAGAGATTTCGAAAGATTTGCTCGTGCACTTAGTGTTGATCTATCTTCCTCCTCAATTTGGTCCTTTTGAGGTGACCTATAAATGTCAAAAGTACAAGTGGAATATTAATGGATTACTTTCACATATGACATTAGAGGAAGATAGGATGAAATATCTTAAATTAGAAAGTACTCACTCAGCATTTACTTCTTCTCGTGGGATTAAGAGAAGAGTGAAGAAAATTGCGGTTGCAAGTAAGAAGTATAAGGGATCATTTAAAGATCATAAAATCAAGAAATGCTTCTTTTGCAAGGATCTTACTCGCATGAAGAACGACTACTATAAATATCGTGAATGGCGAATTCAGAATGGTAAGTCACTTGGTCTTGTTTATACTAAGGAAAATTTGGTTTCAATTCCTTAATATACATGGTGGTTGTATTTGGTGCAACAACTCACATTAGTTAAAGTATGCAGGGTTGCCTGAATTACCGAATCCCCAGTGAAGATGAGAAATACATCTATATGGAAGTTGGAAATCCGGTTGAAGTTATAGGCATAGGGACTTTTAGATTAATGATAAGTACTGGCTATTATTTTGTATTAAATAATACATTCATTGTACCATTTTTTTTATGGAATTTAATATCTATCACAATTTTGGACAAGGAAGGTTATTCTTGTTCTTTTGGTAATATTAAATGTGATCTTTATTTTAAATTCCAAACTTGTTGGTACTAGTACTTTGTCATATATCGATAATCTTAAATTACTTGACACAGTCAAGAAAATGAATGAGTCCCATAATAATGAAACCAAAACTAAAAGCACTAAGCAAAAGTTATCAAGTGAATTTTTTTGTATTCTATGGCATAGGTGTTTGGGTCATATCTCCAAAGGGAGAATTGATAAAAACTTATGTCAGAGGGAATCCCAAAAACAACTTGATACTCCGGATAAAAACTTTTGCATTAAGTGTTTTAAAGGGAAATTTACAAACACTAAAGGCACAGGATCTTTGAGAGTATCAAACGTCTTGGAACTAATCCATACGGATATTTGTAGACCATTCACTACCCTTTTATGGAATGGTCAACAATATTTCATTACGTTCATGTATGATTACTCTCGTTATGGATACATTATGTTCTTCATATAAAGTTTCAATCATTGGACGTTTTCAAGTCTTTTAAGGCATAAGAAAGACTATTAAGAACGTTAAATCTGATCATGGTGGTGAAAACTACGGATGGTATAACATATTGGGTGAATAACGTCCGGGTCCTTTATAATCGCTATCTTGAAGAGTGTAGGATTTCTTTACCTCACTCATTATGGGCGAAGCATTAAAAACCGCAGTTTATATTTTCAATAGAGCACCTTCAAAAGCTACTGACAAAACCCCTTATGAATTATGGACAGGCAAGAAACCGTTCCTAAATCATCTTCATGTTTGGGGTTGTCCAGCCGAAGCAAGGCCTTATAGACCTAACGAAGGAAAGTTGGACGCTAAGACCGTTAGTAGTTATTTTGTAGGGTATTCTCAAAGATCTAGGGGATATAAATTCTATGACCCGAAAACTAGAACCTTTTTCGAGACGGGAAATACTAAGTTCTTTGAGGATGTTGAATTTAGAGGGGAAAATTTGAATAGTGATTTTGAATTTGAAGAAATGGAAGAGGAATTCGTTTCTATACCTCTTCCTATAGTTCCTATCGAAAATCAAGCAGTTGTGCCTGAAATTCAACAAGAACATATAATTCAAAATAATGTTAATTCTCCTATTAATGAACAACATGAAAATGTTAATGAGAAAATTCAACAACCTCAAAATCAAGAAGAACCGGTGCCCTTAAGAAGATCTATTAGAGCAAGAAGGAGTGCTATACCGGATTATTATGCTGTGTATCTTGCCGAGAATGAGGAACCGTTAGGTCTAGTGGGAGATGAACCAATCACCTTCCATGAAGCCATTAGTGGTCCGAATTCTCATAAGTGGATCGATGCCATAAATGAAGAGTTAAAATCTATGAAAGATAACGACGTTTGGGATCTTGTCCCATTACCTACAAATGTGAAACCCATCGGATGTAAATGGATCTTTAAGACCAAAAGGGATTCACAAGGTAATATGGAAAGACATAAGGCTCGTCTTATCGCTAAAGTATTTACTCAAAAGGAGGGCATTGATTACAAAGAAACATTTTCACCGGTATCCTCTAAAAATGCTTTTAGGATCATTATGGCTTTAGTGGCACAGTTTGACCTTGAGCTTCATCAAATGGATGTAAAGACAGCTTTTCTCAATGGTGACATTGAGGAAACTATCTATATGGAGAAACCAGAAATGGTGACTGATTCGGATCAAACTAGTTAACTAGTTTGTAAACTTAAGAAATCCATTTATAGGCTTAAGTAAGCATCTCGTCAATGGTACTTAAAATTTAATCAAGTTATTCTTTCATTTGGTTTTGAAACTAATCTTGGTGAAGATTATGTATACCATAAGTTCAGTGGGAGTAGATTTTTATTAATGGTCTTATATGTGGATGACATTTTACTTGCTAGTAATGATAAGGACCTTCTTAAGGAAACTAAGAAATTTCTCTCAAACATGAATGATCTTGGTGAAACTTCTTTTGTATTAGGAATTCAAATACATCGTGATCGTTCACAAGGTATTTTAGGATTATCACAAAAGAGCTATATAGAGAAGGTACTACAAAGGTTTAGCATGGAAAATTGTAAACCACATAACACCCCTGTCTCTAAGGGAGATAAATTCAGTTTAAAGTAAATGTCCTAAAAATTAATTTCTAATCCAAGTATATGGAAAATATCCCTTATGCACCAGCAGTAGGAAGCTTAATGTATGCGCAAGTCTGTACTCGTCCAGACCTTGCATTTATTATTGGGATGCTTGGTCGATACCAAAGCAATTCGGAAAGAAGAACATTAAGTCGCATCCAAAAGAATGATGAAGTACCTATAAAACATTAAACTACATGCTTATGTATATAAAATCGGATCATTTTGAGAGCATTAGGTATTCCGATTCTGTTTTAATGAATGCAAAGATATCGAAAAGACATCATATGGTTATGTCTCTTGTTGAAGAGAAATAAGTATAAAAATGAACAAATAGATATACAACTTATATGATCAAACTCCATATTATTGGATCCATTTTATAAAGCATAATCTCTTTTGATGTTTCACGAGCATACTGCTCATATGGGTGAAACGACTTTTGATAATGCTTAAATCAGTGGGAGTTTTGTTGTTTTCTATTTTCTTATGTTATTTTTATTTATATTGATCTCATTTGAAGTAGGACTAGTTGGAGAATATATATATGCGTTCTTCATATATATTCATTAATATTCCATGCTACATATCTATACTTAATCTATGTCATTTAGTTGGATATATATATGTGATTAATGTGGGTTTAGTTGCGAATCAATTACAACGACTGCCCCTTTAGTCCCTATACTTATAAGACTAATGGACGAGATTGTGTTGGATGACAATAAAAGTGCACATAAGGGTTGTCATTCATATTATAAATGATTAAGGAATTCATTTAGTAAAAGATACATATATATTAATATTAATCCAAGTGGGAGATTGTTAGAACATGGATGAATTAATATGTGTTATTTAATTCCATATGTTTTAATCATTTAATAATGTTAAAGTATAGACAAAATATGTAGAATTCCATTAGGTGTAAGTACCATTAAATGATGGGCATAATGGTAACTTCACACCACCATCTTTATGAAAGGGTGTAGTCCCTAAATGAAGTGCCCCTTGGATTCCTTTATAAAGGCATTTCCATCAGCCTATGAACCTACTAGTTTTTACATTCTCATTCATTCCAAAATCTTCCTAAGTACTTGAAGATTAAAGAGAATAAGGGCACTCATCATTTAGAAGATCTACTCTTCCCTACTTTGAAGACTATCTTCATACTTCCTCCTTCTACTCAAGAACAAGTATCATGATCATACAATGGATTCATCAGGTACACGCTTCCGTCTTCATCTTTTTCTCTTCTTAATCTAGTTATGAGATGGTTCATTGTTTGATGGATCATTTTGTTCCAACATTTTGTTCAATGATGTATTGAATCATAAGTTGCACTATTGTGTTGGTTTAAACATGAGTAATATTACCATGTTGATTGATTGATATCCCGATTGTGGATTTATTTTCAAGTATCAGTTTATGTGCTTGAACGTGTGTATCAGCTGATGTTTAGGGGTATAATAGTATCTTATCAATTATGGATTATGCTCTATGAATTGACTGAATCATATTATACCTTTGACTGTCCCCTTCTGTTGGCCACGGTTGGGGTGATAGCTTCTGTTCTTTGCCAAAAGCATTTACAGATAGCAAGCAATCTTATATGGTTCTATGAAAAATGAGTCTTATAAGATGGTGAATATGTGTAAACAGTTCACTAAAGAGAGGATTAAATACTCCCATATTGTACGACATATTGTTCATACGGGAAAGGTAAACCGAGATAACGTAATGTGTTTACAGCTTTAAACAAGGTGTTATGTGTAAACGTGTTAAGTGTTGCATCTTATATGGCATCTTGTTGCATCATAATAGCTTACTGAGATTTATTCTCACCCTTCTCCCTTTTACTGTTTTAGACCGCGCTGAGACAGGAGGCCCAAACCAGTGAGGTCGGGGAGGAGTTTGGACGACTTTCTTTTGGGAATTGTCAAGGTATGTTGTATAGTTAGTTTGTGGTTGGGAGTATATACTCTTTTGGGGAACTTGTATATAGAACTGATTTTGTAAAGCGTTTATGTATGTGTTTATGATGTAATTAAAACAGGTTGTTGTTTTTACAATGTTTGTTTTGTAAACCTTTCTTCAAGTGGAGACGTGTCGTCGTTTTATCTTGGCTTGTGAAAGTCGAGTGTGTTTATTTAAAAGTAACAAAAGTTTTTAAATTTAAGTGACTTTTACAAGCAAGGAGACCCTCCCGCTCGGGGCACGAGCTAAGGTTCTGGGTTGGGGTTCCCACACATGCCACCTCCAAGAACACAGAAAGAGGTGAAAGAATTCATGGGCAGACTCCAATACATCAGTCGATTCATCAATCAACTGACTACAATGTGCGATCCTATCTTAAAGCTACTTAAGAAAAATGCACCACAAGAATGGATCGAGGAATTTCAAGAAGCATTCGAGGAAATAAAACACTAGTTAACTTCCCCACCCATCCTAGTTCCACCCCACAAGGAGAAACCTTTGAAACTCTATCTCACGGTTACTAACAATGCACTAGGGGCTATGCTTGCTCAAGAATAGCCATATTCCCACACAGAGAATGAAATTTACTTTGTCAGCCGTCGATTCCAGGGCGGTGAAGTCAACTACTCTCCACTCAATAAGTCTTATGCTGCGCTCATCTGGGTAACATAAAGGTTAAAACACTATATGGAATCTTTTCCAGTTCGCCTCATCGCACGAATGAATCCTCTGAAGTACATCCTTAACAAATCCGACCTGTCTTTGCGCCTGGCCAAATGGTATTTCATGCTCGTGGGATATGATATCACTTACATCACTAAAAAATCCGTCAGGGGGAGTGTATTCGCAGATAAGTTAGCCGAATTTCCTTGTGACTAAGTGAAAGGGGAATACCCGCGATTCCCTGATGAAGACATCATGAGTATAGAGGACGAAAATAAGTGGCAATTATTTTTCGGTGGCGCAGCCAATAAGAAAGGTTATGGCATCAGAATGTTATTGGTAGATCCCGACGACATCTACACTCCGCTAGCAATACGCCTCGACTTTAACGCCACTAATAACACTGCCAAATACGAAACTTGTATAGCAGGACTCGAAGCAGCCCTAGAATGCAATGTGACTGAACTCGAGGTGTATGGAGATTCTCAGTTGATCATCAACCACACATTGAAGAAGTGGAGGATCCAAGATCCGACCCTTCAAAGATACAATGTATACCTCCAAGAGTTGGTGCAACAATTCCAAGATGTATCATTACACTACCTCCCCAGAGACAAAAAACCGGTTTGCAGATGCATTGGCTATGCTTGCTTCCTTGGTCAAAATTCCTGAAGAAAAAGCAGTAAAACCCTTCAAAGTAACTCAGCGAGCAAATCCTGCCTACGGTGCCGTCATAGACCTCCATGACTACAAGGATGAGTGGTTATCTAAATGCACCACCATCGATGTTTCCGATAAGAAACCCTGGTACTGTTACATTTGTCATTTCATCCTAGATGGAACCTTTCTGCCTGAGGTCGATAAGAAAACTTAGGTTTCCCTTAAAAGATTAGCAGCTAATTATGTCATCATTGCTGATCGCTTGTTCAAAAAGTACTCCAAAAGGAACCTCCTCTACGCCACCGAAGAAGAGGCCCAAGAGATAATGGACCATGTTTATCAAGGAGTGTGCGGAACCCACATGAGCGGAAACATGCTCGCCAAGAAGATCATCAGACAAGGATACTTTTGGTTAACCATGGAAGTAGACTGCACCAGCATGGTCAAGAAATGCCATAAGTGCCAGAGACACGCTAACCTTCAACATGCACCGCCTTCCTTACTGTACCCTATGACATCACTTAGCCCTTATCTTCATGGGGCATATATGTGATTGGAAAGGTCACATCCGCGGGAACCAACAGGCACAGTTTCGTTCTAGTAGCCATCGACTATTTCACTAAATGGATCGAGACCGCCTCCTACAAAGTATTGAATGCCAAAAAGGTAGCAGAGTTTATCAAACGCGACATCATTTGCTGATATAGGGTGCCGCGAGAGATGATACCTGATAATAGCTCCCACTTTGAGAAAGAAATCGACCGTCTCTTGGCAGAATATAAAATCGTAAGGCACAAGTCATCCCCCTACAGGCCTCAAACAAATGGAGCAGTTGAAGCCGCAAATAAAATGATCGAAACCATCATCAGGAAAATGGAAGTCACTGGAAAGGATTGGCCCAGCAAACTACCCTTCGCACTTTGGGGATATCGCACCTCGGTCCGAACAGCCACCAGCGAAACTCCATATGCCCTCGCATACGGAATGGAAGCCGTTCTACCTATAGAGCTAGAGATACCTTCACTTAGGGTTCTCCTAGAAAATCAAGTAAACGAAGTCGACTGGTTGGAAAACAGATATGAAGAGCTAGCCCTGCTAGACGAAAGGACACTGAGAGCAGCTGAGCACACTCAAGCCTACCAAAGAAGAATGGCAAGAGCTTTAAATAAAAAGGTCAAAACAAGGAATATAAAAGTAGGCGACCTAGTTCTCCGCAAATACCTCCCTGGACCTTTTAACCCTCTAGGCAAGTGGGGACCAAGATGGCTATGACCCTGCATCGTAAAGAAGATATTCTTTGGGGGAGCCCTTCAGCTGGTGGATTTAGACGGAGACCAACTACCAAAGCCGGCCAACATGGACAAACTCAAGAAGTACTTCACGTGACTTGGCCTCTTAAAAAAAAAACTCGCTAGGTTGAAAATCCTAAAAAGGAATGCCTAGGCAAAAATTAGAGCTCGCACAAGAAAAGAAGTCCGCTAGATTGAAAACCTGAAAAGCAGTGGCGGACGGAGGAAATTAAGGAAGGGGGGCCAAGACGCCCTTCCCATGTTTCCTGATTCCAACACTTTTTATCCCACAATCCAAAAACCAGACCCTTTGACAACTAAAGAAAAACTTGATCTTTAGTTAGCAGACTTAAGATTAATAGATATCTTCGAAAAGTACGTAAAAGCCAACGTCTCTTCTGTGATTGATACAGAGAAACATCAATTCAACCAGGGATCGAACATGGACATGTTAGACAATAATACAAACACCTAAAGTGTATTAAACTAAATGGCTCCAAGTACTGGCATGTTTGACCATTACAACAAAACAAGCAAAAATAGAAGAAAATTACAATACAAAACCAGATGAATATACTTTCAGTTTGATTATTGAATTAATAGAGATGAAGAAAAAGTGACCTGAGAATTGAAGTTGTCACTGGAAAGAACTTTGACTGCTGGCAGATAATACTTTTCAATTTCCTGTGATGGTGGTAATTGTCAGCTTAATTTGTGCTCTTACGAGGGAGTCCTTTACTGTAGGCCACATAATGATCAACTCTTCAAGAGAACAGGCAGGTTGGAGAAGAGCTTTGAAGGTAAACACACATACACACACATACACACACACACATACTGAGCAAATAATGAGATTAATTCCTTCTCTGTTGATTCTCTTTCAGGAACACCAAAAATTGTAAAGCCAGAGAAGCCTGTTGATCCTGAGGTAATTTCTTGGCTAGACCATATTAAGTAAAATTTCATTCTTTAAGTAGCACAAAAAAATAAATTAATCAAATATGTGGATGTGTATTCAACAGAATGCAAGCAGAGTCTCGGGTTTCTTTGTGGGCACTAGGGACAAATGTGTAGGGTATACTAAGACTATTTATCCAATTGAGAAGGTATAAAAATTTGAACCTTTACCATACATATACATCCATTACATAATAATACGAGCCAAAAGGTTCTAACATATTTAGATATTCAATGTCTACAAATCACACCTACCAAAAGAAAGTCAAAAGTAGAAAATATTTTACTTCAACATCTGCAATTCTCCCTTACGAGCTGCCATCTTTTGAAACCTTTGAAAAATATACTCATTGTCGATTGCAATAAACGTGTCACGCTCAAGATACACAACTAAACAATCATTTATCCATTGATCACCCATACGATTGCGCATATGATTCTTTATAACATTCATCGCAGAGAAAGCTCTTTCAACGGAAGCTGTTGCAACAGGAAGTATTAATGCCAACGTGATCAACAAATAAACATAAGGATATGTTTGGTGTTTTTGAGTGTTGACCAACATCTTCGCAAGCTCATGAATCCCTTTCAAAATTTTGAACTTATCATTAGATCGCACATCTTCAATGTAAGTCTCTAACTGAATCTTTAGCAAAAACAACTCTGAATCACTAAAATATTGGGGATAAAACTCAGCAAGATGCATCAAACATTGCTTGTCATAAGCAACGAATAAATCATTAGGACTTATACATGCCAAACAAAGAAGAAGTTCGGTATTCGCCTCATTAAAACGGTTATTCAACTCTTGAAGTTGAAAATCAATCACTACACAGAAGAAGTCAAACCGATAGTAATGCATATTCGTCATTTCAGGAGCTCTACGTCTTGACTTTCCTGGAGATACATATTGGTCATCCATGTTTGGGATATTTATATTCATTTTTTTACAAAAGGTAACAACATCATCTAACATAGAACACCATCTGCTCTCTCTCATTTTCTGTAAATTTGTTTTGCAAACTTTCACCAAATCCATAGCATTCACTATGTATTGATCAGAATTTTGTAGAGCTTGAGATAACTCGTGAGTGATTCCAAGTACGTGTGTCATCAAATGCAAACTGAATACAAAATCAAACGATTCTAACAACTCCAAAGAAATATATGCTTTGTATTTTTGCTCAGAACCCACTTTATCATATGCTATCTCATCCAACGCATCAATAATGGAAGAAAACATGATAGTAAAATTTATAAGAGTACCATAATGTGAGCTCCAACGTGTGTCACAAGAGCGTTTGATATCTATTTCTTGTTTGAGACCTTTTCCACTTGTAAGTTCTCCACTATTAAGTGCCTCGACAACTTTGATAGCTTGTTTTTCTCGAAGTATATCCCGCCATTTAGAAGATGCTCCAACAATGCTTACAACACTAGCAACGGATGTGAAAAAGGCTCCGATCACTTCATGTTTCTTAGAGACACCAACAAGAGCTAGTTGAAGTTGATGTGTGAAACAATGAACATAGAAAGCACTTGGGTTCTCCTTCAAGATAAGTGTCTTCAACCCATTAAACTCTCCACTCATATTACTTGCCCCATCATAACCTTGACCACAAAGCCTAGAAATGCTTAACCTATGTTTAGAAAGTATTGCATCAATAGATTGCTTAAGTGACATAGCAGTGGTGCTTAACACATGTTCAATACCTATAAAAGACTCAATGACGCACCCATTTTTATCCACATAATGAAAAACAATAGTCATCTGCTCCTTCACCTAGACATCTCTAGATTCATCAACAAGAATAGAGAAAAATGATTCACCCATATCTCGAAAAATAGCATTTGTAGTTTCTGTAGCAGCAGCATTTACTATATCCTTTTGAATCCTCGGTGAAGTCAATTTATGATTTCCCGGAGCATGTTTCAATGCAACATCTCTCACTTCATTGTTGTGATCAACAAGAAACTGCAATAGCTCAAGAAAGTTACCTTTATTGCTTGAGTTCTCTGACTCGTCATGACCTCGAAAGGCAAGACCTTGTCTCAAAAGAAACTGAATGAAATTAACTGATGCTCCCAACCGAACCCGATAATCTTCTCGAGAATGCTCTACAAAAGGTTTGATAATGTTTCGGATATGCTGATTCTCATTCAGCAAGATGTCACTTTTTTGAAGTCCTTGGTTGTGAAAGCTATTGTGCTTCCCCTCATGATTGCGCAAATAGACTTTTTTCCTAAATTTTTTGAAACCAACATCACTAAAACAATCTGCTCCTCCTTTTGTACTATTATTTGGCTTAAACAGATAGCAAAACAAACAAAAAGTTGCATCTTTGGAAATGCTATACTCTAACCAACGCGGAAATTCTTTAAAACAAGTTGATACGAACCTTCGAGCGCCTTGTGCAGTTTGTGTTTGCACAAACACGTGATTTTTGGGCTGACATGGACCTCATTGAAGACACTCGCTTCGAATTTGATCCTTCAAATCAGAATGATACTCTATAATTTTTTTCCTTAGTCCAGGATCATGAGGAAGTTCACTCATATTGAAATCTCCACGACTTTGTTTCAACCGTTCAGCCTCTACCACCGATGGTGACATTTCAGACGCAACTCTTTTATACTACCTTCGTCCCACTTCAAGTGAGCCACTTTCATTTTTGGTCCATCCCACTTCAAATGAGCCATTCCATAAATGGAAATATGTGAACAGTTGTAAGTACCCAAATCTGGCTCATGCCTTCCGGTTAAATTTCCCGACAATTTCGGTAAGTTTCTCGGTAATTCCCCAGACCTTCCTAGTGTTCCGGAAATGTCCTGGAGCAGTCCCAAATTAAAATTAGGGCTGAAGGAAGCCTTCCTAATTAAGAAAACACGTTTTTCTTAGTTAGGAAGAAGGTTCTAGAATAATGCCACCTTGCATGGTTCTAGAATGCTGAGTCATTGTGGATAAGCCCGCACGGCTGCATTAGCTCAAGGTCTCTGGCCGCACGGCTTCATTAGCCTTATCCAGACTGCCTATAAATAGAGCCCTCCTCTACCCATTTCAAGACACAACAACAATACACACAACAACAATACACACAATCCATAGCAATACAATCAGTCACTCCCAAGACGTGAAGAATATTGGTGAAGGCTCAAGAAGGTGAAGAAGAAGGCCAAGAAGCTCCCTCCCTCCTCCTTGAAGATCCAAGACCAATCTCTCCTCCTAGCTCCGACCAAAGAAGCAAAGGAAGCAATTGGTAACCTCGCACGCCCTAACCTTGCTTTTAATTGATATACTTGTTCATTGCATTCATATATCTTGCTTGGGACTTGGCATTCATAGTTAAAGATCACATCTTTATCACCCCCTTCCCCTTGTGCATGCATTAAGACCTCATTTGTCATAAAAATGTAGTCTTTTTCATAAAGGTGCATCCTTTGCACCTAAAACCCCCATTTTCAAATAAAATGTCATTTTTATGCATCATTTGCATATAAAAACTCAATCTTTTCAATAAAAATGCATCCTTTGCATTCAAAACCCCTTGTTCAAGCATCATTTGCTTTAAAGACCATGTCTTTACCATAAACTAGCATCATATGCTTTTCAAAATGCAATCTTTATGCATCATTTGCATAATGAATGCCAATTTCTTCAACAAAATGCATCATTTGCATAAAAATCAAATCTTTATGCATCATTTGCAATAAAGATTATTTCTTTAAACTAAGTGCATCATTTGCAACCCAAAAATGTCATCTTTTCATTAAAGTGTCATTTTTTATCATGCATTTCCCCTATCCCCCAACCTAGGAACGGACCGGTGTAAAAGATCCTATCTTTACATCGTTCCTTCCATTAAAGGTTCACGATTTCTTTAGAAAGGGACACCTTGAACCCTATATCTCCGATTATCGCTTAAGAAAGAGTATGAAGCCTCTATACGAGCTCGACCGTCTTAAAGCGTAGGATTGATGGGCTAAGGACCCTCCTTTTCTAAAGAACCTCATCTTTGACCAAAAGAGAGTCATTCTCTCGATCACGCAAGTCCCGAGGGTCCCGAGGTTTAAAATGCGATGATCACAAGTCATAAGATGAGGACGGGATCATAATCCCAAATACATAAAATTCCAAGGAATCCCGAGCGACAACCAACAAATGGTTTGTACGTCCGGAAGACGACTTGGGACATTTCCCCCTTTTTTTTTCAAAACACATGCACACAAGAAAGCACGCAAGCAAGCATGATTACTGAAATCTTGAGAGACTTGCTCCGGCAAGGCACCTTGGGTGAACGCCAAACGTTCTTCCCAAGGGGTAACTTAACCTCCGAACCCATAAAACCTTTTTTTCAAAGTTTTGAGGTAATCAAAATGGCGTGGCGACTCCGTTTTTCAAATAACTCGGATGTCTTCAAACTCGCGTGAATCCAACACAAAATTTGGGCACACATTCACAACAGTGTTTTGGACATTTATACCCCTATAATGTCCATATATTTATAAAGGTATTACTTGTGGCACATTGTAATTAAATCTACATTTGAGGGTAAAAGTTACATGTTTTAACTTTTACATTCTCTCTCCTCTAATCTGCTACCCACTTTCAATTCTTTATTCATTTTTCTTAAGAAGTGTGCATTTATACCATGGCTCACTTGAAGTGGGACGGAGGGAGTAGTATTTATCCATTTTCTATAAGAGGAAATAAAGATTTAGAAGCAGTAACAAATGAAAAATCAATAGGGAAGAATCCCAAATTTCAAAATTCAATTTTGAGACCAAACAAAACAAACATAACACTGACTTCAACAATCTAAATCTGATTAAAGAACCAATTGGGTTGAAATACTAAAAAGAAAAAGAAAAAGAAAAATTGATAGCTGAATCAAAAGATTGTTGTATCAATTGCAAAAATCGGTCCTGCAGTGCATCATAGGAGTCTGTACTTGAAAATCCGAAATTTCAAATCAAAATCAAAATAAAATTCTAACCCTAATTGAGAAATCAACATAACAGAATGAAAAGATCGACAAAGATGAAGTTATTACCTAAATATTTGAATAGGGAAGAATAAAAGAGTGCGAATCAGTAAATCGCTTCGGTCGATCGCTTTGGTGTTCCACCTCTGCCTCCATTGTTCGTCGTTCCGGTGCAACAGTCACAGATACAATCCTTCTCCTTTTGCTATTCTATTCAATCGGTTGAAGTTTTATTTATACCATGAGTGATTCGACGTCGTTTAGTGTTAAAAAAAAAGTCAAGGAGGTGCAGTCGGCCCTGCTTGCACCTAAGTATGTCCGCCCTTGCTGAAAGGGCGGTCTAGGCAGAAACCAGTGTGTGCACTGAAAAAAAAAGAGCCTTGTCTCGCGCGAGACTACCCCTCTGTCAGAAAATGAATTTTTGTCCAATTTTTCTAAAAATGAACTACGTCAACCTGAGCCTCTTATTTAATTGATGTAAAAGAGGAACGTAGACAGCCTTCGAGTTCAGTCTAACCAAATAATAAAATCAAATCTTGTCCTTGTATTAATTGAATGCATTTGCTGATAGCAAAAGAAAAATTCTAACGACAACGACAAATTTGCTAAGCTAAAATAATCTTGAAATGAAAAGACTTAAAATTTAAACTATTTGATCTATCAAAGCAATCTCTTGGCACTCTCTAGGATCTAGTCTTTCATTGACTTTGTAGACCGGCAGACATGATCACTACCATCGTCTCGATCTCTTTTGCGATTCGGGCCCTTCAAGGGAGAACATCCATCAAGGCGAGTGAAAACAGATTTCGAAAGCCTCTTGAAGACATTGGGCCTATCCAAGGCTTGCATCTTTCCAGGGAGGCCGTTACCTCTTCTTTCATACCAATCCCCATCAAGGAAATCTTGGGTTGGATCAGTTCTTACATTAGCAGGATCCGATTGAGTCTCGCTCCTTCTCAAAAGAATGCTCGCTACAAAAGAGTTTCCTAACAATGGACGCCGCATTTCATCAATTTTTTCCGCATTTGGGTTGCCACTATGGAGAAACTAATCAAAGTACTTATCTGATAAGAAGACACTTGAATCAAAGCTTCGAAGGTTTGTCCCACGATATCGACTAGTCCCTTCACCCCAAGCTTGAACTAGCACCCTTGCAAACTCTGGACCAATATAGGATACTTCACGAGAGGCTCCATCAGAAATAAAAGTGTCCTGTTGTTGACCGAATTAATGGAGCACCCACTTGGGAAAATAGAAAGAGGAATCTCGCAAACCTGGAAGCACAACTCTATCAAAACCCCTAGTATTGGCAACATACTTGTTCAATCTCCAAAACAGTGGACACCAAATAGTATCCGTGGTAGCGGCCTTTGCAATCAATTGAGCCCACTCATCTTCCGAAAGATCCTTGATCAAAAGCTTCCTCAATTGATACGTAAAAGGGGAATACTCCAACGGAGGGGCTACCAATTTGAGATGCTCTATAAGCCAAATAGCAACAAGAGATGATTCCCTTGAGTCATGGCACCGGTCCTATGCAGCTCATCAAGACCATGAAGGGTCTCATCCAATACCAAAGGAAGAATATTCCTAGAACGTCTTCTAGCTTGCAAGACAATTTCCACTAATTGGGAGTCAACCAAGCCACCCCTACATGTGAACAATACATCTCCAAAAAGAGAAAGGGCCAAGAAGTTCCGCTTATAAACAAGGAAATCCTCATCATCCGAATCTCTACCAAAGCGTTCGGGGAAAGAAGAACAACCCACCCACCGACGGTGAACCAACTCATAACATATATCAAGGGTAATTCCCAATAATTCATTCAAAGCCTCCGAATGATTTCTATCATACCTAGGAATCGCAATCTCACCGGTCAAAGGCATATCTAAGATGGTGGCAAATTCCTCTATGGTGGGTACCATCTCATTAAGAGAGAAATTAAAGAGATGAAGAGAAGGATCCCAAAATCTAGTACCACAATGCAAAATATTCCAATCCGATTGGAGGTTCTTCAAAGTAAAGAGGATTCCAAATCCTAATTCTTCAATAAACCTATTGCGAGCACGATTGTGAAACAATCTCACAAAACTCCTTGATGCTTGCTTGAAAGTTTGGATTGCATCGAGAGGCAAAGAAAATTCATTAACAATCATGGACGTTTGAGCAATTTCCTTGGAAGCCATTGATCAAAGGGTTGATCAAGAAAGCAAGGATTTGGTTCTAATAGAATATCCCTAGAGTTTTAGAGGCCTGAATGTAGTGTTGGAATGGACTACACGTGTTTATAAAGGAAAACTTGACAAAATCCAGTTTCGAAAAGGAAAAAAAGAACTCCTGCCTGGGAAGCGTGTATCGCGTGAGACACCTTGTCCTGCGCGGGACAATTCTTCTGTAAATTCTGCAGAATTTTTGCACAAAAGATCAATCTAGCCCCGACTTGCCGAAACAAGTCTCGAAACCTACAAATATATTCCTCTTACACAGTACATGTGCCAAAGCCTTCTCAAATACATGCCCAAAACTTGACCAGATTTGGCTATTACATTACTCGTGGATATCACCATGGAAGTCGAGAAAGCTAAAACTAACTAATTAGAACTAGGCTAGTAAATAAGGAAAAATTGTTGTTGTTGTGCAGCTTACGTGCTAACAGGTACCAAGAAAAAAAGATGTTTTGGGCCAACCGGCCAATACTTACAGATTCCAAACAATCTCAAAGATATGGAGGAGTAGGTGAGACCTATGCTATCATATCTCCCAAGCTACCGGCATCGCCATCATCACCATCACCGGGGCTACCGTCCCTTCTCAATCTCTTGGGTCTGCAAGTAGGGGTCACCGCCGAGGTAATCATCGACGCCGCCAAAGCTGCCTTATGAAATAGCTTCTCGGAGAGGTCCGACACCAAAGTCATCAATCCATCCATCCTGCTCGCCCCGCGGTTGTAATCTGTCGCGGACATGGTAATCTGTTAACAAAAGGAAATACTCAGAAAGGATCGGACATATACACTTATATGGACGATGCAAGAAACAGTATAAGCAGAAAAATATATCAGTCTTACCGAAGAGACATCGGGAGGGAGGCGATAACCCTTAGGAATATGATCCTTGATCGGGATGGAGCCTATCATCTGCATGCCTCCCATCACGTATGAGTAGCTCGGAGGACCATAATTCGGCATAAAGGGCACAGGACCCGTACACTGAGAAGAAGAGCCTGGGGCTGACGAGCCAGAAGCAGAAGCATATGCACGTGGCTGCCTACCACCTACCACAAGGGGACCCATCAAACGGAGCAGAATTCCTCATACGAAGCCCCTGAGACCACACAGTCCTCTGCTGCATATCCATTCACATAATTGACATATACTTCAGCAGAAATAGAAGAAGTAGAGTACATCTCTCTGGACGAATCTTCTGGTACTCTCCTGACAAGTGAACCCCTGCCATGCTGAGGGAAGACTCTCTAACCCAAATACATAGTATCACCCTTGAGTGACACGAAGATCCTATGAGTATCTGTGACGGTCCACGCGCCATGCACCTCATTATCCAAGAGAGTCCACGAATATAAACCCTTATGCTCAAAGCTGAAACCGTCCAGCAAGGCCCGTGCCTCCTCCACGTCTAAGGTCCAATCCTCTCCCTCCTCATCATCCACGGTACGGTTGGAGTGGCTTCATCTCGTAATATCTGGAAACTGAGCCCCACGCTTATTCAACTCAAACTTGTGTAAAGAAAAGACAGCATACCCCCATACATGTACAAGAAAACAAAACAGGATTCAGTACATAGCATGGATGAAATATGAAGTATATAGCGACAAGATGAAGTCAGGAAATGTACCTCCCAAGCGTAAGAATACCCCTGCATGGTATCTTTGGTGTGCCTACTGAAATTACCCGGATCCGAGAGGCAGCGCAATCGCGCCCCGACATCTGGCATTTCCCGGCCTTGCGGCGTTTATGTTGTTGGTGGAGGGTGTCTCACTGTGTTTTTGCTTGTAGAGTCACCAAGCCGTTTTTATTAAGCCCAAAACATTGAAAAAGGGCATCAGTTTAAAAATAAACTGTTTTTGTGTGATGAGATTTTGAGTTCGGAGGTCAGATGACTCCTCGGGAAGAGAATATTAGAATCTTAGAGCTCACCCGAGTCGCCTCGTAAAAACGAGTCTTTCGGATACCCCTAATATTCTTTAACTGTTGTGTGTGTTTGTATGTACCTTTTAAAAATGCATGTTGTATCGGATGTCTACATTGTACACTGCTTTATTGAAATGTATTGAAATAGTGTAGGAAGGAAGCCTTACCAATGTTGGTTCGTGTCTGTCTTCCGCTGGGGAATAGTGTTTGAGGATGGAATAGTGTTCCGGTACGGACCGGGATTGCTTCGGGAGGAGCCGGTTGTCTGCGGACAGTGTTTCGGCGTGCGTCGGGATTGTAGGTTGCGTTTGGGCAGAGGTTTGGCGTGCGTTGGGATTGCAGGGATCACTCGGGCAGAGATTCGGCGTGCGTTGGGATCACAGGGATCACTCGGGCAGAGGTTCGGCGTGCGTTGAGATGGCAAGAGTCACTCGGGCAGAGTTTCGGCGTGCGTTCAAGCTGCCGGTTTGACTCGAAAAGAGTCGGGACACCTTGGAAAAGACCAGGCAAGGCCTCGGAGTACCACGAGGGGCCTCAGAGTACCTCGAGAGTGCCTCGAGGCAGTGCGGGAGCGTCATGGGAGCGCTCAGAGAGGCTTCGGAGCACCACAAGGGAGCTCGAAAGGCCTCAGAAGGATCCGAAAGGGGCCGGGATTGCCCCGAAGGGTCTTAGAGGGGAGCCTGAAGGCTGGGGGGAGAGGAGAGAAGAGGGAGATGTGTGAAATGAGGGAGGGGGAGCCCTCTATTTATAGTGTAGGAAAATGTGCAAAGAGGTCCGTACGGACCTCTTAGGTAATCCAAATTTTTGGTTTTCCTCGATTTGAGGGAATCTGTGGAAATTAAGAAGATTTTGGAATGATTATGTCTGGGTGCAATAAGGTCCGTACGGACCATCTTAGCATGCAATAAGGTCCGTACGGACCAACCATGTAGGGGGTAATGATCACTTCCGGGATTTGAGGGAATAAGTTGGACTTTAAGGGGATTTAGTAATCATTGAAGCAAAGAGGTCCGTACGGACCTTATTTGCTTTTCTGATTTCTGAAAAATTCCCAAAAGGTCCTTTTGTCCCTTTTTATCCCAGAAAGGTTCCTTCCTTGGTTTGGTTGGGGGTTTTTGAGGGTTTTGAGTGTCAGAGGTCTTCGAGACTGCGTTTGTGAGTCTGCGGTGTTTCCCATGTGCTCGGAAGAGGGTGATCCAGATTGGGGTACTTACAGAAGCCCCTCGACGACGTCACTTACGAAGGAAGTGGGGTCGTCGATAAGATAAGGGTCCTAATCTGGATCGCGTGCTGGGAGAGGAAGTGACCGTGTAGGTCGGTGTGTGAGGACATGGCGGTGTCCTGTTGTGTGACCGTTTAGGTCAGTTGGCTGGACCCTGTGATAGGATTCCTACGTATCCCTAGCGGGAATCAAGCCTGATCGTAGTTCGTGTGTGGGGTGAGTGTTATTGTGCACGAGGACGGGAGATGTCCTCTAACTGAAACTCTGTGCGTGGACGTGGTGGTGTCCTGTGAGTGACCGTATAGGTCAGTGGTAAGGACGTGGTGGCGTCCAGGGTGACCGCATAGGTCAGTGGTAAGGACGTGGTGGCGTCCTGGGTGACCGCATAGGTCGGTGGCTGGACCCTGTGATAGGATTCCTATGATCCCTGGCGAGAATCAAGCCTGATCATAGTTCAGAGGTCGTGAAATTGTGAGTGTATGAGGGCGTGGTGGTGCCCTGAAGTGTCGTGTGACCGCCGAGGTCAGTGGTAAGGACGTGGTGGCATCCAGGGTATGCAATCTTACTAGAAGATGGGTAATCTTACGAGAAGATGGTTTGTGACCGCCGAGGTCGACTGTGAGGACGTGGTGGCATCCTGGGTGTGCAATCTTACTAGAAGATGGGTAATCTTACGAGAAGATGGTTTGTGACCGCCGAGGTCGACTGTGAGGACGTGGTGGCGTCCTGGGTGTGCAATCTTACTAGAAGATTGGTAATCTTACGAGAAGATGGTTTGTGACCGCCGAGGTTGACTGTGAGGACGTGGTGGCGTCCTGGGTGTACAATCTTACTAGAAGATGGGTAATCTTACGAGAAGATGATTTGTGACCGCCGAGGTTGACTGTGAGGACGTGGTGGCGTACTGGGTGTGCAATATTACTAGAATATGGGTAATCTTACGAGAAGATGGTTTGTGACCGCCGAGGTCGACTGTGAGGACGTGGTGGCGTCCTGGGATGTGGTGACTGCCGAGGTTGATTGTGAGGACATGGTGGTGTCCTGAGATGGAAATTTTTACGATTTTCCGAATTGGGTGGTTTAAAGCCTTTCGGGCTGGAGATAGTGATTTGGGAGGTTTATACGTGAATGTGCGCTCGCCCGGAAAATTTTGGGTTTCCCGGTTTAAATGAAAAAAAGGAGTCGCCGCGCCGTTTTAAGAGGAAACATTGAAAACCTTTATTTAGAGAGAAAACATGAGTTCGGAGGTCAGGTTACGTGTTGGGAAGAATCGAGAGTTCACCCAACACGCCTCGTCCGTAGACGAGTCTTTCAATCAAAACATCCAAGTAAATCCAAAGTGTGTGCAAATATTGATAATAAACGAAGTGTGATTAAATGCATCTTATTAATTATGGAACGAGAATTACATATTGTGAGCCCATTATTTAGGGAGGCCACATCCCTGATACAAACAATCTAAAAACAGATTACAAAGGAAAAAGGGTCTCTGCAGATGGGTCATGTATGTCGCATGACACATCGCACCAGTGACCACATGTGTCGCGTGACACAGGATCACTTGGAGACAAAGGTGTCGCGTGACACACATGAGCCATCTGCAGAAACTGAACAATAAGAACACAGAATCAACAGAAAGCTATACAGATCTAATCATTTAACTAGATTACGAACGAAATACAGAAACGAAACTAAATCAACCCAGGGAGTGTGGATATGGATAGATCCACACCCCTTGGGGTTCAAACACCAAATCCAATCAAATAATCAACAATATAAGCTCAATTGCACGAATTATTCAGATTAAACAGAGAGATTGCGATTGGGATTCAGAATCCAGATAGCTAGGATCTGATTACTGAATCCAAACAAAATTAAATGCTAGAATTAATAGAAATTAAGCAAGAGAGAGAGAGAGATTGGGTTTAGGGAATCATTACCCTTGTTGCTTCCACGAATTCTATATCCAGTCAGATATAGAACCCTTCAATTCTTCACTTCTGATCTGGAAGGACTGATACAAGGGGCTCAATTGGTGTAGTTTGAGAATTGGGTTTGGAAGGGAGGAATTGGGTAGGTTGAAGGTAGGAGAGAGAGAGGTTTGTGTTTAGAGAGGTTCGTTACGCTACAAATTCTGCAGAGTAACAGTAGGCTAAAATTCGGATCCATTTATGAGAGGGGGAGGGTCTTATTTATAGGCTGCAGTTGGCTGCCTTAGTGTGTCGCACGACCTTACGCGTCCACTTTTCATGCCTCAAGCTGTCGCGTGACACAAGGTGGCTCAACCGCTTTTGGCGCCAAAAACCAGTTTCTGGAATATTCCGGGAAAATACCCAAAAGGTCCAACAGGTTTTATTCCCAAGGGGTCCTTTGGCATGAATAATGTACCAAAAGGTACTTCCTTCGCGGGAAACTCATGGAACGTTTCCGGAAGTCTCGGGATAGGCCGGGAATTTACCAAAACGCCCCTAAATGCAATTTTATTATATTAAAATGCATCTAAAAGGTTGCGAATTGGATTGGCGTACTTACAGAGCCCCTCGGCAACGTCACTTTTGGAAAAAGTGGGGTTGTCGATAAAATAAGACCCAATCTCAATGAGCGGCTAGGGTTAAGGTGAAGGGCAAGAAGGGTGAGAAGGGGAAAAGATGGATGGACCTTTCTGAGAAAGGATTCCTACGTATCCCTTGAACAAGGGAATCAAGCCAAATCGTAGTTCGGAACACAAGACTGGAGGGGAAAACGACAAACCGAAGAAGTGAGAACTATGGTGTCTCAAACCAATTTTGAAAATGTTGTGAGATCTATGGTGTCTTGGACCAATTTTGAAAATGTTGTGAGATCTATGGTGTTTCGAACCACTTTTGAAAATGTTGTGAGATCTATGGTGTCTCGAACCACTTTTGAAAATGTTGTGAGATCTATGGTGTCTCGGACCAATTATTGAAAATGTTGTGAGATCTATGGTGTCTCGGACCAATTTTGAAAATGTTGTGAGATCTATGGTGTCTCGGACCAATTTTGAAAATGTTGTGAGATCTATGGTGTCTCGGACCAATTTTGAAAATGTTGTGAGATCTATGGTGTCTCGAACCACTTTTGAAAATATTGTGAGATCTATGGTGTCTCGAACCACTTTTGAAAATGTTGTGAGATCTAGGTGTCTCGGACCAATTTTGAAAATGTTGTGAGATCTATGGTGTCTCGGACCAATTTTGAAAATGTTGTGAGATCTATGGTGTCTCGAACCACTTTTGAAAATGTTGTGAGATCTATGGTGTCTCGAACCGAAGAAGTGAGAACTATGGTGTCTCGAACCGATTTTTGAAAATATTGTGAGAACTATGGTGTCTCGAACCACTTTTGAAAATGTTGTGAGATCTATGGTGTCTCGAACCACTTTTGAAAATGTTGTGAGATCTATGGTGTCTCGAACCACTTTTGAAAATGTTGTGAGATCTATGGTGTCTCGGACCAATTTTTGAAAATAATGTGAGAACTATGGTGTCTCGAACCACTTTTTGAAAATAATGTGAGAACTATGGGTCTCGAACCACTTTTGAAAATGTTGTGAGAACTATGGTGTCTCGAACCACTTTTGAAAATGTTGTGAGATCTATGGTGTCTCGGACCAAAGAAGTGAGAACTATGGTGTCTCGAACCACTTTTGAAAATATTGTGAGAACTATGGTGTCTCGAACCAAATATTGTAAATAATGTGAGAACTATGGTGTCTCGAACCAAATATTGTAAATAATGTGAGAACTATGGTGTCTCGAACCAATTTTGAAAAAGGATATGGTATGATGATTTGACGCTTGCAAGAAATATGTGTTCATACCTGTGCTGTGCTCACCCGCAGCTGTCGGAAGGTCTTAGACTACCATTGTTGTTTCTGCTCTGCTGGGGATAAGTATAGCTTCCGGAGGGCTCACGCTACTTCTTTCCTGCTCTCTTGTTGTTCTTTCTTTCGTGTACTGGGCTTTGCTTTTTCTCTTTCTTTCTTTCTCAATTTGGCCTGAGGGCCAGTCTTGAGACTCAATTGATTATTGTACCTGCGAGGGTAAGACAACAACTCCCAGTGCTATGCCTAAATAAGCTTATCTTGTTAGCAAAGATTAATTTATGTTAGCTTGTTTGCACGAGTCTGTCTGTTCTGGGAAAGCAAATGCGATTATTGGGTTAAAGGTCAGCTTTGTCAGGTGTATTCATGAGGTTTTGGGATTGTTTCGCATGTGTATGTATAGTAGGGGTCCTCTCCCGTGAGGTGTAAAATGATATGGCGCAGCTAGGCAAGTCGGGGACGCTCCCGAGAGTACAGACAGCAGTCCAGAGCCGGGTGAGGACATAGTGTATCGCGCGTCCGAGACAAAGAAGCGCCAGAGGGGACAGAGAGCCATCCCGGCTTGGTGAATCCCCGCTTGACAGTGCAAAGCAACTGGAGGGAATCTGCAAGGAGAGCCGGAGGGATACCTTAACCAAAGCCCCAAACTGAGGATATTCCATGCAGCTTCATCGCAGTGCAGTCATCTTGTAGCCACAGAGGCAATTCATCATTTCAAACCGTAGTCAATCCCGCCGGACAAGACTACGAAATGTTTACGCGCAGGGGCACATCTTTCGAATGATGGGAAATGAATCCCGAATTCTGTGTATGACACTCTCGCTTTTGGTTTGACTCTTTTGAGAGAGTATAAGCATCACAAGGTGTGGAAAGTGTATGGAAGCCCCTGCTGACCGAAACGGTGTTTAGCTCTATCTTCCTATGATGTAGAAATAGAAGACTTTTCGAGACACTTGAAAACCTGTCTTATTCGTGATGATCACAAAGCTGCTTAAAACCCTTTATTGATGTTCGGGTTACTCAACCACCAAAGCTGATATGAGCAAATATTTTTATCAATCCTGAGGAGAAAGCCCACTGATATCGAGAATCGGAAGGATAGACAGTGTATGGGAATGGTCCTTGAAGAGACCGGATTTTCTGAGATTTGTTTATGATTTCGACCGGACCAATTATGGTTGCCTACGTTCCCCTCCATAGGAGGAGCTCAGGTCGCCGTAGTTCGGCTTATCCCGAATGAAAAGAATGAACGGTGAATTTCGGGGATGTGAGGACCTTCGAAGATTTTAATAATTGAAAAAACGTGTCCTCTTGGAGTGTCGATGGGAGACACAGATGCGAAGCCCCAGTGGGACATTCACGGCAGGTGTTTGCGGAGTAGAAACGAAATATGCTCACATGCAACTGTGATGTACCCGATTTTTTTTTGAAATCAAACGGAGTCGCCACGCCATTTTTATTTTGAGGGCCAAAACTTTGAAAAAAGCCCGAGATCATAAATTTAGGTTCGGAGGTCATGTTACACGCCGGGAAGGACGTTAGTGTGCACCCGGAATGCCTCGTAAAACGAGTCTTCCAAGCTGAAAATCATTTGTGTGTGTGTGTGTGTGTAAGTTTTGGCCAAAATAATTTGAAACTGAGAAAAGTAAAAATTGGGATCTCTTTTTAAGACCTTAAACTGATCCCATGATTTTTTGGAGGATTTTTGGTTTGAGATTTGGTACTCAAAAGACCTTTTGAAGTTGAAAGTCACTTCTGCCAGAAGGACAAAGGCAGCAGACACCTGATTTTGAAATGTATTCAAGGGTTTTAAAACTTCATAATCTTGATAAACTCAGAGAATGAAAGTTTTTCTAGACTCCTTAAATAAGCTTTTTGCGAAGGAATTTTCCATTTTGGAAAAGATTTGAGGGGTCAAAACCTTCTGGAAATCTCAGATATGAGATCTGGATTTCCAGAAGCTGATGAACTAGCCTTTAAAAGAAAATTTGGAAAACGGATTTTTACTCACCCAAAAAATAAAATAAAAATATGTATGGAAAGATCTGGATGTTGGTTACAAAAAGTGTTTTGTAGTCAACACCAAATTCCACATTTATCTGTGTCCAAAAAATTAGACCATGGACTGAGGTCTGAGAAAATTGCTACTGGACAGCAACTTCTCAAGAAAGAAAATATGATTTTAAAGGGGGTTTTGCATCCATGCTTGTCCCCATTTCCCTAGGTTTTGGTTAGTGATCACTTGACATTTTAATGGTGAATCAACTATACCAAACCATCCTTGGGGTACATTAGGACTAAGCACTTCATTTGCTTGGGGAGGGGAATTTTGTAAAGATGAATTTAAAGAGAAAAATCAATTTAGAGATTTAAAATGTAGACCATTTGAGATGGTCATTCATGAAGATGAACTTCAAGATGACCATCTTGGGTCAAAACTTAAGTTAAACTAGACATCAAGTAGATCCAAGTAAGAAGAACAAGATGAACAAGAAGTTAAAAGAGAATTTTAGGGTTTTGAGAAGGAGGGCTTTACCAATGGTGACACCCTATCTTCCTAGGCTTGGAATTTGACTTGAGGAGTATCAAGATTTGGTGTTTGACTTGAGGAGTATCAAGATTTGGTGCTTGGATTTGTGTTTGAGTTTGATTTGAGGCTTGAATGTGCTTAGGGTTTGATGATAGAGTTGGTCAAAGAGAAAACAAGTAGATAACACTTAAGTCCTCTATGTTTTCTCTCTAATCCTCCTCTTTGGTGGTGGTTTAAGCTTGAGCTTGTGTGTGTTTAAGGATGATTTGAGAGTGTTTGGAGTGGGATTGGGAAATATTCAAGAGAAAATGGTGGCAATCTAAGGATTCCCACTGTTTTCTCTCTATATTTCGCCAGAGTTTCGTTGCTGTGATCCAATTGTGTTCTGTAGACTGAGAGAGGAGGGCTCAATTTATAGCCCTCTGGGAGAAGCAAAGAGATCCGCGCGGATGGGTTCGACGCGTGCACTGTTCATCTGCTACAGTGCTGGCTTTTGGACAGGAAGAATAATCTTTTTAAAATTCAAACTGAAGCTGTTTTTCAACTTACCAATTCGGGTTTTTTCCATTTCTTTTGCTTTTTAGGATTCCTTTCTTGGTTTAACTTTAAATGGCAATGCCCACTTTACCCTTGGTTGGTTAGAAATGTTAGAAATGTTAGAAATGTTAGGAATGTTAAAACTTTCGTTAATTTTCTAACGAAAATACTAACGGCTCAAATTGGAGCACTTACAGTAGCCCCTCGGCGACGGTGCTTTCGAAGGAAGCGGGGTCGTCGATAAGAGTAAGGCTCCATATTTGACAGGATGATCGAGTGATCGAGTGGCTGAACCTATTTAATAGGCTACCTACGTATCCCTAGTGGGAATCAAGCCGGCCGTAGTTCGGGTCTTTGACCCTGGGATGATGGCGTTTTAGGTGCCTCGAACCTTGATGAGTTCTGCAGTCGTTTGCTGAAAGAAACTCTGCTGGGGGTAAGAGATGACCGTTTTGGTCTGATGGCTGAAATTGTATATCCGCTCTGCCGGGGATAGGAAATGACCATTTTCGGTCTGATGGCTATCCGCTCTGCTGGGGATGATTGTGATTTATCGCTTTCCTAGTGTTGTGTGTGATAGCGTCTTAGGTGCCTCGAACCTTGACGATGGCGTTTTAGGTGCCTCGAACCTTGAAGATGGCGTTTTAGGTGCCTCGAACCTTGGAGATGGCGTTTTAGGTGCCTCGAACCTTGGAGATGGCGTTTTAGGTGCCTCGAGCCTTGGAGATGGCGTTTTAGGTGCCTCGAACCTTGGAGATGGCGTTTTAGGTGCCTCGGACCTTGGAGATGGCGTTTTAGGTGCCTTGAACGTTAATGGTGGGGGTAGATGGTCCTCTTGGTGGACTCTGCTTGAAAGGATCGGTCTTACGTCTGCTGCCGAGGAAAGGATGACCATTTTGGTCGAGTGGCTGGACCTAATGATAGGCTACCTACGTATCCCTAGTGGGAATCAAGTCGGTCGTAGTTCGAAATCTACTCGAGATTCCGTTGGCATTTTGGGATTCCGTTAGTTTCGCTGGGGGTTTCGTTAGCCTTTGCTGGGGAAAGTCAGACGTATTCGTCGAGGAAATCGGTCTTACGTTTAACTGCCGTGGCTGATTTTGATGAAAGATACGGGATCTCGTTATCTTTCTCGGGGAGATCGGTCTTACGTTTAACTGCCGGAGATGATTTTGATGAAAGAAACGGGATTCCGTTATCTTTCTCGGGGCACTCGGTCTTACGTTTTACTGCCGGGGATGATTTTGATAGGGTATGAACCTAAATGGAGACTTAGTTCAGGAGTATGAACCTAAGTTGAGGTTCGGTTCAGGAGTATGAACCTAAATGGGAACTTAGTTCAGGAGTATGAACCTAAGTTGAGGTTCGGTTCAGGAGTATGAACCTAAATGGGAACTTAGTTCAGGAGTATGAACCTAAGTTGAGGTTCGGTTCAGGAGTATGAACCTAACTGGGAACTTAGTTCAGGAGTATGAACCTAAGTTGAGGTTTTGTTCAGGAGTATGAACCTAAATGGAGACTTAGTTCAGGAGTATGATCCTAAGTCGGGACTTGGTTCAGGAGTATGAACCTGAGCTGAGGTTTTGTTCAGGAGTATGAATCTAAATGGGGACTTAGTTCAGGAGTATGAACCTAAATGGGGACCTAGTTAAGGAGTATGATCCTAAGTCGGGGTTTCAGTTCAGGAGTATGAACCTAAATGGGGACCTAGTTCGGGAGTATGATTCTAAGTCGAGGTTTAGGGAGGCATTTGAGGGCATTCTCGCGGGGAAGATTAGAGTTTATGATGATTATCGGGGAAAAGGGTGACCGTGTTGGTCAAGCAGCTGGACGACTAGGGTGGTCGCCTACGTATCCTGAGTGGGAATCGAGCACGGACGTAGTTCGAAAGCTGTTGGGGATGGTCTTTAATGGTTTGACGGTATTTGGGAGTCACTAGGAGTTTGACTGTTTTTTGGGAAGTCGCCCTAAGATTTGACTATTTTTGGGAAGTCGCCCTAAGACTTGACTATTTTTGGGAAGTCACCCTAAGATTTGATGATAATGTTTTTTTTTTAGAAAAGTAGTTGACTAAGATATGCTTTCATACCTGTGTTGTGCTTACCTGTAGCTGTCGGAAGAACTGAGGCTACGGCTGATGTTGATGAAGAGTTGTTGGGTTGCCGTTCGTGGGACGGTTTTCTGACGATTTGCTGTCTTTGGAGGCATTTTGACCTGAAGGAGGAGTTTGGTTGAGTCTGCATCTTGCTGGTGATCGTTAACCTTGTAGAAGTTGTTGAGCTTGTCTTCACATTGGGACTTCTTGTTTTTGAGAACTTGGTGTCTCTGACCGCATTGTATTTGAGAACTTGGCATCCCTGCCCGAACTGTATTTGAGAATTGGCATCCCTGACCGATTTGCCTTTGAGAACTTGGCGTCTCTGACCGATTTGTATTTTGAGAACTTGGCGTCCCTGACCGAACTGTATTTGAGAATTTGGCATCCCTGACCGATTTGCATTTGAGAACTTGGCGTCCAAGGCGTAGACATTGGAGGTGGTCTTCATTGGGGGCTATTTTCATCCATTTGTGGACATTGGAGGTCATCTTTGGTGACGATCATCCTTACCGAAAAGGGGGATTTGATTTCACGTTTGAATTCCTGCATTCGTTAGTGAAGAGGAAGATGCATATATAACATTCATGATGACAGATGCATGCATAGAGCCAAAAATGATTGTGAGAGTATCACTGCATGTGTTCGCGAAATGATGCATTTACTTGCTTTCGAAGATGCACTTAGCCTAAGCTTTTGGCAGGGAATTTATGATCTTCAATCACTTAGGATTGTTCCTATTGATTCAAGTTTTGTGCATGCTACATGAGCCCTGGGGAGATTTTTGTGGGGATGCATGGTGATGAGAGGGGATGTATGTGTTTGGAGACTGTTTTGGGACAGGCTTTGAGCAAGTGGGGGAGGTGAGAGCCCTCGATCGCAGTTTAAACAGCGGTTGTTGATGAGGTTTTGTTGACAGTATCACATGGACCTCAATTTTGATGAGATTGGATTCGGATCCCGGGTTTTGGTTGAAATTTTCCCTCTCATTCTTGGTCATCTGAAGCTGATGCTGACAGGCTCTGGGGCACGTCGATATGAGCGACGCTTCTTTCATTTGGGTGAGCTGTGACTTTGGCCGAAACCTCGTTCGGAGAATGATTTGATGGAATTGCTAATGCCGGGAGAAACCCTGATCTTGAATTCCGATGTTACTGGAAGCTGCCGTGTACCAAGTTCTGAGGTTGAAATTCTTTCTTGCGACTTGGTAAAATTCGGGTCCAAAAGACCATCTTGACAAAGCCCCCCGATCCTGAGTAGGCAAAGTCCAGATTTTGAAGAAGCGACTTGGCGAGTCTATCTCGTAGTGAAGAACCCAACGTGGACCCAAAGATGACTATATAAGCCCCAGCTTGAAGAGCGTCTGAGAGAACCTGGGAGAACCGCTTAGCAAGCCCCAGCATGAAGAAATTCAGAGTAGTCTTACAGAGGGGGCACCCATCTTTTCAGACCTTAGTCAACCAGTTACTGGATAAGACTCAGAAAGGTTTACATGCAGGGGCATATCTTTTGAAAGGTGGGAATGTTTCCCGAATTTGTGTATGACACTCTCGCTTTTGGTTTGACTCTTTTGAGAGAGTATAAGCATCACAAGGTGTGGAAAAGTGTATGGAAGCCCCTGCAGACAGAAAGACAGTGTTTGGCTCTATTTTCCTATGATGTAGGAAGAGAAGACTCGTCGAGACACTTGAAAACTTGTCTTATTCATGATGATCACAAGGCTGCTTAAAACCCTTTGTTAGTGTTCGAGTTATTCAACTCCTAAATCTGGTATGAACAAATATTTTGATTAATCACGAGGAGAAAATCAACTGATATCGAGAGTTAAGCTCGGAAAGTGTATAGGGACGATCCTTGATGAGACCGAATTTTTTTTTTGAGATTTGTTTGTGATTTCGACCGGACCATTTCTGGTTGCCTACGTTCCCTCCATTATGAAGAGCTCAGGTCGCCGTAGTTCGGGCTTATCCCGAATGAAAAGAGAACGAATGTTGAAATTCGAGGATCTGAGGACCTTTGGGGATTTTGAGGATTTGGAGGATTGAATAACATATCCCCTTAGAGTGTCCATGAAAGACACGGATGCGAAGCCCCAGTGGGACATCCACGGCAAGTGTTTGTGGAGTAGAAATGAATTATGCTCACATCCGGTTTGAATTTGCACAATCTTTGATTGATGATTTTGAACCAAGATGAATTAGATTCTAGTTTAAGCAAGCAATGAAGCATTAATTTGATCCTGACATCGAGGATATTAGAATGAAACTGCTATCCGGTAGGGACTGTAGTTGGGTTTTCGGGCTTCGATCGACCATCGGGTGATTTGGGAAATTTTGACCTCTTAAGATGAGAGGTCAGGGCCTTTCTTCGAACCTCTAAAGATGAGAGGTTGGCTTGCAGGGATGTGTTTGGGAAATCTATGGCGGGGAAGATTAATTGCCTCTAAGAATGAGAGGTCAAATTTTGACTTTGGCCGAAGGCGAGGGTAATGGGAGTATCCTCTAAAATCGAGAGGATGGCTTAGGATTGATATAAGGTAATGGTGAGAGGAAGTCCGAGCTATCGACAACCTTTTGCGATCTTGCGAGAATTCAGGCTCCTTTTTGATCATTGGAGGGCTTCTTGAGAAGTCGAGGGACTTTTGAGGATCGACAGTTCTTCTCTCTTTTTTTTTTTTGTTTGTTTTTTTTTTTTTTTTGTTTTGTTTTTTTTTTTTACTTGGAGAGCCTCCTGAGGAGTTGAGGATTATCTTTGTCCTTCCTTCATGGCTTGAGATATTTTGCGCATCGCCGACTCTCGAAGCTAACTTCTCGGGCTCGCTTGGACTTTCTCTCAGTATGGAGCAAAAATGATGGCTAAACCGGGTTTCAAAACACGCCGATCTTGAAATGAAAGGATAGTGTTTAGTAAGGGTGAGGTAATGGCTTTCCTATGGGTGAAAGGTTTCAACCGCAATCCCTACTGGATGACCTAAATGAGATTAAGTCTTCATTGCTTGCTTAAGCTTTATATGAGAAAAGATTCATGCAAATTCATCGAGCAACGAGATGATGAGGATGAAAGGGATATGAGCATATGAGATGCAAGATGGGGAGTTGGTAAGCCCCAATTTGGGAAGGATATCAATTGATTTTCTCACTCCGATTAATTTAAATATTAATCATTTCAAAGAATTAGTGGTTGAGCAGCACAAGTGATCATTTTGGATAAAACCATTTCAATTAAGTGTAACGTGGGTGCACAAGTGATGTCTCGAGTCTAGCAAGAAGAGAAAAAAGACTTATATTAAAAGCTAGGCATTTAACTACTGTGTCCAAAATGGACTACAACGACAAATGTCCAGGAAGGACTTAGGTGACAGGGAAGTACTAGAACCTACGAAGGTTGACTAAAAGACTAATTTAGAGATAGGTAGCCCCTAATCTAGCTGCTCTTTGCTGGTTGGACTGCCAGGACGCTTGAGCTTTCCATTTTTCTGCTAGCTTCCGAATCCCCTATTGCAGACTGGGGCAGTGATCCATTACGTGCCCATGATACTGGTGGAAGTGGAGGGATTTGAGGCCACGGGGCAGCTGGAGCAAGTACAAGGTGTCCAAAGAAATGGGTCGGAAAAGTCACGGGGACGAACTTTGTTGACTGAGCATATTGATGGAAGGAAGTGAACCTGGGAGGACTTTGGGGGATATTGGGATCTGTTTGAGAGGATTTAGCGCTGCGCTGGTTGTTCTGAGTGGTAGAACCGACTTCAAACCTTTCTTTCAACTTTTGCTGGGAAGAGGCTTTCTTCTTTTCGGGAGGACGATCTTCATTTATCTCATCCTGATAGTCTCTCTCGAGACAGTCGAGACAGTCACAGACATCCCACCAAATGTGCTCAACAGCTGGGGGTGGATTCGGGGCCTCAAGCCGAGCTGTGCTAGAATGGTTCTGAGTTGAGCTAGATTGAGGAGATTTGCTGCTGGGCTTGTCTGGAAACAAATGGTTGGATTCCAAGGGGTAACGAGAGGCATTAGAAGACGGAGGAGCAGGCACGTATTTGTCCTTTAGGGGAGCTCCAGTCGGCTGGGGGATTGTCAATGTCCCGAAATGGCGGGTGGCCTCTTCGATCCGGGCCTGTTGCTCATTCTGGCGTTCCCCGAGAGCCCTGATGGCTAAACACACTTTCTCTATTGTTTGGAAATTTTCTGGAGGCAAACCTTCATTCTCTCTGCTGGTATCTGCAAGATCGGTACCATTCTGAGGGGGGGCACCTGACGGCTGCTGAGGCATGCCAAATTGCTCCATCCCTGACTGCTGTTGGGATGGCGGAGTTTT
This sequence comes from Adenophora triphylla var. japonica, assembly GCA_022495995.1. Taxonomy (NCBI): domain Eukaryota; kingdom Viridiplantae; phylum Streptophyta; class Magnoliopsida; order Asterales; family Campanulaceae; genus Adenophora; species Adenophora triphylla. The sequence continues at coordinate 197,520 of JAFEMH010001512.1, forward strand.
GAACTGTTGGTTGGGGGCCAGCTGACCTGTAAGTCGAGGGGCAGGAGTTTCGACGGTAGTTACATAGGAGGTTGGTGGCGGCATCCTGACATATCCGGGACGATTGAGAGTGAGAGGATGATTTTCTTCCTTCTTCACGGTAAAAGTGCCGTCGGGATTAAGACTGGCGGCCAAACCATGGCTCCTGAAGGCCTCCAGAAGGTTGTCAATTTGAGCTTTATGTCGCAGTCTCATCTGCTCTACCAACTGGGTCCAATGCTGGTCTGTCTGAGGGATCTCGGGAGGATAGGTCTGTCCCTCATTCTCAAATCCGGATTCAAGATTAGTCATCTGGGGATCTTTACCAGTTTCCACATTTTCTTTGGCATGCGAAGGCTCTCCGATTTCAATCATGTTCACTTGGTTATTGTTCCTTGGAAAAGGATTTTTGACTGTATTAGGCCCCTCGGGGACTTCTAACTTTCCTTGCTCTATCAAACCTTGGATTGCCTTTTTCAGGGGGACGCAATCATCTGTCAGGTGCCCATGGTATTGATGAAAGGCACAATGCTTGGAGGTATCCAAAGGAGCATTGGGGTTTCTAGGCTGATAATTATCTAAAGGCCGGAGCAAACCTTCTTTTATCAATCCTCTGAAGATATTACTCAAAGGCATCCCAAAGTTTCCCAAACCTTGGAACCGGGATCCGGATGCATCAGGTTTCTTGGGAACAAAGGAAGTGGCATTGTTACAGTCCTGTCCCGCGTAGCTGATTGCCTCTTTGCCTTTAGCGGGAGCGAGAGCAGTGTTGGAGGGAGGAGCCCGATATCCGTAGGCGGGTGCGGCAGTCGGCTGCTGATTGTAAGCCTTTTCAAACTTAGCCCCGGAATTAACCATTGCACGCAAGTCAGCGTAGGGGAAGTGGCTGAGGGAAGCTTTCAAATGCGGCTTCAAGCATGACTGAAAGATGTCTAACTGCTCCTCGTCAGAGGGAGGAATGGCCATTTCACTGAGCTTTAAGTTCCACCTCTTATAGAAATCCCCAATATTTTCATTAGGGCGCTGCATCGTTGTTTGCAGGTCAACTCTGTTTGTCTCCCACTCCAAGTTGGCTTTATACTTATCTGTGAAAGTACTGGTAATCTGTTCCCAAGTAGCCCTAGCTTCAGGCTGCAATCGGAAAAACCATTTCAAAGCCCCTGACTTCAAAGAGAGACTAAAGTAATCGACCAACTGCTGGTTTGTGCATCCCTTAGCCTTCATTGCCAAAGTATAGGTGTCCAAGTGAGTTTTAGGGCATGCACTCCCGTCAAACAATTCCAGAGTGGGCATCACAAACTTGTGAGGCAGGGGGACAATCGAGTCGGGATCTGTAGGCCGAAGAGCAGTGTTCTTTTTGGCGGTCAATTCAGCAATCTGTGCTTTCATTTCCTTGTGTTGCTCCATAAACCAAGCCAATTGGGGATCCAAAGGTGGAGCGGAAATGCCCGAGCCGATATTTGAGCTAGGAAGAGGACTAGCTGTTGGTGGTGCATTGGTGGAGGGAATACCATATCCCGGAGCATAGGTGAAGACCTGTCCTTGGCCCAAATTACCACAGGGAGTGTAGGTAGGAGCTTGGGCAAAGGGATAGAACTCAGCGTCTTGCTGTTGGCCTCCAATCGGCGAGAAGGTGGGGGTAGATCTGAGGTAGCCGGATAGCTCGGATTTCCGAAGGGAGGCCCATAGGTAGGCTTAAAAGTGGGCTGCTGTCCCTGGTTGTTGAATTGCATGGTTGCCTGCGGCGAAGGTGTGTAACCGGGGATATCTGCGGTCTGGTGATTCTGATGAAATCGGGATGGAGGCATTACGAGGAGGGATTCTGATTGTGGCCCAGAACCGGACGTGGCGGCATTCCGAAGCTGTGGCTTCTTTGTGAAGGTCCGGATTGATCAGTCCCAAACTGAGGATGGGTCCCAACTTGCTGTGGCATTCCGAGGCATCCCCAACCATGAGAGGACATTCCGTACTGATTTTGCCCCCACTGAGGAGCTGCGAACTGATTTGTGCCGTCAGGCTGCACGGACCCAGTGGTCTGACCCAGAGATCGAGGAGCATGGGTTCTGGTAGCACCGAAAGAGGTTGGTGGTGGCATCCTGGAGTGGTCGGGGCGACCGAGATTGGGATTGGGGTCATCCTCTTCTTCCACAGTGAAGGTGCCATCGGGATTGAGGCTGGCGGCCAAACCATGGCTCTTGATAGCCTCCATAAGGTTATTCAGCTGTGCTTCCTGTCGCACTCTCATCTGTTCTGCTAACTGATTCCACTTTGTTCTGAGGAGTCCCGGGAGGAGGGGTGACGTTGTCCCCATCGTTACCAGCTGATGCAGACATTCTGAAACCCGGAGTCGGAACAAACGGTGAAGCTGACGATGCACTTGACTCTTCCCAACTGACTAAACGGTGACCCGGTGCCCGAAACCAAGCTTTGTGCGGAGCTGCGGGGGAAAGACACGAGGGTTCAGATGGTGGGATTTGAAGGAGGGTAGGTGTTTGGGCTTTAGGCTCATGCAACATGCAGTTATTTGTTCATGTTTACTTAAAACACGCTTTATTAACCTAATCGGTTGGAAAAGATTGCTCTTCTTTTTCGCAAACTACTCTGGATCCTGGATCAGTGGGCCCCGTCACTACGTCTATAAGCCCCTCGTATTCCACCTGTATTTCGACCTCCCAGGGTGGAGCCGGCCCAGGGCGAGGGTCTTATAGGGCAAGCGGGTCCCACCGAAGCCCAGAAGAAAAACGATCCTAAAAGTCTGGCGGGTAATCGAGTCTTAACGAGCATTCGATGTAAATTACGGACAAAGCTGACGTCAAAAGTCAAGATCATGTCCGGGGGCTCGACGAAAAGTCGGCATGATTTGGACTGATAAGCGTCCACAATTAATCTTGACTTGTCGTCAGTTAAGCCGTAATTAGGCATGGAATAATCATTAATCCTTGATGACTCAGTGTCAATGCTGGGAGTCAGTGTATAATTTGTGCCAGTCAGAGCCGAAGTCAAGGCGCCGGTCAATATCTTGGTCAAAGTCTGCGGCGGAAAACCGGCAGAACTTCGACTGATTAGGGTCCCCGAAAGATATTGAGTCGGTATGCCGACAAAGGCTTGAAAGGAAAGGTCTATACATAGACAGGGCATGACACAGACCAGACTAAAAACCAACCGGGTCTCGGACAAAGTGTGTCACGGACAAGTGCATGGTCGACACGAGGCTCCATGGGATGTTTGGGTAGTCCTGTGCTCATCCGAGAGGCGTAATAAGACCAAACGGACCGCGACAAGGATTTCCCCGGGTTAGGGACGTAGTGTGCAGTGTACGGTCACGTGCGCGTAGTGTGCAAGCAGTCTATATTCTTTTTCTGAGTAAAATAGAAATTTTTTTTTTATGTGTCTTAAAAATATGATGCATGATTTTTTTTTGAAAATTTTCTTTTTTTTTTGAATTTTTTTTTTTGAAAATTTTTTTTTGAAAATTAATGAACACATAAGCACATAAGCACAAAAATTCCAACGGTTAGGGACATTATTTCCGTCAGTCAAAATTTTGACTTTTTTCGAGGCGGCCAAAACAACACGAAAACTGTGCAAAAATCAACACACACACAAAAATGATTTTTCAAAGCCGGGACGGAAGCTTGACCCTCAAAAGCTTTTTCCTTTTTTTTTTTGGAAAACGGTGATACCGGTACGTGGGATTGTTAGACCACAATTTATCCCCGACTCGTGCTAGGAGGCGATAACGGGAAGTTTAATGGTTTCCACCAATATACCAAATATCATTTTTTTTTTTTAGAAAAAGCTTAAGGTCCCCAGCGGAGTCGCCACTGTGATGTACCCGATTTTTTTTTGAAATCAAACGGAGTCGCCACGCCATTTTTATTTTGAGGGCCAAAACTTTGAAAAAAGCCCGAGATCATAAATTTAGGTTTGGAGGTCATGTTACACGCCGGGAAGGACGTTAGTGTGCACCCGAAATGCCTCGTAAAACGAGTCTTCCAAGCTGAAAATCATTTGTGTGTGTGTGTGTGTTTTGGCCAAAATAATTTGAAACTGAGAAAAGTAAAAATTGGGATCTCTTTTTAAGACCTTAAACTGATCCCATGATTTTTTGGAGGATTTTTGGTTTGAGATTTGATACTCAAAAGACCTTTTGAAGTTGAAAGTCACTTCTGCCAGAAGGACAAAGGCAGCAGACACCTGATTTTGAAATGTATTCAAGGGTCTTAAAACTTCATAATATTGATAAACTCAGAGAATGAAAGTTTTTCTAGACTCCTTAAATAAGCTTTGTGAGAAGGAATTTTCCATTTTGGAAAAGATTTGAGGGGTCAAAACCTTCTGGAAATCTCAGATATGAGATCTGGATTTCCAGAAGCTGATGAACTAGCCTTTAAAAGAAAATTTGGAAAACGGAGTTTTACTCACCCAAAAAATAAAATAAAAATATGTATGGAAATATCTGGATGTTGGCTACAAAAAGTGTTTTGTAGTCAACACCAAATTCCACATTTATCTGTGTCCAAGAAATTAGACCATGGACTGAGGTCTGAGAAAATTGCTACTGGACAGCAACTTCTCAAGAAAGAAAATATGATTTTAAAGGGGGTTTTGCATCCATGCTTGTCCCCATTTCCCTAGGTTTTGGTTAGTGATCACTTGAAATTTTAATGGTGAATCAACTATACCAAACCATCCTTGGGGTACATTAGGACTAAGCACTTCATTTGCTTGGGGAGGGGAATTTTGTAAAGATGAATTTAAAGAGAAAAATCAATTTAGAGATTTAAAATGTAGACCATTTGAGATGGTCATTCATGAAGATGAACTTCAAGATGACCATCTTGGGTCAAAACTTAAGTTAAACTAGACATCAAGTAGATCCAAGTAAGAAGAACAAGATGAACAAGAAGTTAAAAGAGAATTTTAGGGTTTTGAGAAGGAGGGCTTTACCAATGGTGACACCCTATCTTCCTAGGCTTGGAATTTGACTTGAGGAGTATCAAGATTTGGTGTTTGACTTGAGGAGTATCAAGATTTGGTGCTTGGATTTGTGTTTGAGTTTGATTTGAGGCTTGAATGTGCTTAGGGTTTGATGATAGAGTTGGTCAAAGAGAAAACAAGTAGATAACACTTAAGTCCTCTATGTTTTCTCTCTAATCCTCCTCTTTGGTGGTGGTTTAAGCTTGAGCTTGTGTGTGTTTAAGGATGATTTGAGAGTGTTTGGAGTGGGATTGGGAAATATTCAAGAGAAAATGGTGGCAATCTAAGGATTCCCACCGTTTTCTCTCTATATTTCGCCGAGTTTCGTTCTTTGTGATCCAATTGTGTTACGTAGCGAGAGAGGAGGGCTCAATTTATAGCCCTCTGGGAGAAGCAAAAGAGATCCGCGCGGATGGGTTCGACGCGTGCCTTTGTTCATCTACTGATGCTTGGCTTTTGGACGGGAAGAATAATTTTTAAAATTCAAGCGGGCTGTTTTTCAACTTACCAATTCGGGTTTTTTCCATTTCTTTTGCTTTTTAGGATTCCTTTCTTGGTTTAACTTTAAATGGCAATGCCCACTTTACCCTTGGTTGGTTAGAAATGTTAGAAATGATAGAAATGTTAGGAATGTTAAAACTTTCGTTAATTTTCTAACGAAAATACTAACGGCTCAAATTGGAGCACTTACAGCAACGTCGAATGGACAGATGGAATTTGCACAATCTTCGCTTGATAATCTTTTGAGCCGGGATAGACTTGGCTCCTCTTTAAGAGATAATTTGTTTTAGATCTCAACGATAATGGAATGAAACTGCCATCCGGTCGGAACTGCGACTGGGTTTCGGGGTTTCGATCGGTCTTCGGGTGATTTGGGATTTCATGACATCTTAAAATGAGAGGTCGGCTGGGCCCTTTGCTGACTGTACCTCTAAAGATGAGAGGTTAGCTCTTGGGTAGGTGTTTGGGATTTCTAAGGTGAGGGGATCCATGATTTCATCTTCAATGCCTCTAAGAATGAGAGGTCAATCTTGGCTTTGGCTAAAGGCAAGGTAAGGGTAATGGGAATGGGGTTGTCCTCTAAAATCGAGAGGACGGCTTGGGATCGGTTAGATGTAATGGTGAGGGACATCCGTGCTGTCTCTTTATTCACTCTGAGACTCCTCTTGAGTAACGACCGGATCCTTTGACTTTCACTTTTGGGAGGATCACTAGGGACTAGGCTCTCTTTCTTTTCTTTTCTCTTTTTTTTTGTATTTTTGTCTCTCTCTTTTTTTTTTTTTTTGAGAGGAGGATTTCAGCTAGTCCCCAGGATGGATCATTGCTTTCCGTCGTTTTTGAGCTTGGACCAGGTCGATCTTCTTTTGCATCGCGGGAGCCTCAAGGATAGTCCCTCTTCTTCGGGTGATGGCTAAATGGGTTTCAAAATACGCCGATCTTGAACTGAAAGGGTATTATTTGGTGAGGGTAAGGTAATGGTTTTCCTAAGGGTGAAAGGTTTCAACCGCAGCCCCTACCGGATGGTCCGAACGAGATTGAGTCTTTGTTTACTTGCTTAAGCTTACTTCGCGGAAGATCCGTGCAAATTCATCGAACGAGATTATGAAAGAAGTGTGAGCATATGGGACGCAAGATGGGGATATCAGTCGATTTTCTCGCTCCGATCAAATTAAAACATTAGCCATTTCAAAGCGTTGGTCGGTGAGCAGCACAAGTGATCATTTGGAATAAGACCATTTCAATTAAGTGTAACGCAGGTGTACTAGTAATGTCTCGAGTCTAGCAAGAATAGAAACAAAGATTTTATCACTGCAAAGCAAAATTGATCCAACTTGGACTCGACAGACTCATGTCCAACAATGGACATTCTAGACCCTAAGAGGACTGATTGACTTCTTCAACATTGAGCATCGTTGCCATCGGTGCGGTGAGGACCCTTCTCGATCTTTCTGTCATTCACAAGTCACCCTCCTTAGCTTTAACAATCTGAGCAAACAACCGGGCCTCCCGCTCGCAAGGAAAAAAAATCTTCAAGTGTAGCTCGCAACTCTTTGATGGACACACCTTTTACACTCTGCTGCTGACCCATGGGATATGAACTTTTAGATTCAAGGGCCATAGTCTTCTCTGCACCGAGCATTTTGGATTCCGCATCATATGGTTGATCACTCGGGCACTTGAACTGCTTCCGCCTCGGGAATATAGACCAATGAGCATCGGGAACGAGAGCGCACACCCAACTTGCCGTAGTCTTACAAAGGTGAAGAGGTGAGAGCGTGTATAAGGCTGAGGATAAAGAATCTTTGAGATGGTACGGGAGAGGGAAGAACAGGAAAGGAGACGGACTCGTACAACACTTATTATTGTTCAAGTAGAAATCGGTGTTTTAAGTCCTAGAGACGGTTGGAAAAGGATAAGCATTTATTCACGCAGTCTAGACCTCGGGGGAACCTATCGACACATCATCTAAAAATACACCAAATGTATTGTTTCAAAATTAGTAATAGGCGGCAGTACCTAAACAAAACCAAAGCATTTATGGGACGGACGAGTAGCCCCAATTTCTGGAAAAATTTGGGCAGCATAACGGGTATTCCTGAAGAATTTCAAGGAAAAATCCGGCATGACCTCTCGTCGATGCACGTTGACAAAGCGACATGATCTCTCGTTAGAACATGCCGTGGGAACGACATGTCCTTTCATGAAACCATGTTGCGTTGACAACATGCCCACATGTGCTAGGGTTTGGAGGAGGTACGAAAGTCTATTAAGTATTTTGAAACAATTCATTTTAGCGTATTTGAAAATGTCGTGTCAAAAAACCAACCGTTTGGGTGAGGTTTAAAAGTGTGGCGCCACCTATAATGCGCTAGGGGGATAGGTTTGATTTTAGGCGCTCAAGCGTAGGCGAATTTCATGGCCGTCCGCGATGCCGTCAATCGCACCCGAGGGTTCTAGATCTACGTGAAGTAGTGTGCGGGATGGCTATGTTCCTTTATTTTGCGAAAAAATGATTTTTTATTTTTATTTTTATTTTAAAGAAAGAAAAGACAACACACACCCTCACACAGGATATACAGGGAACAACAATCAATTGAGTCATGCTTGATCCAAGGGACTGCCCTCAAACCAGTCTTCTGATGTTATGTTCAGTGGCCACCCTTTGTCGCGTGACACAGGACAACCAGAGACAAAGGTGTCGCACGACCTGGGTGGTCACTGAACCAGCAGCTCTTCAATCATCAAATCAGCCCCTGTTTTACCATAGCAAGAGCAACACAAAGTGAAGACTAATGCACAAAAAGTGACCACAAGCACAAAGGGCTCACAAGTTTCATAATCAACAAGATGTATGAACCACAAATGATTATCGAATAATGCACACAAAATGGATGTATTGGATGTTTGACTAAATAAAAGCTTGACCCACTCAACACTTGAAAAACAGGTTTTCAAATGTTTCATCCCCAGCGGAGTCGCCACTGAATGTGCGCTCGCCCCCGGAAAATTTTGGGTTTCCCGGTTTAAATGAAAAAAAGGAGTCGCCACGCCGTTTTAAGAGGAAACATTGAAAACCTTTATTTAGAGAGAAAACATGAGTTTGGAGGTCAGGTTACGTGTTGGGAAGAACCGAGAGTTCACCCAACACGCCTCGTCCGTAGACGAGTCTTTCAATCAAAACATCCAAGTAAATCCAAAGTGTGTGCAAATATTGATAATAAACGAAGTGTGATTAAATGCATCTTATTAATTATGGAACGAGAATTACATATTGTGAGCCCATTATTTAGGGAGGCCACATCCCTGATACAAACAATCTAAAAACAGATTACAAAGGAAAAATGGTCTCTGCGGATGGGTCATGTATGTCGCATGACACATCGCACCAGTGACCACATGTGTCGCGTGACACAGGATCACTTGGAGACAAAGATGTCGCGTGACACATATGAGCCATCTGCGAAACCGAACAATAAGAACACGTAATCAACAGTAAAGCTATACAGATCTAATCATTTAACTAGATTACGAACGAAATACAGAAACGAAACTAAATCAACCCAGGGAGTGTGGATATGGGTAGATCCACACCCCCTTGGGGTTCAAACACCAAATCCAATCAAATAATCAACAATATAAGCTCAATTGCACGGATTATTCAGATTAAATAGTGAGATTGTGATTGGGATTCAGTAATCCATATAGCTAGGATCTAATTACTGAATCCAAACAAAATTAAATGCTAGAATTAATTGAAATTAAGCAAGAGAGAGAGAGAGATTGGGTTTAGGAATCGTTACCCTTGTTGCTTCCACGAATTCTATATCCGATCGAGATATAGAACCCTTCAATTCTTCACTTCTGATGCGGAAGGGTGATGCAAGGGGCTCAATTGGTGTAGCTTGAGAATTGGGTTTGGAAGGGAGGAATTGGGTAGGTTGAAGGTAGGAGAGAGAGAGGTTTGTGTTTAGAGAGGTTCGTTCTGTTGCAAATTACTGCGGAGTAACAGTAGGCTAAAATTCGGATCCATTTATGAGAGGGGGAGGGTCTTATTTATAGGCTGCAGTTGGCTGCCTTAGTGTGTCGCACGACCTTACGTGTCCACTTTTCATGCCTCAAGCTGTCGCGTGACACAAGGTGGCTCAACCGCTTTTGGCGCCAAAAACCGGTTTACGGAACATTAGGAAAATACCCAAAAGGTCCAACAGGTTTTATTCCCAAGGGGTCCTTTGGCATGAATAATATACCAAAAGGTACTTCCTTCGCGGGAAACTCATGGAACATTTCCGGAAGTCTCGGGATAGGCCGGGAATTTACCAAAACGCCCCTAAATGCAATTTTATTATATTAAAATGCATCTAAAAGGTTGCGAATTGGATTGGCGTACTTACAATACGGTCTTTTAGACCGAGTGATTTAAAGCCTTCTGGGCTGGAGATAGTGATGTGGGAGGTTTATACGGTCTTCCGGACCGAGTGATTTAAAGCCTTCCGGGCTGGAGATAGTGATGTGGGAGGACTTGATTCGTCTTTTGACTGTGGTTGCGTCATGTGTGAGGACTTGATTCGTCTTCTGACTGCGGTTGTGCCATGCGTGAGGACTTGAATCGTCTTCTGGCTGTGGTTGTGCCATGCGTGAGGACTTAAATCATCTTCTGGCTACGGTTGTGCCATGCGTGAGGACTTGAATCGTCTTCTGGCTGCGGTTGTGTCATGCGTGAGGACTTGAATCGTCTTCTGACTGCGATTGTGTCATGCGTGAGGACTTGAATCGTCCTCTGGCTGCGGTTGTGTCATGCGTGAGGACTTGAATCATCTTCTGGCTGCGGTTGGTGGAGGCATGACTGCCTTGAGCTTTGAATCTGAGAGGCGTGAATGGCTTGCATTTTGTCTGTTGGGGACTGTCGATGTTCATCAGTTGGGGATCATCGTGGCCTTGTAGGGGCTTTTCCTGCTGAGAGGGTGACTTCGGGCTTACTTTGATGGCCGGTGCTTGAGTTGCCGTTTAGTGGGCGAAGTCCGGGCTTACGATGACGGCCGGTGCATGGGGATATGCGGTCTTGTACGGGTTTGCAAGAATTCCCTTTTGACTTGCTGGGGAAGGAGCTCGGGCTTACTTTGATGGCCAGTGCTTGCGTTGCCGTTGAGTGTTTTGGAGGCGTTTTGTGCCTTGAGATTTGTACTTGGAGGTGCGGGCTCCTTCTTGCGCTTGTTTCACCGTTTAGTGGGCGAGATCCAGGCTTACGATGACGGCCGGTGCTTGCGTTGCCGTTGAGTGGGCGAAGTCCGGACTTACGATGACGGCCAGTGCTTGCGTTGCCATTTAGTGGGCGAAATTCGGACTTACACTGACGGCCAGTGCTTGCGTTGCTGTTGAGTGGGCGAAATCCGGACTTACACTGACGGCCAGTGCTTGTGTTGCCGTTGAGTGGGCGAAATCCGGACTTACACTGACGGCCGGTGGTTGCGTTGATGGGTTAAGGACCAAACTGCATTGAATCTGCTGAAATAGGCCTTTGGACAGCCAGGGGCAAAGATTATAAGGGCAGAAAAGTAATTTGGCCCTTCGTTGCAAAGAGGTCCGTACGGACCAACCTGGGATGTAAAGAGGTCCGTACGGACCAATGGTGATTTTTACAGTTCCCAGATTTTGACCATCTTCAAAACCGAGGCACCCCTTCATTCTTCTCCTTCCAGTTCGTGCATCAGAGAGAGAGAGAAGGAGAAAAACTCCATTGTTGTCCAAATTTCTCCATTTTCTTAGCTTGAATTGCTTGCAATGGCGGAAGGATCAAGGAGGGGACGTCGTCAACGGAGCCAAGAAGTGATCGAGCAAAGGATGGAGCTTCAAAGGAATTGGATCTCCTTCGTGCCTTCTTCGAAGAACCCGGATGTGTTGTACCCGAATCCGGAGGTGCATAATCGGCGAGTTAGGAACGCCGGGGAGGTAAGAAATCAATTTCGTCTTGATTCCTCGCTTGAATTTTTGAATGCTAGAACTAGGTTTTAGTTTTTCGCATATTTGGGGCTTTTGTTATTTACCATGCCTTTTGTGAAATTCGTGATGAATTGTTGAAATTGAGCATGTAAAAATTGTGGGTATGTGATTTTTGTGCAAAAATGTGTAGATTAGCTCTTATTTGTAAAAATAAAGTGCCTCTCTTTGAAAATGCATGCTTTGGTGTTTTGTACCTTATGCTATTTTCGTATGTACATTGTGAGAAAATTACCATGTAGGGACAAATTTTGTGAAAAATGTGACATGTGTCGTGTTTTGTGACGGGTTTTGTCTGAAAGTATGTGCCGTGTAGGGACGGACTTTTCTTTTGAAAATGTGTCATGCAGTGTGTGCCGTGTTTTTGGTGACGGACTTTGTGGGGAAAATATGTGCAATATGTTCCGTGTTTTGTGACGGGTCTTTTGAAAATGTGTCGTGTAGGGCTTAATCCCTCTGTTGAGAAAATTTGTACAGTGTGTGCCGTGTTTTGTGACGGACTGCATGGGGAAAATTACGTGCATGTCGTGTTTTGTGACGAGTTGCATGCGAAAATTATGTGCGATGTGTGTCGTGTTTTGTGACGGGTTACATGTGAAAATTGTATGTAATGTGTGTCGTGTTTTGTGACGGATTATTTGTGCATTTGCCGTGTTGGGACGGACTTTTTGTGCTTTGATTTTCTTTTGGTATTTTGCATTAAGTACTATGACTGACGTACCTTTGCTGTGTTTACCTGCAGGATGAGGGGCTTTTGGTTGGGAAAGCCAAGAAGATGATGTCTCGAGGGTCGCTCGAGGCTGTGGTGGAGTTGTGGCAGCAGATACCGAATATCTCTGTGGATGGCAGGCCGAGCCCTAGGAGGCTGGTCTATGTTTCTGGCTTGGGCGTGTTCGTGGAGAACTTGGCCGGGATCTCTGACACGAGGAAGAACAAGAGCATATTCCTGGGCTTATCTGAGTATTGGTGGGATATCACCCACACCTTCCATCTGAGCTGGGGCGAGCTGACGGTGACGCCCACCGATTTTGCTGCTATCACCGGGCTTTCCTTCAAAGGAGGGCCAGTGTGGTGGAGGGATAGGATAGCTGAGGACGTGCCGGGCCGAGGCCGCTGGGCTTTGCGCCTCTTCCTCGCAGGGGCACAGGCATCTTTGTACAGCGATGTGGAGATGAGGATTACGGCCGCATTGGGGCCTATTGTCGGGGTACCGGCCAGGTGACGGCGGAGCAGCTGGCGCGCTCCTTTCTGTGGTTTGCCCTTTCTGAGACTCTGTTCTCGAACCACGCGACCACGGCTCCTTTTGCTCTGCTGGAGAGCTTGATTGACTTGGAGAGAGTCTGTGATATTGCTTGGGGCGAGGCGGGCCTGGCCGAGCTTTACTTCTCCTTGGACCGGTTTAGCCGGGGCGTGGCCAGTTCCTTGGCCTGCTTTGATTTTGCTTTGGAGGTATGAGTTTATTGCTGTTTTTTTGATTTAGCAACTTATCATTTCTCTGTTTTCTCTTGCACTGAGCCTTTTCTGCTTTTGTCGCAGGTGTGGTTCTACGAGATCTTCCAGTGCTTCCCGTGGGATAGAGATCCTGGGGCCATAGCGGCCTATCCTGCTATGTTAGGCTGGGCCCGCCCGGCGAGGAGGAGGAGGACCAGCAGGGGGAAGCTCACCATTGCTTACGGGGATGTGCAGGAGCATCTGGGGAGAGATAGCTCGGAAGGGTTTACTTTGTACCCCTGGGCTCGATATGAGGCTGACGAGTTCGAGGGGGCTCCTGTGGTGACAGCGCAGAGGAAGATGCTGCGGGGCCTGACCTGCGATGTCATGTACTTGGGAGAGAGGGTCTTTTGGCAGCATGGCCCGGGTATGCTTGCCCGGGTATGCTTCCCTTGGCTCCGAGGGACCCGCCTTTTGGGATGTTGGATTCCCGGGATATGGATATGCTGGAGTTTGAGAGGTATTTGGGCGGCGTGAGTGCCGATGAGTTTGTTTTGTATCGAGAGGAGTATAGGGCCTTCGTGAGGAGGAAGTTGAGGACGCCACAGATGTTGGTGAGGGAGAGGGAGGCTGGTCCGCCGGGTCCCCCAGAGGTTCCGGTGCCGGGGCCGGATTTCACATATGTCCGCGGGGATTCATCGAGGAGGAGGGTGTCTCGTACCACCGTCCACGAGCGAGCTCTGCTTGCCTACGGGTGGATCCTGATATGCCGGTGAGTGTGCTTAATCTTTTCCATCTTGGCGTCTTTTCTGTATTTTTCTGTTTTTTTGTTTTTTTTTATGCTTGTATCTCTTTAGCTGAGTGTTTCTTTGGCTACTTGTTTGTGCAGGTCCCGGGGAGAGTCTACGATACGCTGACCCGCCTGTAAGTGCTCCAATTTGAGTTGTTAGTATTTTCGTTAGAAAATTAACGAAAGCCCTAACATTTCTAACATTTCTAACAATTCCTAACATTTCTAACCAAGCAAGGGTAAATTAGGGATTACTATTTGAGGTTAAACCAAGAAAAGAATCTCAAAAAAGCAAAAGAATTGTAAAATCCCGAAATGGAAGCTGCAGTCAACAGCCAGTTGCTTGTTTGACAAAAATATTCTTCCTGTCCAAAGCCTGGAGCAGCATTTAATGAACCAGGCACGCTTACATACATATCCGCGCGGACATGACTGTAATTTCAGAATGCCTATAAATTGAACCCTTCAGTCACAGAAATAGGGAGCAAGAACACAATTCACAGCTGCACCTTGGCGAAAATACTTGAGAAAATAGTGAGAATTCCCTTGAATTGTCACTCTTTTCTCTTGATTATCTTCCCAAATCACAAATCATCAAACACTTTCAAAATTCAAAAATCAAACACAAACACTAAAGAAGATAGGTATAACCTCCTTCTCCTTACCCTAAATCTCTCTCATCCATGCATGCATCTCATACTTTGAAGATGTAATTTGTTCATTTCTTGCCCTAGATCCAAGAGGATCACCATGGAAGTTCATCTCCATGGATGATCCTCTACAAGGATCAACATTACTTTCAAAGTGTTTTTACTTACTTGCAAACACATTTTCAAAACCCTAAAATCATTTTCATGCATCAAATCTTGATTTCAAAGGATAAAATTCCCCTTCCCAAGCAAATGAAATGCTTAAGTCCTAATGTACCCCAATGATAGCTTGATATAGTAGATCACCACTAAAATGTTTAGTGATCACTAATCAAAGCTTAGGAAAATGGGGACAAGCATGGATGTCAAACCCCCTTTAAATCATGTTTTTTCTTCAAGAGGAAGTTGCTGTCCAGTAGCCTTTCGCTAAGACCTCTGTCCATGGTCTTATTTTTTGGACATACAGAAACTTGGAATTTGGTATTGACTACAAAATACTTTTTGTAGCCAACATCCTGAAATTTCCAGAAATATTTTTACTTTATTTTTTGCGTTAGTAAAACTCCCTTTTTCAAATTATCTTTTAAAGGTCAGTTCCTCAGTCTCTGGAAATCCAGATTTCATATCTGAGGTTTCCAAAAGATTTTGGTCCACCAAATAATCTCCAAAGGGGATAGTTCTTTTGAAGAAACCTTATTTAATGTGTTTTGAACAACTTTCATTCTCGGACATTCCTCAGATTTTGAAGTTTTAAAGCCCTTAAACCCATTTTAAAATCAAGTGTCCACTGCCTTTTTCATTCTAGCAGAATTGGTTTTCAACTTCAAAAAATCTTTTGAGTACCAAAACTCAACCCAAAAATCATACCAAAAATCATGGGACTTTTTTAAAGTCTAATAAAGAGTTCCCAATTTTTAGTTTTCTCAGTTTTGATTTATTTTGGCCAAAGTAACACACACACACACACAAATGGTTTTTAATGCTTGGAAACTCGTTTTACGAGGCATTCCAGGTGAACACTAACGTTCTTCCCGGCGTGTAACGTGACCTCCGAACCCAAATCTCTAACCTCGGACATTTTTCAAAGTTTTGGCCCTTGAAATAAAAATGGCGTGGCGACTCCGTGTTTTTTTCGATTGATTTTCAAAGAAAAGAAAAAAACAACCAATCTTTCGGGAAAAATGAAACCCAACATCGTTACACCGCCGTTATGTGGCGATGCGGTCCTTCGCGAAGAAGATGGCATCGAAGCTGTCTTTCCGGTCTTCGCGATGTGTGCCGGCGTACGAGCCGATGCCTTCGAGGCATTCTGTAGATGTTCCTCCACCGAGAGCCGAGCCAAAGCCACAGTAGGAGGGACCTTCGTGGGGGCGGCATAGCATGGATGCCGGGACGTCCTCGGGAGCTCAGAGGTCGCAGACCCGTTATCAGTTCTTTCCTCCGCCGGATGCACAGGGTGAGGGTTCATCAGAGCATGCCTACTTCGATGCTTTTGTCGGGTTCGACCCTTCCGAGTATCTTGAGTATCTGCCCCAGGAGGGGGTTCAGTATTCTGACGACGAGGGTGTGTCTGGCGAGTTTACCGGGATGCCCGACTTCTCGCTTGAGGACGTTGTTGATGATGATGATGCTGAAGAGTCGGACTAGGGTTCATTTGCTTTCCCTCTTTCCATATCTTCTCTTTTTTTTGTTTAGCAACAGACATTATATGTACCTGTAATAAAACATTCGCATTTGTATCGCAAAGTATTTTATTCTAAGATGTAATGCCATTTTTGTGATTCCCGAGAATTGTCCTAGGAATTGTTGCTATTATTTTTTTTTATTTTTGTGCATGCCACGTGAGTTGAGAGTGTGTTTGTGGGTAGCGTGTGCTTGCCGGAAATGGCTTTGGCCAGGGTTTGGGCAGTTTGGAGCAAGGTCCTGCTGGGAACAGTGGTTGTTGGCCTGTTTGCTGGGAAAGAGGGACCAGGATGCAACAAGGTCCGTACGGACCAACCTAGGGTGCAAAGAGGTCCGTACGGATCACCTTTACTTTAAGGAAGGGATAAATGCTCTCCGGATGTCAGGACTTTCCCCACTCCCCATTTGCAGCCATTTTCGAGCTTTCTTCCCCATTTTATCTAGGAACCTCCATTTTTGCCATGGATTCTTCGTACGTTCCAAGAATTTTGCCAAGGCTTTCGCAGGAGCGGCAAGCACACTTCCTTGAGCAGCTGAAAACGTGGATGCGACGCCGTATGAGGCATCAGAGGCGGGCTTTCGAGGTAAGGTTTTGACTTTGCTCAGTTTGGTCCCTTAAGGAGTTGGTTCCTGATTGGGAATTATTGCGGGCTGCCGCGAAGTTCTGGGATGTTAGGAGGCATGTGTATTGCTTCTCCTACAATGAGATGGTGCCCACCTTCGAGGATTTTCGGGCTTTGATTGGAGGACCGAAGGTGGAGGCCATCTCGCTTCCTTTGATTAGCGGTGCCGCCGTGAGTGTGAAGCTCGCATGCTTTCTTCGGACTTCATTGGGAGAAGTGCAGGGCATGATCCTTGATTCGGGTCATATTGACATTTCTGCGCTGCTGTAAGTACCCAAATCTGGCTCATGCCTTCCGGTTAAATTTCCCGGCAATTTCGGTAAGTTTTCCGGTAATTCCCCGGACCTTCCTAGTGTTCCGGAAATATTCCGGAACTGTTCCAAATTAATTATGGACTGAAAGGAAAGCTTCCCAATTAAGAAACACGTTTTTCTTAATTGGGAGGAAGCTTCTAGAATTTGCCACCTTGCATGTTTCTAGAAATGCTGAGTCACAAGGGATAATGCCGCACGGCTGCATTAGCTCCAGGTCTCTGGCCGCACGGCTTCATTAGCCTTATCCAGACTGCCTATAAATAGAGCCCTCCTCTACCCATTTTAATCATCAACAAGAAGCATAATACTCTCATAATACGAAGAAGTCCTCCCAAAGAGCTGCTGGAAGTCCAAGAAGGTGAAGAAGAAGGCCAAGAAGCTACCTCCCTCCTCCTTGAAGACCCCAAGATCAAGTCCTCCTCCTAGCTCCGTCCAAAGAAGAAGAGGAAGTCATTGGTAACCTCGCACGCCCTAACCTTTCATCTTAAATTGCTATATGTGATTATAATTGCTCATTGCATTTCATACATTGCATTTATCTTGCTTGGGACTTAGTAGATTAAAGATCATATCTTTATACCCCCTTTCCCCCTTTGCATGCATTAGGCATCCTTTGCCATTAAAGATGTAATCTTTTGAATGAAAGGTGCATCCTTTGCACCTAAAAACCCCATTTTTCAATAAAAATGTCATCTTCATGCATCCTTTGCATATAAAAATCCAATCTTTACAATAAAAATGCATCCTTTGCATATGAAATCCTTTTTCAAGCATCCTAGGCATTAAAGATCATATCTTTATCCTAAATTAGCATCCTATGCTTTTCAAAAAACAATCTTCATGCATCCTTTGCATATTCAAATACCAATTTCTTCATAAAAATGCATCATTTGCATAAAAAATCATGTCTTTATGCATCATTTGCAAATAAAGATCATTTCTTTAAATCAAATGCATCCTTTGCAACCCAAAAATGTCATCTTTTCATTAAAAATGTCATTTTTACATGCATTCCCCCATGTCCCCATTAGCAACCTCGGAACGGACCGGTGTAAAAGATCCTATCTTTACATTGTTCCTTCCATAAAGGTTTCATAATTTCTTTAGAAAGGGACAACCTTGAACCCTATATCTCCGATTATCGCTTAAGATGAGTATGAAGCATCTATATGAGCTCGACCGTCTTAAAGTGTAGGATTGATGGGCTAAGGACCCTCCTTTTCTAAAGAACCTCATCTTTGACTATAAAGAGAGTCATTCTCTCGATCACGCAAGTCCCAAAGTCCAAAAATGCGATGATCACAAGTCCAAGATGAGGACGGGATCATAATCCCGAATACATAAAATCCAAGAAATCCCGAGCGACAACCAACAAATGGTTTGTACGTCCGGAAGACGACTTGGGACATTCCCTCCCTTATTTTCAAACACATGCACACAAGAAAGCACGCAAGCAAGCACGATTAATGGGATCTTGGGAGACTTGCTCCGGCAAGGCACCTTGGGTGAACGACGATCCGTTCTTCCCAAGGGGTAACTTAACCTCCGAACCCATAAAACCTTTTTTTCAAAGTTTTGAGGTAATCAAAATGGCGTGGCGACTCCGTTTTTCAAATTAAACCGGTTGTCTTCAAACTCGCGTGAATTTCCAAAATAAACAAACAAAAAATTTGGGGCACACATTCACAGTTTGGCGACTCCGCTGGGGAAATCCCAAAGGAGAAAAGCTTTATTTTCAAAACAAAAATCGATACTCGATATATAGGTGGAAACCACTTACCCTTCCTGTACACTCCCCGATGTGGGAGTTGGGATAACCGGTGGTTTAACAATTCCACGTACCAGTATCCCTTTTCGAAAAAAAAAAATTTCCCTTTGAGCGGGTTAGACTCCCGTCGCTGATTTCATTAATCGTGCTTGCTTTCTTTACCTTGCATTGCATCATTTGCATCTTGGAATCTGTGCATACTTTGAACGAGAAACAACCCGAAAAATAGCAAAGGAGTGGAACCTGGAAAATTGA
Source organism: Adenophora triphylla var. japonica (assembly GCA_022495995.1). Classification (NCBI taxonomy): domain Eukaryota; kingdom Viridiplantae; phylum Streptophyta; class Magnoliopsida; order Asterales; family Campanulaceae; genus Adenophora; species Adenophora triphylla. The sequence goes on from JAFEMH010001512.1 coordinate 216,527, forward strand.
TCCATGCAGTCGTACGGCTCAATCCTCCTTGGATTCGACCAGGGCGACCTCGTGGCAATTCCACCAGGAAAAATCATGGTTAATCTGGCAGTCCTAGCAGCTTGGGGCTACTCAGCTCCATGACTGACTGGGGCTCCCAGAAAATTTACGTGCTTACGTGTTGCATTTTCCCCGTCCCGAAAATCATTCCTTTAAAACACATTTATGAAAATCTCTAACTCAAAAAGGAACATTTTTAGGAGACCGCACACTACGCGCACCTGATATATCCTGTACACTTTGCACGCACGTCCTTCAAACCCGAGGGTGGTTCCAGCTGCAGTCACGGACAGCCTTACGATGCTCCCGGGCGCGCACGGAATCATCCCAACCTCCCCATGGCAGCCAGTGTCAACCAATGCACAGTCCGTGTCACACATTTCAAAAAACCATGACTTTTTTGGTTGGTTTTTGGTCTAGTCCGTGTCATATAGCCCAGTTGCATACCCCCGTAAAAGTCAAGCCTTAGTTCATAACGGAAGCCAAGATTTTCGCTCAAGCGGAACTCTGCCAAAATTCCGACAAGGAAAAATTGGCGAGATCTTGACTCCGACATTGACTTTGACCTTGACCTGCACGGAATGCGTAAAAGTTAAGACCGAGTCTTTGCCAACAAATCAAAAGATCTTTCGCTCAAGCGAAGCTCTGCCAAAATTCCGACAAGGAAAAATTGGAAAGATCTTGACCCGGCAATGACTTCGATTCTAACTCACGCCCGGCGTATGCAACGAAGTTCAATGTGACACTGTGTCATCCGGCTTTTACCGCCCGACCCATGCCTATTATCTTCTCGGACATTACCGAAAGTCAAAACGTCATTCGCTCAAGCAAAATTCTGCCAAAATTCTATCAAGGCAGAAAGACGAGACTTTCTCGGTATTGCCTTGACTATAATCCGCATCGCTCGTGCGTTAAAAGGTCCTATGACCCGCTAGACCCGTTAGGAGCGTTCTTTACTCTCGGTCGGTGGGATCCGCGTGCCCTATAGGACCCTCGTCCGGGGCTGTCCACCCTGGGAGGTCGAAATACAGGTGGAATACGAGGGGCTTATAGACGTAGTGACGGAACCCACTGATCCAGGATCTAGAGTAGTTGCGAAAAAGAAGGGCAAACCCCCCTTTTCCAACCAAATATGAATTAATAAAAGACATGATTTTAAGTAAACTTGAACAATTAATGTAATCATAATTGCATTTTCCTATCTCTGATATCCCTAATCGAGACCTCCTCGGTCCAATTTCCGATTTTCCTATCTCGACCTTTCATGGTCAAATCCTTAATCGAGACCTCCTCGGTCCGATTTTCGATTTTCCTATCTCGACCTTTCATGGTCAAATCCCTAATTGAGACCTCCTCGGTCCAATTTCCGATTTCCCTGTCTCGACCTTTCATGGTCAAACCCTTAATCGAGACCTCCTCGGTCCGATTTTCGATCTTCCATCTCCCGACCTTTCATGGTCAAATCCCTAATCGAGACCTCCTCGGTCCGATCTTCAATTTCCAATCTTGACCTTTCAAGGTCTCATCTTTTCCGATCAATTAGGATTAGGAGAAAATGTGTTTCGAGCAAAAGCTAAAGCGATAAGTGCATGTTACTTGAGCCTTCAGCCTAAATACTCACCTTCAAGTCTAAACCTTACCTACCCCCGAGTCTAAACCTTGTCTATCCCTTTCCCGCAGCGAGAAAGAAGTGGGCGAGAATACTAGGTCAGCGGCCTTTCAGTACGGAAGCCTTAGGTTCAGATAGTTCGGCAGAATCGTCAGTTTTGTCAGCTCAGAGAGTCGAATGGCGTTTGAGAAAACAGTGAGGGTACAGGAAATCAGATGGTAAGAAAGGAAGAGTTAGTCCTGGCTTTGGAAAATGCCCATAAGGTTCATGAGGAACAGCAAGCCATGCTTATCGACGCACTCCGTCGTCATGGAATTCAGGTCACAGTTGAGTCGAACGGTTCTCTGGTGGTAGTCGAAGATGAGACGTCGGAAACAGTGATTTCAGTCCCTTCATCCTATAACCAAGACCTTCCATCCTACAACCAATACCTTCCTCCATCCGCATACGATCCCTTGCCAAGGACCACTCTTCCTCAGTCCTTTCCAACATCCCAGCTCATCAGGGCTCCATCACCCTCAGCTCCTCAGAACGGATTAGGCTTCACCCCACCTGTTCCTCAGTTTCAGCAATACCTGCCAGTCTATACTCCAGCTTCACATAATCAGTTCGAGCTATGTGGCTATGTTCTGAAGCCCCTATACCCACCTGAATGCAGTCATGAGTTGCCAAAAGAAAATCTGGATGATTCAAGTTTCCAGCTGTCACTTACCGGACTTAATGAATTCAGCCGTCAGAGTCCTGTTGCGAGTGCCGGTAACTCGAGAGTCCCCGTTGACCCCCATGTGGCAATATTGATGGAACAAGTGAAACAAATGCAAGAGAAGTTTGACTTCATGATGAGTATCAATACTCCCTTGACCCCAGACGTCGAACTAGGCAAGGAAATGACTCCACCAAGCATAACCCAATGCCACTCAAAGACCAAACAAAGAACCGTACCCATGTCAGCACCAGTTCCTCACAAAGGAAAGAGTGTCGTATCCTCCTTCAGCCAAATCCAACAATGGAACCAATCGGACAATGGGAATCCAAGTCTTGAGAACAACAATGTCTCCCGAAAACCCCGCTCCCTTCATTTTGACAATGCGGAGAAGCCTTTAAGCAAGATTCTGGAAGAGCTGATGAAAGAAAAGCTGATAAAGCCACTGGAGAATTGGAAGCCCAAGAACCCCAACGTTCGGGTGGATGAGTCTAAGCATTGTCTCTTCCATCAATACCCTGGGCACGACACTGATGATTGCACCTATTTGAGGCATGAGATCCAGAAATTGATAGAAAAAGGGAAGCTCGAGAACCTCCATGGGCCAAAAACAGAAAGTTATGGTAAGAGGTCGATTCAGAAGGTACAAGGTCAGAAACGTCAGCCTGATGATTTTGGGATGCCCATGGGCAAAGTTTTCGATGATTTGGTGAAACGAGGCCTTCTCGCGCCTCTCGAGAATTATAAGCCAAGAAACCCAGGTAGAGTTGACAGGACCAAGTTCTGCGAGTACCACAAGAACTTTGGTCATGTGACAGACAAGTGTGTGGATCTGAAGAAAGAAATTCAGTGGCTGATCTACGAAGGAAAGCTCAAGTTACCTGGCAGTCCAACCCGCGAAGAGTAGCTAGTCTAGGGATTACCTATCCTTGAGTAAAAAAAAAAAAAAATAGTCTCTCAGTCAACCTTCGTAGGTTCTAGTACTTTTCTTTTTCAATCAAGTCCTTCACGGACAATGTATTTAATCTTCAATTTTCTATAAAAGAGTCTTCTTCTTTTCTTACTAGACTTAAGACATTATTTGCACACCTACATTACATTTAATGAAATGGTTTTATTTTATATGATCACTTGCATTGCTCAACAAATAATCTCTCGAAATAATTCACGTTCCGATTAATCAGTGTGAGAAAGTCAACTAATGCCTTCCCCATACACTTTCCTTACCCCACAAAAGGCCTCCATCACGCCATACACTTTCCTTACTTCATAAAAGCCTTCATCAAGCCATACACTTTCCCAATCATGCCCCCACCTTCATCTTGACCAAGTCAACAACGGCGGCAACGTCAAGGGACAACAAGAGGCCACTCAGCTTCGAAAGATTGACCCCATGTCGACAACAACCTAGGAGCTTGGTTTAGACCTCAAGGGTATCAAGAATGTTCAAGCAGGGGCTCGCCTTGGCCCTCAGGTACTTCAAAAAATATAAAAAAATCTTAGTGCAAAAAGAGTAATGCCCAGCTAGGCTGAAAACCCCAAAAAGGGCGGTCTAGGCAAAAAACAGGGTTGCACATATATATAAAAAAAAATGAGGCCAATGACCCAGCGTCACCAATCAAAAGCTTGACGGACAGGCAAGATCAAAGCTCAGAGAATGAAAGTTGTCGATAATAATGGGGCGGTCGAAGCAAAGCCAGAGGCATTTCATAAGCCTGTAGGCACGTGCAAATCCTTTCTCCCCCAACAAAAGAGGAAGTAATCAGAAGCAACCGTCCAAGAAATGACTTGGTCAAGGAATCATCCCGAGGCCCACGCCTCATCATCTCATCCGAGCCTTTTCACTAAAGGAACCACAAATCCCAAAGCCTGAAACAGTTCAGCCGAGGCCAAACTACGGCGACCTGAGCTCCTCACAATGAGGGGAACGTAGGCAACCAGCAATGGTCCGGTCATAAACACATTCAAATTCCCGAAAACCCGGTCTCATCAAAAGACCTCTCCTATAGACACAGTCAGATTCCAGAAAACCCGGTCTCATCAAAAGACCTCTCCCATAGACACAGTCAGATTCCAGAAAACCCGGTCTCATCAATGACCTCCCTATACACAAAACCTTTCTTTCACACCCAGCCAACCTTGACCCGCGACATCAGGTTGACTTTCTCCTCATGATTAATAAGAATGTTTCTTCATATCGAGATTAATGGTTGAATAACCCGAACATTAATAAAGGGTTTTAAGCAATCTTGTGATCATTGTAAATAAAACAAGTTTTCAGATGTCTTGACAAGTCTTCTCTTTCTACATCTTAGGAAAGATAGTGCTAAACACTAATTTTCTGTCAGCAGGGGCTTCCATACACTTTTACAAACCTCTCTACGCTTATACTCTCCCAAAAGAGTCAAACCCAAAGCGAGTTTTGTGCCTACATCGAATAAGGCCATCGGAATAACACAAAATCGGGATCTATTCCCACCTTTCGAAAAATATGCCCCTGTATGTATTTCTGAGAATCTTTTCTTTCACACCTTCTTAAGGTTGACTGATTGACTAAAGAAAATAAAAAAAAAAAGAGAGAGAGAAGGATAGGTTTTCCCTCTTCTGCCACAATTCGCATTAGGGCTGCCTCGAAACTTTGTCAAAGCATTCCTTTAAACTGGGGCTTCTTTAGCCATTTTTGGGATTCACATCGGGTTCTTCACTAGGTCCCTAGATGGATTCAGTTTTGTTCAGATCAACCTCAGGATCACTTCCGCAGTACCAATCATATTGGGATTTTCGCTAGGTCATCAGATTAGGGCTTCATTAAGTCACTTCTTCAAAACCTAAGACTCCGCCTGCTCGGTTCATCCAACCGGGGCTTTGCCAATGAAAAGATCTTTCCTTGCTTTAATAAGACATGGGGCTTTGCTGAAAGTTTTTCCTCAGACCGGGGCTCCAATAAGTTGCATCCATCCCTAGAAGAGAGGTTTGGTCACTTCAACATCTGCTTTAGTCTTTGGTTATAAAAGCCTATCAACTTCAAATGCCAGAATGTGAGAAAGGAACATTCATCAAGACCCGAGTCTTAAACCCAGTCTCAGCCCAAGAGGGAATCTTAGTCCACGTTGACAACATCTCAGCAACAACAACAGCTCACCCGCACCCAAGTGATACGACCCTACCTGCTTGAAACCCGTCTTAAACACATTCCATATGTACATCCAGACCCAGTCTCTACCATTGTTTCCAAGAAAAAATCACCCCTAGGCTCAAGTAACGTGCCAATTGCTAATAATACATTTTCTCCCAAAAGCGCCTTCGTTACATCCGTTATGACAAGATAACACCAGGCGACAGTTTCCTAATTGTCAAAAATCCAACTTTGGCTACCTCTATCACAGATTGAGAAGTATGCTCAAGTTTTCCAGGTATAGCTGCCTCTATCTACTCGATAGTGATGTAAGCTTTAGCTTCCTCAGGAGACAACCTCCATTAATTGCCAAAACCTCAAGGATCCTAGACATCTTTCTTAACAGTCTAGATGAAGCTTGAACTACGATCAAGGCTTGATTCCTCCGGGATACGTAGGTAGCCTTTCATAAAAAGGTTCAGCCATCCGACCGCAAATGGTCACCCCTCTTTCTTCGTCTTTTCCTCCGTGGTAAGATAGCTTTTCATAAAAGTCCAATTTTTTGACCACATTGATCACCCCTTTTGATTTGGCACATTCCTAGTAGGATCGGTTGTTTGACCTCCTAAGTCACCCCGTTTCCATCCTTATAGGAAAGGACCAAATATCTATTTGTCATTGTCCCAAGAAGGCCAGGTAGGTGACCTCTTTTTGGTCACCCAATTCCAACCTGTGTCTGCAATTCCATTCCAGTTCCAAAGGCATTAAAAAGCACAGTTCAGGCTTACTAAGTCGCGCGGCATAACAAGCCACATCAGACATCAGACATCAGCAGCATGCTGCATCCTCCGGGAAATCCTCCGTTATCGCCAAATGGGATAACGTTTCCTCCGGAAAATCCTCCGTTATCGTCAAATGGGATAACGTTTCCTCCGGGAAATCCTCCGTTATTGCCAAATGGGATAACGTTTCCTCCGGGAAATCCTCCGTTATCGCCAAATGGGATAACGTTTCCTCCGGGAAATCCTCCGTTATTGCCAAATGGGATAACGTTTCCTCCGGGAAATCCTCCGTTATTGCCAAATGGGATAACGTTTCCTCCGGGAAATCCTCCGTTATTGCCAAATGGGATAACGTTTCCTCCGGGAAATCCTCCGTTATCGCCAAATGGGATAACGTTTCCTCTGGGAAATCCTCCGTTATTGCCAAATTGGATAACGTTTCCTCCGGAAAATCCTCCGTTATCGCCAAATGGGATAACGTTTCCTCCGGGAAATCCTCCGTTATTGCCAAATGGGATAACGTTTCCTCCGGGAAATCCTCCGTTATCGCCAAATGGGATAACGTTTCCTTCGGGAAATCCTCCGTTATTGCCAAATGGGATAACGTTTCCTCCGGGAAATCCTCCGTTATCGCCAAATGGGATAACGTTTCCTCCGGGAAATCCTCCGTTATCGCCAAATGGGATAACGTTTCCTCCGGGAAATCCTCCGTTATCGCCAAATGGGATAACGTTTCCTCCGGGAAATCCTCCGTTATTGCCAAATGGGATAACGTTTCCTCCGGGAAATCCTCCGTCATCGCCAAATGGGATAACGTTTCCTCCGGGAAATCCTCCGTTATCGCCAAATGGGATAATGTTTCCTCCGGAAAATCCTCCGTTATTGCCAAATGGGATAACGTTTCCTCCGAGAAATCCTCCGTTATCGCCAAATGGGATAACGTTTCCTCCGGGAAATCCTCCGTTATCGCCAAATGGGATAACGTTTCCTCCGGGAAATCCTCCGTTATCGCCAAATGGGATAATGTTTCTTGTTAAAAATTTCAGTTATTGCCAGAAGGCAATAACATTTCGACCTTTTTTTTCGCTCTCTTTCGATCTCCGTTATTCCAAGGTAAAGGAATAACATTTCGGCCTTTTTTTTCGCTCTCTTTCGATCTCCGTTATTCCAAGATAAAGGAATAACATTTTGACTCAGTAAAAGCTCGAACTACGACCTGGCTTGATTCCCCCGGGATACGTAGGTAGCCTCCTGTAGGTTCAGCCAATTTGTCACATATGACGCCCCCTTTCCCCAGTGGATTCTGAACTACGATTATGGCTTGATTCCTACTCGGGATACGTAGGTAGCCTTTCATAAAAGGTCCAGCCATCCGACCACTTTGGTCACCCTGTTTCTTTGTCACTCCTCAATGATAAAGTAGCCCCTCATAGAGGTTTAGATATCTGACCACATTGGTCACTTCTAGCATATCCCCAGTAGGATCAATTGCTTGACCTCTTAGGTCATTTTCTCTTCTACTTCCCCAGCAAGAGACCAGTTTCTCTTCTCTATTCCCCAGCGGATCTTTTCTGAACTACGGCCTGGCTTGATTCCCACTCGGGATACGTAGGTAGCCTTCCAGAGGTTCAGCCACTCGACCACCTCGGTCTCTCAATCCATCTCGGCATTCGCCAGATCGGATCCTTTTCTATCGACAACCCCACTCGCCTTGCAAGTGACGTTGCCGAGGGGCTTCTGTAAGTACCCAAATCTGGCTCATGCCTTCCGGTTAAATTTCCCGGCAATTTCGGTAAGTTTTCCGGTAATTCCCCGGACCTTCCTAGTGTTCCGGAAATATTCTGGAACTGTTCCAAATTAATTATGGACTGAAAGGGAAGCTTCCCAATTAAGAAACACGTTTTTCTTAATTGGGAGGAAGCTTCTAGAATTTGCCACCTTGCATGTTTCAAGAAATGCTGAGTCACAAGGGATAATGCCGCACGGCTGCATTAGCTCGAGGTCTCTGGCCGCACGGCTTCATTAGCCTTATCCAGACTGCCTAAAAATAGAGCCCTCCTCTACCCATTTTAATCATCAACAAAAAGCATAATACTCTCATAATATGAAGAAGTCCTCCCAAAGAGCTGCTGGAAGTCCAAGAAGGTGAAGAAGAAGGCCAAGAAGCTACCTCCCTCCTCCTTGAAGACCCCAAGATCAAGTCCTCCTCCTAGCTCCGTCCAAAGAAGAAGAGGAAGCCATTGGTAACCTCGCACGCCCTAACCTTGCATCTTAAATTGCTATATGTGATTATAATTGCTCATTGCATTTCATACATTGCATTTATCTTGCTTGGGACTTAGTAGATTAAAGATCATATCTTTATACCCCCTTTCCCCCTTTGCATGCATTAGGCATCCTTTGCCATTAAAGATGTAATCTTTTGAATGAAAGGTGCATCCTTTGCACCTAAAAACCCCATTTTTCAATAAAAATGTCATCTTCATGCATCCTTTGCATATAAAAATCCAATCTTTACAATAAAAATGCATCCTTTGCATATGAAATCCTTTTTCAAGCATCCTAGGCATTAAAGATCATATCTTTATCCTAAATTAGCATCCTATGCTTTTCAAAAAACAATCTTCATGCATCCTTTGCATATTCAAATACCAATTTCTTCATAAAAATGCATCATTTGCATAAAAAATCATGTCTGTATGCATCATTTGCAAATAAATATCATTTCTTTAAATCAAATGCATCCTTTGCAATCCAAAAATGTCATCTTTTCATTAAAAATGTCATTTTTACATGCATTCCCCCATGTCCCCATTAGCAACCTCGGAACGGACCGGTGTAAAAGATCCTATCTTTACATCGTTCCTTCCATAAAGGTTTCATAATTTCTTTAGAAAGGGACAACCTTGAACCCTATATCTCCGATTATCGCTTAAGATGAGTATGAAGCATCTATATGAGCTCGACCGTCTTAAAGTGTAGGATTGATGGGCTAAGGACCCTCCTTTTCTAAAGAACCTCATCTTTGACTATAAAGAGAGTCATTCTCTCGATCACGCAAGTCCCAAGGTCCAAAAATGCGATGATCACAAGTCCAAGATGAGGACGGGATCATAATCCCGAATACATAAAATCCAAGAAATCCCGAGCGACAACCAACAAATGGTTTGTACGTCCGGAAGACGACTTGGGACATTCCCTCCCTTATTTTCAAACACATGCACACAAGAAAGCACGCAAGCAAGCACGATTAATGGGATCTTGGGAGACTTGCTCCGGCAAGGCACCTTGGGTGAACGACGATCCGTTCTTCCCAAGGGGTAACTTAACCTCCGAACCCATAAAACCTTTTTTTCAAAGTTTTGAGGTAATCAAAATGGCGTGGCGACTCCATTTTTCAAATTAAACCGGTTGTCCTCAAACTCGCGTGAATTTCCAAAGTAAACAAATAAAAAATTTGGGGCACACATTCACAGCTGCCGGAGCGGTTCATGGTTGATGATGAGAGTGATGTTTCTTGGGATGCATTTGCCTTGTGCGTGATAGCGACGCTTTTCATGGTCAGCTCCCTTGGGGTTTGCGATGGCGCTTTGCTAGATGTGGTTGGGCACTGCAGAGCTGGAGAGGATATTGTCCCGTTGGTGCTGGGGGAGACTCTTCATGGTATTGACCGTCTGGCGACTGGGGATCGGTTCATGAGAGGGGGAAGCCCCGCTTTGCTCACCTTGTGGCTACGAGAGAGACTTCAGGCCATGCCCGAGGCTCCGACGTCGTTTAGCCCGTGGTCATTTTCTCGGCGACCTCTTTTGTTGGATATGGATCAGTCCGCCTGGGAAAGATGGATGGCACAGCTTGGTATGCATCAGATTCGTTGGTGGGTTCCGCACTGGGGGATTGAGACTAGGAGGGCCTTTCAGGAAGGGTCCTATGTTGTCAGAGTTCCAGGTTTGTCTTGGTCCTCCTTCTATATTCCGTCGCTTGTTTCCCGGCAGTTTGGGATGAAGCAGGAGCCTTTGTTGGGCTGGGATGACCTTGCTACTGCGGAGATAGCTCCTCTTTGTATGGCAGCTCCAGGTGCTCTTTTGTATCTTATGAGGGTATGGAAGTATTCCGCTTTCCCTCCTGTGGTTCTCCATAGACGTCGGGAGAGTGTCGTATTGACGACTCAGTACCTGGCCTGGTATGAGCAGCGTGTTGGGAAGAAAGGGAAGAATGGCAAGGGGACAAGCGCATATGGCGCGGAATGACCTCCTAGGTATCCATTCATTGCATTGCAAACACATTATTTGTTAAATGTATTAAGCTGTCTTTTAGCATGTTGTGAATCTTGAGAGTAGACCGTGCTTGAACTCATCAAGAAATGTTGTAATCATTAGTGATTTGTGATTTACTTTTAAAGCTTTGTCGAGACGCAAGATCTCTTGTTCGCTTTTGTGTCTTTTGTGAACCTTGGCAGCGTCTATCTTTGGACTTTTCTGTTGCATTTGCGGACTGAAGTGGCCTGGGCCCTGACGGCAATCCCCTTTGCTTCGGGCTTTGTGTTTGGATGAGAGGTTGGATGATCCCTTGACAAGTCGTTTTGACGGTCTTTTCCGTAGCTTCCTTGCCTCTTGTTGGCATCGGGCTCTTGACCTCTTTTTTTTGTAGCTTCTGCTTGAGCTTCTCTTTTTTATTATTTTTTTTGTGAGCCCTTGCTCGAGCTCTTTTTTTTTTTTTCGAAGCGCGTGAGGGCGAAGACAAGCCCCTGGCTTGGAAGCAGACATGGGTCAGTCGTTTGATGCTGAGTGACCTTTTGATGTCTTTTGATGTTGCCGCCGTTGTTTGACTTGGTCAAAGTGATGGTGGGGGGCATGCTCTTGGAAAGTGTGTAGTTTGATGGAGGTCTTTGTTGACATTCAAACTTTTGACTTTTTTGTGTGTTTTTAGACCGGACGAATTAAGGTTGCCTACGTTCCCCCGGACTAGAGGGCTCAGGTCTGCGTAGTTCGACACTACATGGAGTGCCAAGAGATGCACAGTTGTTCTTCTTTAGGCGAAGTATCTGTGGAGTTTGCTTCCGTTGACTCCATTCATGAAGGGATTACCGTCTAGGTTTGTCAGCTTCATGGCACCTCCGGAGAAGATCTTTTGAACCACGAAAGGGCCGATCCATGTTGGTTCCCATTTTCCCAGTGGGTTGGTTCGAGTGGGAGGCTTTTCTTTGAGTACCAGATCGCCTTCCCTGATGTCTCGGGACTTGACTTTCTTGTCGAAAGCTCTAGCCATCCTGCTTTGGTAGGCTCGGACATGTTCCATAGCCTTTAGTCGTCGCTCGTCTTGCAGAGGCAATTCGTCATGTCGGCTTCGGAGCCATTCGACTTCGTTGACGTCATTTTCCAGCAGCACTCGGAGTAAGGGAATTTCCAATTCAATGGGAAGGACTGCTTCCATCCCGTATGTCAGGGCGAATGGGGTTTCTCTCGTGGCTGTTCTGACTGATGTTCGGTAGCCCCAAAGTGCAAGGTGCATCTTCTCGGGCCAATCTCGTCCTCGGGTGGTCATTTTTTGGATGATCCGTTCGAGAGTCTTGTTTGCTGCTTCTACGGCGCCATTTGTTTGTGGCCGGTAGGGAGAAGACTTATGGTGTGTGATCTTGAATTCGGCCGCGATGCAGCCGCATTCCCTTCGAAGTGTGAGCCGTTGTCTGATATGACCTCATTCGGGATGCCGTATAGGCAGATGATGTTTTCCTTAAGGAAATGCGCGACTTTCTTGGAGGTGAGTACCTTGTAAGACTTGGCTTTGACCCATTTGGTGAAGTAGTCGATGGCTACTAAGATGAACTCGTGACCGTTGCTGCCTGGCGGAGCAATTTTCCCGATGACGTCAATTCCCCAAGTGGCGAAGGGCCAGGGTGTAGTCATGCAGTAGAGATCGTGGGGAGGTAGATGATTGAGGTTGGAGAACCGTTGACACTTGTCGCAGCTTCGAACAAAGTGGATGCAGTCTGCCTCCATGGAGATCCAGTAGTAGCCCATCCTGAGAATGATTTGCATCAGGGCTCTGGCGTTCATGTGGGGACCGCAAGCCCCATTGTGGACTTCGTTCATGAACTCGCTTGCTTCTTCCTGGCTGATGCAGCGTAGGAGTGGTCCTTGGTAGCGTTTCTTGTACAGCATGTCCCCAAGGATGACAAAGTGAGAGGCGAGGCGTTTTAAAGCCATGACGCTCTTGGCTTTGACCCCTTCCCTGTGTTGGCCTTCCTCGTTCATGAAGGCGGTTTCCCCGTTCTTGAGGTATTGGAAGATCTGGTTGTACCATGGCTCATTGATGGGCTTGGGTTCTGGTTCGATCTCGCAACAGTAGGCAGGAATTTCCTTTCGTCCAACTTTGAAGGGCTTGATTGCTTTTCCATCAGGGATTTCCACGAGTGAAGCCAAGGTGGCTAAGGCGTCTGCAAACCGGTTTCGGTCTCTTGGCAAGTAGTGGAAGGTGACCTCTTCGAATTGTGTGATGAGGTCTTCCATGCAGGCGTGGTATTTTTGCAAGCCTGGGTCTATGGTTTTCCACTTGTTGGAAACTTGGTTGATGATCAGGGCTGAGTCCCCATAGACCTCGAGTTTCTGGACATTCCTTTCGAGTGCGGCCTGTAGTCCGGCGGCGCAGGCTTCATATTCGGCGGCATTGTTGGTTACCTCGAAATTGAGCTTTATGGCGATTGGGGTGTGCTCGTCCTTGGGATCTTCCAAGAGCATACCGATGCCGTTTCCTTTTTTGTTGGCTGCTCCATTGAAGAACAGTTGCCATCGATTTTCGCCTTCGAGTGCAAAGATTCCCTCGTCTGGAAATTGTGGTTCGGGGCCTCGAGCTTCGTCGGTTGGGAAGTCAGCCAGTTGTTCAGCCATTGCCCGTCCCTTGATTGACTTTTGGTTCACGTACTTGATGTCAAATTCCGCTAGGAAGAAAGACCATTTGGCGAGCCTCATTGACAGAGATGGTTTGTCGAAGAGGTATTTGACTGGGTCCATTTTGGAAACCAAGTGTACCGTGTGCGACTGCATGTTGTGCCGTAATTTTCCGACAACCCATACCAGAGCTGCGCAGGTTTTCTCGAGGGCTGAGTAGTTGAGTTCACTGCCTTGAAACTTTCGACTGACGAAGTAGATGCCGTTCTCGACTCGTGACTCTCTCTTTTCTTGACAGAGCATGGCTCCCACTGCGGTGTCGGTCACAGTTAGGTATAGCAACAGTGGCTTCTCCTCGTGGGGAGGATAGAGAATCGGAGGACTCACAAGGTACGCCTTTATTTCTTCAAAGGCATCTTGGCATTCTGAGTTCCATTCGACGTCGGCATTTTTCTTCATCAGTTTGAAGATTGGCTCGCACATGGAAGTCAATTGATTGACGAAACGGCTGATATACTGCAGGCGGCCCATAAAGCTTTTCACCTCTGTTTGAGTTTGCGGTGGTCTCATTTCGATGATGGCCTTGATCTTTTGAGGATCAACCTCGATGCCTCTCTCGGTGACCATGTATCCCAAGACCTTACCTCGGCTAACCCCAAATGTGCATTTGGCAGGGTTTAACCTCATTGAGTGTTTTCGGAGGCGATTGAAGAACTTTCTCAAATCTGTGAGGTGTTGACCATCTGATCCCTTTGAGTGGATGATCATGTCATCGACGTACACTTCGATCTCTTTGTGGATCATATCGTGGAAGAGGGCGGTTGCTGCCCGTTGGTAGGTAGCCCCAGCGTTCTTTAGTCCGAACGGCATTACTGTGTAGCAGTAGGTTCCCTAGGGGGTTGTGAAGGTTGTCTTTTCTTGATCTTCTTCGGCCATCTTGATTTGATTGTAGCCGGAAAACCCGTCCACGAAGGACTTTACTTCGAAATCGGCTGTAGTCTCTACCAACATGTCGATGTTGGGTAGTGGAAAGTCGTCCTTGGGACTTGCTTTGTTGAGATCTCGGAAGTCCACGCAGCAGCGCACTTTTTCGTTGGCCTTGGTGACCGTGACTATGTTGGAGAGCCATGTAGGGTACTCGATCACCCTGATGAAGCCGACGCGGAGCATCTTCTCGATCTCTTCCTTGACTTGTAAAGACCATTCTGGCTTGATTCGACGTAGCTTTTGCTTGATGGGCTTAGCCTCGGGATTTAAGGGGATCCGATGTTCTACAATGTTTGGGTCTAATCCGGGCATGTCTCGGTAAGACCAAGCGAACACATCCACGAGTTCTTTGAGCAGTGCAGTCAATGCGTCTTGCTCTGTGCCTGTGAAGAAACTTCCGATTTGCGTCTCTTTTGGCTCTTCAGCAGTTCCCAAATTCACTTTGGTTAAAACCTCCTCGATAGCTTGGGCCCGGTTTTTCTCTCGTTGGACAACATGCTTAAAGATGTGCTTAATGTATTGTTCGTTTAATGTGTCTGCTTCTTTATCAAGTGAATCGTTATTAACTGTTTGTGTGTTAGTTAATTTATCAGTTGTTAAAGATGCAATGAGAGGATACTCGAAAAGATCGAAGCATTCATTAAGAGCATACGGGAATACATTATTGGCAATGAGTTCGTAATCTTCTGGCGTGAGGCCATCAGATGACTCGAGAGACTCAAATTCAAAGATAATGGACTCAGGATGGGTTTTGACACTGGAATCTAGGACTCGAGGGGTCAGACCAAGTTGTTCGATCATGTCCTTTTTGCTGGCGGAGGGTCCGGAGAAGGTGGCCCAGTTATTGAGTGGCAATGAGCTTGATAGGAGGCGGGGTTTGAAAGGCTTGGTGTCACCGTTCCCGATCATGGCTATCATAGAGTTATCAGAAACAAAATCGATTAGGTCTGGCATCTCGATTTCTTCATTGAAGAGCAGGTGGAGCAGTGGCTCGTTCCAAGCATCGTCTGCGGAGTCTTTTGCTTTTGTCTTGGCCATTACTAGCTCGAATGCGAACTCATCCCACTTGTTGAAGGCAGGGGCATTGACAGAGAGTTTTTCGAGTTCTTCTGCCAAAGAGGGGGTTTTTCCGAACCAAAATTCATTGTGAATAGTGGTGGTCGTGGGTCCCGGTAGAGGCGGTGCGTCGAGAAATGCTCTTCTGACGGGATTTGCCTTGAGGCCTCTGAATCTTGCCATGTTCTGTTGGAGCTTGTCCATGGTTATCGGCCAGCTTTGTTTGGCGTTGACCAACTCTGTTCCCTTTCCTGGGTCTTCCTTCAAGTTGTCATCCTTTTTTATGAAGTACTTGGTCATGTTGAAGCTGTAAGGGCGAAGATCGGAGGTTGCGTGCAAGCCTCTTTTGTTATCTGTGGAGCGTTTCCGTGCAGCTCGTTTGTCTTCCGCAATGTGTTCGGGAGTAGGAATGTATCCCAGGCCATGGAGGGTATTCTGCTCTTTGATATTGATGATTTGTTGGGTACCCTGATGGCGTTTTCCCAAACCGAGCCCCGGGATGTAGTTCATGTGCTTCATCATTTTCATCGGGGGAGGGATCTTGTCCCAAATCAAAGGCAGGTCTATGTGGCACACCTGGGCCTTTGGGCTTTCGATGGTGAACCCTGTTAGCATCATGCCATCATCGTCGTGTTTGATCTCTAAGACCGGGATGCCATTTGTGTCGGTCCTTTCGGTGACTATGCTATCACCATAGATGATGGTTAGATCTGTTCCTTGGACGAACTTTACACATTGATGGAGCGTGGATGCCACCCCATTGATCTGGTGTAGCCAAGGGCGTCCCAAAATGGCAGTGAATGTGATCGGGATGTCGATGACTTGGAAGTCAGTCGGGACCATTTGTTTTTCGAACCACAGGCTCAAGGTGGCTATTCCCAAGACTGGGCGATACGTTGAGTCGTATGCCTTGATTGCCTGAGTTGAGGGCTTGGATCGGTTGCTTTGATCCCTAGCAAATCCATCATTTTGGATGGCGGGACATTCATGGATGATCCCCATCTACCAAGACCCGAGGGAGACGGCGCTCGTCCAGTTGAACTGTTATGTAGAGAGGCTCATTGTGGTCAGCCCCAAATTTTGGAAGGTCAAGCTCTGTGAAAGTGATGATGTTGCTGTAATTAACGTTGCCAATGATCTGAACTGCTTCATCAGGTGTCACCATGATGGGACCATGGTCTGGGCCAGGCTTTCTTCCAATTTGAGCTTGTGCGGGTAAGATGAAGTGAGTAGGGACCAGAGCGAGATGTTAGCCTGAGTACGCTTGAGCTGAGCTAAGACAGGATCTTCAGCCTTCGGGTCCAGGGTTTCAGCTTTATTGGCGTAGGGCCCCTTTTCAGTTTGTGGCTCAGGTATGGATTGCCTTTTGTCTGCCCGGGGAGGATTCATCGGGATTTGACCGGAACGTGTCAGAACGTTCACCTCTGGCTTTACTGCTTTGCTCGTCTCTCCTATCTCTGTAATGGGAGGACCTTGATTGGCATAGGGCCAGACTGCGCATTTCAATTCGTTCACCGTCATAGCTTTTGTGGAGACATCCACAGTGGCTTTGAGATCTTCCAAAGACAGGGGTTGGGGTATCTGGACCTTCGGGCCTTCGGTAGCGGTGCGGAGCTCGTCCCAGCTGATCATGGAGCAGACGTTGCCGTGGCCTTGTGCAGAGCTAGGCTGAGGAGATTTGCTGGAGTAGATGACGTAGTAGTCAAACTTTCCTTAGGGTTTTCCGAGGGTTCCAACTGTGGGATCGCCGGATTCGTATCTCTTCTTTAGTTTTTGTTGAGAAGAGGGTTTCTTCTTTCTTCGAGGGCAGCCCTCGTTCATTTCATCTTGGAATTCCATTTCCAGACAAGCACTGCAATCGCAGACCTCCCACCAGATGTGTTCATTGTTCGGCGGTGGTACCAGGACCTCAGGAGGCTGAATGGGCATGTTTCCCTCCGGGGGGTCTTGTGGCTTTATGTCATAACTGCATGGCTCATACGAGGGCAACAGGTTGACTTCTGGGAGACAATGAGAGACGTTAGAAGCTGCAGGAGCAGGCATGACTTTGGAAGCCCCAGGTAGTTGGGTGGCTAGTGTCCCGAAGTGGTGCATGGCACCTTCGATCCAGGCTTGTTGTTCACCTTGGCGTTTCTCGATAGTCATGAGGAGCTGCTAAACTTCTTCTAATGTTGGGAAATTTCTTGGGGGTAAGGTCCCGTTCTCATCGTTGTTATCCACTGACTTGGCCATGAGAAATTGACGGACTGTCCTGGTGACAGAGCTGGGAAGGAAGTTGGACCTTGTGGCTTTGACACTGGGAGACTGGTTCCCGGGTACTCTCAATCACTCTTTGTTAGCTGGAGGGGGTGACGGGCAAGGTTTAGACACGGGAATGGCCTCTCGGGATAAAAGGGCGAAAGCTCACGTGGCATGCGGTTTCCGCTTCTTTTATTTTTATTATTTTTTTTTATTGTTTTAATTTACTTAAAACGTGTTTCTCAGAGTCCTAGGTAGGTTGGAAAAGATTGCACTTCTTTTTCGCAACTATGCTAGATCCTGGGTCAGTGGAGACCATCTGTGCGGCTATAAGCCCCTCGTTTTGCACCTGTATTTCGACCTCCCAGGGTGGACAGCCTCGGGCGAGGGTCCTATAGGGCAAGCGGTTTCCACCGACCTAAAAGAAAAATCGAACCTAAGGACCGAGCCTGTCATGTTCGTTTTGATGCGTTAGCCATGTGAATAGTGAATCGAGCCGGCCATTGAGTCAAGATCGGGTCAAGAGTTCGGCATGACCTCTCTTTACCTTGCTTGCGCAAGGGATCTGTGACGCTAGGCGTTGGCTGGGTCATATCGTCATGGCTGACGTATCAAAGGCTTGATGACATGGTGTCATGTGAGCATGGATGTATATCCGGGACGGAACATTGTCTGGGTGTAGCTTCGGAAATCAAGATCAGGTCAAGATTTTAGCATGACCTTTCATCGCTTTGCTTGCGCAAGGGATCTTGAATTCCGAGCTTCGACTCAGAAAATGGCCGGCATGGGACATGTATCCAGGCTTGTATGACACGGACTGGGTAAAAACCAACCGAGTCTGGACAGAGTGTGAATCAAGACTCAAACGTGCAGGGTTGACGCTTGGCTAGGATGGGATGTTTGGAATGATCCCGTGCGCGTCCGAGAGGCGTAGGAAGGCCAAACGAACTGCAACTGAGACCACTCCGGGTTAAGGGTTGTAGTGTGCAGTGTATCCGAGGCAGCAGTGTGCATAGCGTGCGGTGTAACCGAGGCAGCACTGTGAGAAGTGTGCGGTGTAACCGAGGCAGCAGTGCGCGTAGTGTGCGGTCTCTAAAATTCTTTTTCTGAGTAAAACAGAAATTTTTCGAAGAATTTTAAATGTATGCACGGATGTATATTGATGCTTTTTTTTGTATTTTTATTTTTTTGTAAAATAAAAGTAAAGCACATGCACACACACACACAACAGTTAAAGAAAGGGATAAAATGAAAGTTTGACCCTCATCATCGTTTTAAAAATCTTTTGTTTTGTTTAAAAGTTTTTAAAACAAAATGTCCCCAGCGGAGTCGCCAACTGAAATTACCCGGATCCGAGAGGCAGCGCAATCGCGCCCCGACATCTGGCATTTCCCGGCCTTGCGGCGTTTATGTTGTTGGTGGAGGGTGTCTCGCTGTGTTTTTGCTTGTAGAGTCGCCACGCCGTTTTTATTAAGCCCAAAACATTGAAAAAGGGCATCAGTTTAAAAATAAACTGTTTTTGTGTGATGAGATTTTGAGTTCGGAGGTCAGATGACTCCTCGGGAAGAGAATATTAAAATCTTAGAGCTCACCCGAGTCGCCTCGTAAAAACGAGTCTTTCGGATACCCCTAATATTCTTTAACTGTTGTGTGTGTGTGTATGTGCCTTTTAAAAATGCATGCTGTATCGGATGTCTACATTGTACACTGCTTTATTGAAATGTATTGAAATAGTGTAGGAAGGAAGCCTTACCAATGTTGGTTCGTGTCTGTCTTCCGCTGGGGAATAGTGTTTGAGGATGGAATAGTGTTCCGGTACAGACCGGGATTGCTTCGGGAGGAGCCGGTTGTCTGCGGACAGAGTTTAGGCGTGCGTCGGGATTGTAGGTTGCGTTTGGGAAGAGGTTCGGCGTGTGTTGGGATCGCAGGGATCACTCGGGCAGAGGTTCGGCGTGTGTTGGGATCGTAGGGATCACTCGGGCAGAGGTTCGGTGTGCGTTGAGATGGCAAGAGTCACTCGGGCAGAGTTTCGGCGTGCGTTCAAGCTGCCGGTTTGACTCGGAAAGAGCCGGGACACCTTGGAAAAGACCAGGCAAGGCCTCGGAGTACCACAAGGGGCCTCAGAGTACCTCGAGAGTGCCTCGGGGCAGCGCGGGAGCATCGCGAGAGCGCTCGGAGAGGCTTCGGAGCACCACAAGGGAGCTCGGAAGGCCTCGGAAGGATTCGAAAGGGGCCGGGATCACCCCGAAGGGTCTTAGAGGGGAGCCTAAAGGCTGGGGGAGAGGAGAGAAGAGGGAGATGTGTGAAATGAGGGAGGGGGAGCCCTCTATTTATAGTGTAGGAAAATGTGCAAAGAGGTCCGTACGGACCTCTTAGGTAATCCAAATTTTTGATTTTCTTCGATTTGAGGGAATCTGTAGAAATTAAGAAGATTTTGGAATGATTATGTCTGGGTGCAATAAGGTCCGTACGGACCATCTTAGCATGCAATAAGGTCCGTACGGACCAACCATGTAGGGGGGTAATGATCACTTCCGAGATTTGAGGGAATAAGTTGGACTTTAAGTGGATTTAGTAATCATTGAAGCCAAGAGGTTCGTACGGACCTTATTTGCTTTTCTGATTTCTGAAAAATTCTCAAAAGGTCCTTTTGTCCCTTTTTATCCCAGAAAGGTTCCTTCCTTGGTTTGGTTAGGGGTTTTTGAGGGTTTTGAGTGTCAGAGGTCTTCGAGACTGCGTTTGTGAGTCTGCGGTGTTTCCCATGTGCTCGGAAGAGGGTGATCCAGATTGGGGTACTTACACCTACAGGCCTCATCCATAGCATGGTAACAGAAGGCCAGGCCTGAGCCCCAACCATACGTACTCACCATGTCAATATTCTCCAGCATCCCCAAAAGAGCAATACGGGCAGTGGAAGAATGGTTGGCAAAGATCGTTTCCGACAGAATGTAACAGAGGGCGCCCCTCACGACTCGGTCCACGACCGCATTAGCCTAATCTGCATAAGCCTCAATCTGGTCGCGAAGGGGAGCAAGCTCAATAGCAAATCCTTTGATCTTGTTAGGGACAAAACCAATGAGTTGACTCCACTCGGTTGGGCTCGCCGGCTTGTAACCCCCAATCGCCGAAAGAGGATCGCCAGGACACTCCAACCCGGTGATAGCCAAGAAATCGGTCGGAGTCATGGTCACTTCCCCAAAATGTAAATGAACAGTGTGGGTGGTATCCCACCATCTCTCCCTGATAGCCTGGAGAACCTGAGGAGTCTGCCTCATACCGCGGATGATATCTACAAAAGTATGATGCCCCATCTTCTCCACTCTAGCACGGACCCCGTTCAGGACTTTGACTTTGTCCCACACAGCCTTGGCAAATTTGACACTACCCCGGCAATTCTTAGTCAACCTATACGGCTGCAAAATGAAGAAAATCCAAAAGCATCATCAAATCATCAGCAAAAGCCTAGGGAATCTAGCATACATTGGAATATAACCTAGTTCTTGATAAAAAGGGTGAAATGTCCAATTTTGATAAATTGATGGATTAAACCATGGAATTGATACAATGCAATCATGGAAATGAGTTTGAAGAGGAAATTCATACCAAACCTTCGCGAATGGCATGCGAAATGTGCCTAGGACGATCATAGGTGAGGTCGTCACGAGGGTAGTTCTTCCGGCACAAATAGCTATCCAATGTTGGATTCCTTTGTTCTTGAGCCATTGATTATGTGTTTGAGGAAGGATTAGAGTTTATTAGGAAGGAGAAATCAACAAGAAATTGAAGAAATTTCGAAGGGAAGGAAGCCTTGGCTCGGCTCGAGAGAAAGAGTTTGAAAACAAATATGGTCCAAATGAACAGCGACTGCTGAATTTATGCCTCGACAACCTTTGTCCCGCGCGAAGCAAGGTGTCCTGCGCGAGACAACCCTACTGGACAAAGACAAAATTTCCCTTGGTAATAAGTGTCTACACAACATCAAAATTCAAAATTTTGACACATTTACCCTTGAAAGTGAAACCCTAGCAAGGAAACATGGAAAAATCGAGACCGCAATTCACGGAACGAGCCGAACGTGACATGCGCATAGTTGCCCGATACGACGTCAGGTCACCCGAAATGATTGATCCAAAGAACAATTCATCCCGCATAATTCAGAACCCAAATAGGCGAATTATCTCTTGGTTGGTCGAAGACAGTAAACCACTCCATCAAAAAGTTCGATTCAGCGCCCTTACAGGTGAATCGTCACAAAAAGCTCGATTCAGCGCCCTTACAGGTAAATCGTCATCAAAAAGCTCGGTTCAGCGCCCTGACAGGTGAATATTCACAAAAATCCCAGTTCAATGCCCTTACAGGTAAATCGTCCTCAAAAAGCCCGGTTCAGCGCCCTTACAGGTGAATCGTCACAAAAAGCCTTGTTCAGCGCCCTTACAGGTGAATCGTCAACAAAAAGCCTGGTTCAACGCCCTTACAGGTGAATCGTCATAAAAAAGCCCGATTCAGCGCCCTTACAGGTGAATCGTCATCGAAAAGCCCGGTCCTATACCATACGGATCGTCATCTCATCAAAAGCCCAATTCGGAGCTCTTACTGGCGAATCTTCGGAGCAGGTATATTCAGAATTGGGTCATGACTTGATTCCTCAGTATGAGTTTACCTTTTCAAAAAAAAAAATCTTCTTCGATTTTCAAAATGATTTTCAAAATACCTAAAACGGTCTTTTAGTGTTTTGGAGTCGAACTACGTTTTGGTCTGATTCTCCGATAGAGATACGTAGGTAGCCGTGCGGCACGACCATCCCGATGTTCAGAATGATGTCTTTTCTTTCGATAACATGTCTTCTTCCATAAGACTTGTCGCCGAGGGGCTCTATAGACACCCATTCTGAACTTATCATAGCAGAGTTATACCACTCTAAGTCTCGCCTTCGAGAGTAGAAATCCACTATTTCGTCATGTTTCGTTAAGTTTTGACTAACGAGCGTTAGTTTGGACTAAACTGCATACGAGATAACAAGGGGAGGACAAATCTGTCCTTTGTGAAGCCTTGTCCCGCGCGGGACATGGCGTGTCTCGCGCGATACTACCCCTTTGCAGGAGGGGCAGAGTGACTTCACTTGTCGATTTCGACCTCTTTTCTTGATCAATACTCATCTAATCCGGGTCTATACTGATTGTAGAGATCTGGAACCTTCTTTAGGAGATCTCCCAAACCTCTTGAGTCTCCTAAACTTGATGACCAAGTAAATCAATCCCTATAAATACTAGATAATTTTTGACATTTGGGAAGAGAGGTTGAGGTCCCAATTCGAGACACAACTCACACACAATTTGCTGGTTTCTCTTTTTGAAAGACTCCTGCAAATCATCCTAAAAGAACACACAAATTCGTCGTTCAACCTTGTTGATCGATGAACATCAAGATTCAAGCCTAGAATCAAGGCGAAACTCTGTCCAAATCATTTATCGACCCGAAGGTAATCATCCTTTCTTCTTTATTTATTCTAATTGATCTTTAGAGTGATATAAACATATCAAATCTGCGATCGGCCTATAGCCTCTTCAAATCATGAAGATGGTCTCGAAGCAATCAATCTCATATTCCATTTAATCTAATTAAATGGATGTTTTCTTCATTTCTTTCTTAAAAATAACTAATTATTTAAAACCCCCTTAAGCAAGATCGATCTTCGGATTGGGTGGACGCGGTACTTCCTGACCTTCCAAATCCATCACTTAAGCCCCGAAGCCAAATATCTTAAATTGATTTTTCTATATTTCCTCATAATAATATAGGTGGCGACTCTAGTAAACAAATCAGTAAATAAAAGAGGAAAAATTTCGCATCGCTACAGTTTGGCGATCCGCTGGGGATGTTATTAAAATTAAAGTGGCTTAGACTTGCGTCAATTAAGAGAAATTTTCAAAAGTAGATTTTTTTCAATGGTGCACGAGGTCGAACACCTCTATATATATTAGTTATACGTATAAGGCCGAAAGTTCCCTAGAAATAATACATGAGGATTTATGAAACAAAGTTCTACTCTATAATACACTATCTAAACTACTCACGATTCCTCACAGAGAAATACCGTCTCATAATACTAAATACTAACTATTGCAACTCAGTATGCCGGTTTTGGACGTGGTGTTGGGCAATACCCGAGATAACACTTGCATATGTGTATTCTTGCTAAGTGCAAATTTTGGCTTGTCAGTTGTAATCCTTCAAATGAATCTCAACAGCTCCTTTTATAGGCTTCAAATACTTGTTGGCTACTTCAATCCTTGATGAGCACTCCAAGACCACGTAAGCCTAAATTTGAAGAGTGGATAATATTGTCTTTACAGTAACATTGGATTTCTGTAGAATTTTGAATATGCCGTGGGTTATTATAGATTTGTCATGTGCACAGGGGCCCTAGGGACAATAACCCCCCCCCCCCCTTTTTTTTTTTAATATATTGCAAAAAGAACAAAACTTGAGAAAAAGGTTGATATGAGATTTCGAACTTGGCCAGAGCATGCACACAAGACTTCTTAACAAAGCCTTTCGGCACGGGTATATTGAGCTATCATGGTATGTGATTGACGCTTTATATATATATATATATACGCAAAATATTAAGAATTTGGGGGCTATAATTTTATCCAAAATTTTGGGGGCCTAAGGGGGTCGCCTAACTTGCCTAGCCATATTGGTCGGGCCAGTTATGGCAGTAACCCACAAATAATGAATATAGCACAGGGTAGTATGGTAGTATGATTTTAGGACAATTTGCCAAACAACGATTTGCTTGCCGTCTGTTAAAGCGTATTTGCTTGTTCTCATTCTAGAAAAAGCTAAATTTCTCATTACTTTCTTGAGCATTGATACCCCTTTTATGATTCATGGTTTTAAATTTCTCCAAGACGTTTTATCATCTTGTTTACTATTTCGCCCTTCTAAGAAATATCTTTTTTCAATACTCACACATATACATTTATATGAATATATATATATATATATATATATATATATATATATATATATATATATATATATACACACACTCGTATATAGACTCCATCCTAATATTATGGTTAATTAAATACGTCAAGATTAAGGAAAAAAAATAATTGTTACGAGTATGAAAAGTCTCTAGTAGGAGAGAAAGAAAGTGGAATAGGAAATTTTTTGTTGCGAGTATAACAAGTGTCTTATATAGACTATTTGGGATTAGCAACCATAACACTAGGCGTTACCCAAACCATCAAAGGCGATGTGAGAGCGGGAATAGAAACAAACAAAATCTATAAATGTCGCATTTTTTATTTTGGTTGTTTCAAAATAAATATTGCATTTTCAAATAAGGAAATTACCAATCACTGTACAAGTTAGCAAAACTCTTTCCAAAATGTTGACAAATCAGCTGCAACAACATACGGAGGGAGAAGAATACAAGGAATTGCTAGTAGTCATCAACGTTCCCTATTTCGAATAGCACACCACGAGCCAACAGAGGGCGGCATAGCAGTTCAAAAATTTACACTAGTGCTCAATGATATACACAAAACTAGATTTCCCAAACCCACTTCTGAAATACCTATCATTTCCAATTTTCAGAATCAAGAATTTCTTGCATTTTTAGCTTTGCAACAACATAAACATCCCCCTTCAATATATACTCCCTCCGTCCCAAAATCCGTCCCAAAATGTTTGTCTCATTTGACTCTTTTTTTGTTGAACTTTGACCACAAATATAAGACAATTTAATTATGTTCATGAAATTCTAAAAATTCCTATTGATTCACCATTAATAATATTATCAACAACAACTTTTAGAATTTCATGAACATGATTAATCTCTCATAAATTTGTGGTCAAATTTAAAAAAAAAAAGTCAAATGGAACAAATATTTTGAAACGGAGGGAGTACTATTTTACCTCTCTACTTTCGGTTTTTCCACACAAGATTTTCTTCTTTTTTTTCTTTTTTCTCCATGCCATATTTTGCCTTTCAACAGTGAAAATATAACCTCAGGACTTTACGGGCATTCATTAGAGTAGGCAATTGAACCTGTATCAAATTCTCATCATCCAAAATATCAATGTTCACGACGATATGTCATCCAACTGAGGAAAATAACAATAGTAATAGATCAAAAGTATAAATAATGGACATCAAGATAAAGTGATATCATTTACCACATTTTTCCAAACATCCTAATCGATATTTAGAAAATGAATCAGCATTTATTATGACGGAAAAAAACACAAAAATGATGTTAAGATACTGAATACCTAGAGGTACATATTATTCTCAGACGTACAGATAAAATATTCCTTTAAGGAATGAAACAACTCCTAATGGAGTATATATTTTGACTATTGTGCAAGTATACGGTCATGAAAAACTTATTCAACTATCGGTGAAAGTCAAACCATTAATATATTCTCTGTCCCTGTACCAAAATAGCAATATCGCATACATTCATTGGGCTCTTTGAACCAGAATTACCAATAGTTCATTCATTTTTTTATTGTTCCAAAATAAGAAATATACTTTAAATCGCTTCTCGTGGAGCTTGAAGAGTCCAGAGACCAACAAAACTTTAAATGGGGAGAGAAAGAGAGAAGTCATTACCTTAATTAGAGAATTCATAGTCTCATTTTCGCGTCGAGGTTCATTGACGAATGCAAGCTTTGAAGATTCCCCAGAGGTACAATAATTCCATTTTGGCCTTTGAGAATGGAGCAATCTATTCGTTTGAGCTTAAGCGAATTTTCTACTGGGACCTCTGTAAAAACAAAGAAACAATTTGTGAATACTGAATTAGGGTATAGATTAGGGAGGGGGAATATTATACTTTACAAGTTTTATTGATAATAGAGAGCCGAGCCGAGCCGAGCCGAGCCGAGCCGAGCCGGGCCGGGCCGGGCCGGGCAGACTTGAGAGCAGGTCTAGCACTACCAAGCTCACTTAGTTCCCCGAATAACTCGAAGCACATATTCATGCTCCGAGCAGCTCATTTACATGCCATGAATCGAGTCAAGTCGAGTCAAGCTCACGAGTCGGCTCGGCTCACTAACAAGCGTAAGGAAGAGGAAACGTTTAGGCTAGGGTGCACCGGAAGAAATTTCATTTATGTTAGAGATGAGGCCTTGAAGATCTAAATCATTTTTTATGCATCCTATTAAATTATTGAGCTTGGGTAGGCCCAGATCGCGCAAGGAGTAGGGATGACCAAACCGGAACCGGCCCAGAACCGTTGAACCACCACGAACCGAAACCGGAACCACCTCGAACCGGAACCATTTGAAACCGTAACCGGCGGTTTGGCGGTCCGGTTCCGGTTTCTACTTTTGAAAAGCCGTGAACCAAACCATTAACCGAACCGTCAAAAATCGGCAAAAATCGTCAGACTCGTCAAAATATAACCATTATGCCTATTAGCTGATGGCTAGTTGACCAAAAATAGCCGATTTTCACCCTTTTTTTAACCAGATTTCAGTTCTAAAAAAAAAAAAAAAATTGTAATCATAACAAATTTTCTCAAATATAAATACCATCCCCCTCCCCTCACATTTTTTCCACACAAACTCCATTAACTCTTTCTTAACTTTCTCTAACAAATTTCGTTAATTTCTTTGATTGTCAAGCTCAAATCATAATCCAACTTTCTTATTTTCATCCAATATCCATATTTCCATCCAACATCTTTATTTCATCTTCATTTCATATATTTTCATATTTTACATTATTAATATTTTTAAAAACCTCACAGGCAAGAAGGGTAGAGGGCAAGGGGAATCTTTTTATCAAGCACCACCACCACCACCACCACGATTTGTTGAAAATGAAGGTGGTCAATTTTATAATAAAAGGGTAAGGTTTGGTTGTTCCCCTCATATAATTTTTCCCAATAATTAATAAAATTTAAAGGGTACCATTCCTTTTTTCTTTTATTTACTTTTATTTGTTTTGTTTTTTTCTATATTTTTATATACCTTTTTGTAAAAAAAAATCACTAATAAAAAAAGTCTAAAATATTATTACATATTCAATAAAAAATTAAACGAAAATAAAAAATAAATATATGGTAGTCCGTCCCTCTTTTCTTCTATATACTTTTATTTGTTTAGTTTTTTCTATCTTTTTTTATGTACTTTTTTTGTAAAAAAAATCACTAATAAAAAAAGTCTAAAATATTATTTCCCAGTCAATAAAAAAATTAATATAGGGTAGTCCGTATGTCCCTCTTTTCTTTTATATACTTTCATTTGTTTATTTTTTTTCTATCTTTTTTATATACCTTTTTGTAAAAAAAAAAATCACTAATAAAAAAAATCTAAAATATTATTTTCTAATCAATAAAAAATTTTAAAAAATGAAAAAAATAAAAGGTAGTCCGTGTCCATCCCTATTTTCTTTTATATACTTTCATTTGTTTAGTTTTTTTTCTATCTTTTTTAATACCTTTTTGTAAAAAAAAAAAAAAGTCTAAAATATTATTTCCTAGTCAATAAAAAATTAAAAGAAAATAAAAAATAAATATAGGGTAGTCTGTCCCTCTTTTCTTCTATATACTTTCATTTGTTTAGTTTTTTTCTATCTTTTTTATATACTTTTTTGTAAAAAAAAAATCACTAATAAAAAAAAGTCTAAAATATTATTTCCTAATCAATAAAAAAATATAAAATAAATATAGGGTAGTCCGTCCGTCCCTCTTTTCTTTTATATACTTTCATTTGTTTAGTTTTTTTCTATCTTTTTTTATATACCTTTTTGTAAAAAAAAAAATCACAAAAAAAGTCTAAAATATTATTTCCTTATCAATAAAATAAAAAAATAAAAATAAAAAATAAAGGATAGTCTGTCCCTCTTTTCTTTTATATACTTTTATTTGTTTGGTATTTCTATCTTTTTTTATTCACCTTTTTGCAAAAACAATCAGTAATAATTTTTTTTTCTAGAACACTTTTTGCTATTTAAAAAAAACACACAAAAACAAAATCCGTTGAACCGCCGGTTCGGAACCGGAACCGGAACCGTGAACCGTAAGTTCGCGGTTTGGTTCCGGTTTCCCCTTTTTCGGAATCGAAACCGGAACCGTAAATTCAGCAATAATATTATTTCCTAATGATCTTTGCTTTGTCGAGTTTCTGACAAGCAAGGACTCTTGAGCAGCTTGCAGTTCGGGTGGGTATGAGTATTTTGATAAATGACTATTTTATAGTCATTTATAGCATCATAATTACATCATTTACTTTAAATCTTAGTACCATTTATCTAAAAATAGCTTATTTTACTTCATATCACGAATTTTATGCTTGTTGGTATTCTTGTTGTATGATTTTATAGGGCTTAGGGGCAATTTTGGTACAAACAAAGCTTGGGAAGTGTTCATTCATTCAAGGGAAAGGATCAAACCAAGGAAGGACAACTTGGAAAAAAAAAAAAAAGCAATCAAACCAGAACAGCACTTGCACGGCCGTGCAGATTATACGACGCGTCCGTGCAAAAGTCTTTTTTGCCAAAGAATGAGTTAAGTACCTATTTCGTCCTCAACCTATAGTCATTTTTTCGTTTTCGTCCTGAATGTATTTTTTTTTTTTTTCGTTTCCCCCCTTAACCTAGTTTTTTTATGTTGATTTCGTCCTTCCGTCAGTTGACCATCCATTTGACCGTTAAAAATTGTCATGTGGTATGCTAAGTCGTTAAAATGCTGAGTTGGACTTAAAATTTAAAAAATAGGCTGAGGTGGAAGTATTAAGGGGTTAAAGTGTACAAAATATAATTTTAGAGCCAAAAATATAAATAATACATTTACACATTTTATCTCATTTTTCTCTCTAAGAAAACACACACACACACACACAAAATATCACTTTTTAAATAAACAAAAGAATTATCACTTTTTAAATAAACATTAAATTATATAGTAATTATTTTATATTTAATATAAATATAAAATTATCTTTTTATTATACATAAAAATATTTTATATTAAAAAGGGGTAAAATATTATTTTTATTTTAACCCTTCAACTTGTGAAAAAAAAAAACACTTTCACCCCTTACTACTTCCACCTCAGCCAACTTTATCAACCTTTTAGGCCAAGTCAGCAATTTAATGATGTCACTATGCCATATAGGCATCATTTAACGGAGGAATGGACGGAACCATGACGGAAGGACGACATCAACAAAAGAACATGAGGTAAGGGGGAAAACGAAAAAAAATACCTTAAGGACAAAAACGAAAAAATGACTATAGGTTGGGGACGAAATATGTACTTATCTCGCCAAAGAATTATTCCAAGATCGCTAGCACGGCCGTCCAGATTTCAACACGCGGTTGTGCAAAACTCTGTCCTCAAAGAATTACTCCAAGACCACTTGCACGGCCGTGTAAGCCATAACACACGACCGTGCAGTTACTGTTGCAGTGAAAAGGCACCTTTTCAATTGAAGGCTTTTTGAAGAGATTCGACCCCTAGCCTAAATGCCTATATAAGAGGCCATTGTAATCAGTTTAGCATATCAGAAAATACCTACAAATCATAGTGAAATACTCTAGCAATATATTTATACATAATTCTTCAAGATTTATCAATCGTTCTTAGATTTCTTGAACATCTTTGAAGATTGAACGTGCAATACAATATTGAAGATTTTATTTCCAGCCTTTGTTTTCTATAATTGCAAGCAAAAGTTTCTCTACTATTATCTATATTTCTATGTTATTTCATCATTTCTTCATGCTTACATCAATTATGGCTAGTGAGTAATCCTTCATTTCTTGGGGTTGAAAACTCGGCATAATGTAGTCATTCTTATTAATCATGTTTAAAGAATCTTTTACCGTTTCATAATCAATTCTTTTTATATCGTTTTGTCACGCCTACGAATATGAAGTCGACCATATTTCGTATGAATCTTAGTTAATCGAGAGAAGTACTTAGCCGTGAATCTCGATTAACGAAACCATATGAATTGAATTGGGCTCCATTAATCACGAGAGTAGTTTAATCGCATAGGGATGATCTTCGGTGGAAAGTACGTGGAATTAATATAAACTTAATGGATTCTTACTAATGTATGGAACATCGAGAGATAGGCCATGATTAGTAGAGAATACGAGTATTAGTTGCTTGACCTTGAGAAGTAATACAAGCATAATGTATCATCCTTGATTTATGACTTGAATTATATTTTTATAAACTTAATTTATTTGTTGACTATATATTGTTCGATTTTCAATCTCGAGAACATTTTTCTTATAAGAGTTTAATCTAAGTTAGAGTAATTTGCGTTTATTTCTAGTATTTTCATAACCAATAAATCTCCCCCTATCATATTTTATTTGCTTAATTTACATTAAAAAAATATCATATATAGTAACGTTGTTCTCGTGGGATTCAACCCGCATTTGCCTAATCTTTACTACAATCACACCGTGCACTTGCGGTATTAAAACAAGTCGCTCGTTCAGGCTTGATAAGTTTTTGGCGCCGTTGCCGGGAACAATGGTTTACTTTTTGATATTTGTTTTTATTTTATATCTTTTGTTTCTATTTTTTGTTTAACATCTATTTCGAAGATTTATTGTCTTTGAATACTTTTTAGGTATCTAAGGAGTTTATGAAAAGAACCCGGATCTTTCTTGAAAAATTTGATCCAGAACATGAAAGAACTTTTCACGAAAGACCGAGAAAGTTAAAAGAAGTACTAGAACAACAAATGGCTGAAGGAGAACCCGCAACACCACCACCTAGAACCCTAAGGGACTTTGTTAACCCAAGTATCCCGGGAACTATATCACCAATTGTTGTACCGAATGCAGATGCGGTCAACTTTGAGATAAAGCCGCAACTACTACACATGGTTATGAACAACCAATTAGCGGATCAGCTTTCGAAGACCCCATCTCCATATTCAGTCATTCTTGGAGTATTGTGACACCACCCGAATTCAAGGTGTCATATCGGAGGCTATAAGAAAGCGCCTATTTCCTTTCTTTGAAGGATAAGGCGAAACAATAGCTAAACTTGGTCCCTCAAAATTTCTTAACAACATGGGACCAAGTTCAAGAAGCATTTCTTGGGCGTTTCTTCCCTCCTAGCAAGACCGCCCAAATCCCTACCAAAATCACAAATTTCAGTCAAACGGGGAGCGAGTCACTATATGACGCTTGGGAACGATACAAGGAACTCCTAAGGATGTGTCCCCATCATGGCCTCGAAAAGTGGTTGATCGTCCATACATTTTACAACGGTCTCACATCAAAACAAGAGAGACCATAGATTCCACCGCAGGAGGAGCACTTATGAACAAAGCGATGGATGAGGCATATGATTTGATCGAGAACATAGCCTTAAATCACTACCAATTGTCGAATGAGAGGGACCAATCGCAAGGAACGCCAGGTAAGTATAATGTTGATGTTGTTACTCTTTTATCTTCAAAAGTTGACATGCTTCTTAAAAAGTTTGAAAACTTGAATGTCAATACCGTGGCCAACATTAATATTGTTTGTGAACTATGTGGTCAAACTCATATAGTACAGAATGTTGTGAGTTACTTGACACTATTTCTAGTGAACAAGTAAACTTTGTCAATTGTTACGGACAAAAGGGGGTATATATTCAAACATTTACAATCCCGAATGGAGAAATCACCCCAATTAAACCCACAACCTTCTTCACAACCACCGAGATTTGCACAAAAGAATTTCAACAGCAATTCTAATTCTTTCCCTCCCCCTAAATCTAAGTTAGATCTTTTAATAGATTTTATTATCTAAACTAAAAATGCTCAAAAGAAGACTAACAATGAATTTAGGGAAAATTTCAAGCAATTAAATGCTAGATTTGATCATCTAACCGCTCATAATAAAATGCTTGAAAATCAACAAGCTCAACAAGTCGGCACCTCACATAGACCACAAGGGAGTCTTCCCGGTCAATCACAAACGCCTAATGAGCATGTTAATATGGTGATCATTAGGAGCGATAATGAATTGATAGATGCAAACCCTAGTGAAGAGGATGTTAGTCCAACCCCACTGATGGTTGAGACTAATAAAGATATTAAGAAGGGGACGGAATCCCTTAGGCTTGCTAGAAACTTTGAACCACCAATACCATATCCCCAAAGGTAGGTCAAGAGAGAAGTGAACAAGGAGTATACCGAATTTTTAGAGGTTTTGGACTCTATAAACGTTAACATTCTATTTTCTGTACATACAAGAAATGCCCTCTTATTCTAGACCTTTAAAAGAAATGCTTTCAAATAAGAAGAAGTTAGAAGAATTTGAGAATATATATCACTTTGGCGGAAGACGTTAGTGCTATTATACAAAAGAAACTTCCCCCAGAACTTAAAGATCCTGGCACTTTTCCAATCCCTTGTAGCATTCGTAGGTGTAACGTAGACAATGTCATGCTTGATCTAGGGGCTAACGTTAGCCTAATGCCTTTATGGGTAAGTGAGAGACTAGGTGTGGGGGAACTAAAACCCACCACCATTTCTCTCCAATTGGCGGACCGCTCCATACAATACCTAATTGGTATAATGGAGAATATGCCTTTGTCGAATAGGGAACCTAATCATTCCTGTCGATTTTGTGGTACTCGAGATAGAAGAAGGCCAACAAATCCCAGTCATTTTAGAGAGACCATTTCTTGCCACCGCAGGGACAATAATCGATATGAAAAATGGTGTACTCTCTCTCTAGATGTTGGAAAGGAGAAGGTTGAATTTAATAAGCAAAACTTGAATCTCGGGGACCCTTCCCAAAAAGCCAACACCCTCGAAGATAACGACAATAGGGGTGAAGGATCACAATCTAAAGACCAGATAGAAAATTATTTTGTAAATAAAAAATCTTTAGATTATGATAACGAAAAAACGTGTTCGATTATTCTATATATCTTGATACTAACCATGTCACCAAGAACACAAAGCTTGAAGGAATGAAGGTATCGGATAAGAGAAGCACATCGAAATGTTGTGTGTGCAAAGGTTATAGACAATTTATTCCACCAATAACAAGTGTGGGATGGAGAATATGCATTGATCATAGAAAATCGATCACTCCAGAGAGATGAAATGGGGAGTTGTTAAGGATAACAGGCCATCACGTTACCATTCATCTCCCATTTTGATTAAAAGAAAGGGATCGAGCTTATGACCTAAAACAAGAATCACCGGGACAGTAACCGATGGATTATAATTTTTAGTTCATCTTTAAATAATTTTAGTATTTATATATTATTCTTTATCATAAAATGTTGTTGCTAATCCTTATTTTGTAGCTAAAAAATTTTTTGAACAAGGGATGCACGGCCGTGTACTTCACAACGCACGACCATGCACTTAAGAGAAGGATTTCATCCGGATTTAGTACATGGGAACGGCCGTGCAATCTTATTGACACGGCCGTGCAGAGTGGTCGTACACAAACCAATGCACGGTCGTGCATATCGTTTTGAAGAATGAGCCGATCAGTCGGGACTTTTCCCCCTTTTCCCATTCTTTCCATCTTCGCTCTTTTCCTCTCCTTCTCTCTATATATATCCGCCACACCCACCTTCAAAACCCTCTCAATCCTCCATTAAATTCGACCAAACTACAATCAACACCATAAACTCTATCCAAACACTACCCCAATCATCCAAACCCATCAATTCCTCCCCAAAAATCCCCAATTTCAAAAAAAAAAAAAAATCCTTAATTCTGAGCCAAGCTCACGTTTTGATAAATTTCCATGGAATTGAAGCTCAAGGAGGGAACTTTTTGACAAATTTGAAGCTACGCAACCAAGGAATTAAAAAGATTCGAAGTTCTTGGCATAGATTTTGCTCAATCTTTTAGGTAATTCAAATCCTCTTTTCGCTTGCTTTTTAATTGATGGGACTTGAATATTCTTGTTTATCATGGCTTCTAGAGTAAAGGGGAAGTCTTCAAACCCCGGTAACCTATCTAAGAAACCCAGAAAAGATGCAGCCTCAACCTCTAATCTTAACCCAATTCTTAACAATCTGGGTATCGAATTCGAAAACCCAACTGAGGTTTCTAGGTTCACCAATTTACGCTCCAAGCGTATGAGACCTACCCAATTCCCAGATTTGCTTTCCCTTCGAGCCCTAGGAATTCATTCAAATATAAGAAAATTACATGGTGTGTTAGGATGCATCGAGTTTCTCTCTCTCCATGAGAAAACCCATGAAAGGCTCACCTACGAGTTCTTATGTACTTTAAGGATTTTACAACTGAAATTTGTGAGACCACAAGGAACCTTATCAAATGATACATCTCCACTTCCGCTTATTAGGCCAAGAGTATAGCCTTACCTCCTTTCAAATCAATGAAATACTTGGGTGGCCATCTTTCACAAACTTTGAAACTGACAATGCCATTGAGTTTAGGGAAAATACATTTTTGGGAACAAATAACCGGAATCCCTACATTCAAATCTAGATCGGCAAAAGCCTCATCTATTGTTCACCCCACCCTATGCCTCATACATAGAATTTATGCTTGCACAATCTTTGCAAGAGAGGATAAGGGGAGGGTCAACAAAAAGGAACTTTATTTGTTATGGACTTTTGTTAAATCAAATAGAGAAATTAACATTAGCCATTTATTTGTGGAGTTGTTAAGTGATATAATTACCCCAGGTTTTAATGGAGAAATACATGTGGGAGGGATAATCACTCTTTTTGCTAAGCGCTCGGGAATTGTGGTACCGGAAGATTGGGTGGAAATCCATGGGTCAACTAAGTTAGAAATCCCGACTCTTCGCACTATGCAAATGATTTCGGAAAAAGGGAATGGGGAATATTATTGGTTGATGGGGTCGGGAAAAAAATCCTTACATTATCCTCCCAAATAATAACCTACCCTTTGCCCAAACTAACCAACTAACCACATACTTGCTTTTCCCTAACACCCAAAACCAAGAAGCAGGTTAAGAAGAAGAAGAAGAGGAGCAAGCCCCACCAAATCAAACCCACATCCCACCTGAGTTCAACCAACAATTCCAACAAATATTAACCCAAAACAATCAAATGTTTGGCCAAGTGAACAATATTTATGACCATGTAAATGATTTGAGGGGAAGTGCGGATAGCTTGAGGGGTGATATTCATAATTTGAGAGGAGATGTGCAAGGATTGAGGGAGGATATTCATGGCATGAGAGGAGATGTTCGCGAGGCCCGAGGACGGCTTGATTATGTGATTAACTATGGAATAACCCATTGGCCGGATTTTTCACCACCACCACCACCTTTGTGAATTCTTTTCTTTCTTTTCTCCCCACTCCATCCTTATATTGTCATTAAAACATTGATGACATTGTTTATTTTAAGTGTGGAGGAGGATTGTTTCCGTTTTTAGTTGCATGCTTTTAGTTTTCATCATGTTCACCTTTTATGTATGCATTTACTTAGTAGCATTATTTTTCTTTTTTCCATTGTATGCATGTAATGTAGAAGCATGTTTTATTTCCAAAAATAAATAATAATAAAAAAATAAATAAAATTCCTATGATGATATAGTTATTAATTCGTATGTTTGCTAATTGCCTTGGAATATTATCTTTTTTTTATTCATATTTTCTACGACTTAAAAATCTGTTAGAAAAAGAGCTTAGAAATATTTTGAAAGGTAAATGTAAAATCTTAAATTAATATAGCATTAATAAGATTTTATTAAGGAAAGCATTATTTTGATTAAATAGAACCTTCGGATCATTTAGCACTTTGTTACATTTATTTGTGATTTTTGAAAATTATTTTTCAAAAGTGCACCCCAAGACATTGATTTATATTCATTTTAAGGGTATTCATACTCGTTATGCACTCTTTGAATCACAACATTCACATAAAAATCTCCCTTTTTCATTTCCACTAATCAAGGCTAATCAATTTTAACTTAGTGATTATTTATCTTGTAAGGTCATCCACTAAAAAATTAAAATGAGCAAATCTTTAATAGAGTGTGACGACCTAAATCAAAGAATTGCTTTGCCCCGTATAAAAAGGACATAAATTTTAGCTTTTACATTTTTCCACTATCATCCTCCGCTCCCATTTTTTGTGATTCAAGGTGCAAATCAATCCCGTGAGTACATTTGAATTGAGAATAAAGATCATTTCTTCTTTGTACATTTCAAGCATAAAACTCTTATTCACAAAGCACTCTAAGAGTGAGTTTTATTTTGCGCCCAAGCTTTTGATCCAAAAATTCAAATTTTCGCTACATTATGACTTTGCTTAATCATGTTTTATTTATGCTATGAGAATTTATAATCTTGAATTTACTCCCTAAATGTTTCCCTAAAATCTCTTCCTAAATACTCTTTAAGTTGTAAAAGATATGAATGGATAGATAAAAAAAGACAATTTTTCGAGGCAATTAGTCTTGTAACATTAATTTCTTGAGGGATCTACTTTGTTTTTCTATTTTATCATTACATACTTTTCCATTTCTATTTTAAAACTTGCTTAGGGACAAGCAAGGATTAAGTTTGGGAGAGTTGATAAATGGCTATTTTATAGTCATTTATAGCATCATAATTACGTCATTTACCTTAAATCTTAGTACCATTTAGTCTAAAAATAGTTTCTTTTACTTTATATCACGTATTTATGCTTGCTGGTATTCTTGCATGATTTTACAGTTCTTAGGGGCAATTTTGGTACAAACAAAGCTTGGGAAGTGTTCATTCAAGGGAAAATATCAAAGCAAGGAAGGACAACTTAGAAAAAAAAACAGCAATCAAACCAGAACAGCACTTGCACGGCCGTGCAGATTATAAGACGCGGCCGTGCAAAAGTCTCTGTTTTTGCTAAAGAATTATTCCAAGATCGCTTGCACGGCCTTGCAAATTTCAACATGCGGCCGTGTAAAACTCTATGTCCTCAAAGAATTACTCCAAGACCACTTGCACGGCCATGTAAGCCATAACACATGGCCGTGCAATTATTGTTGCAGTGAAAAGGCACCTTTTCAATTGAAGGCTTTTTGAAGAGATTCGACCCCTAGCCTGAATGCCTATATAAGAGGCCTTGTAATCAGTTTAGCATATCAGAAACTACCTAGAAATCATAGTGAAATACTCTAGCAATATATTTATGCATAATTCTTCAAGATTTATCAATTGTTCTTATATTTCTTGAACATCTTTGAAGATTGAACGTGCAATACAATATTGAAGGTTTTATTTCCAGCCTTTGTTTCCTACAATTGTAAGCATAAGTTTCTATACTCCTATCTATATTTCTATGTTATTTCATCATTTCTTCATGCTTACATCAATTATGGCTAGTGAGTAATCCTCTATTTCTTGGGGTTGAAAACTCGGCATAATGTAGTCATTCTTATTAATCATGTTTAAAGTCTCTTTTACCATTTCATAATCAATTCTTTTTATATCGTTTTGTCACGCCTACGAATAAGAAGTCGACCATATTTCGTATGAATCTTAGTTAATCGAGAGAAGTACTTAGCCGTGAATCTCGATTAACGAAACCATATGAATTGAACTGGACTATATTAATCACGAGAGTAGTTTAATGGCCTAGGGATGATCCTTCAGTGGAAAGTACGTGGAATTAATATAAACTTAATGAATTCTTACTAAAGTTTGGACCATCAAGAGATAG
Organism: Adenophora triphylla var. japonica; assembly: GCA_022495995.1. NCBI lineage: Eukaryota > Viridiplantae > Streptophyta > Magnoliopsida > Asterales > Campanulaceae > Adenophora > Adenophora triphylla. The sequence continues at coordinate 254,599 of JAFEMH010001512.1, forward strand.
GCATGATTAGTAGAGAATACGAGTATTACTTGTTTGACCGTGAGAAGTAATACAAACATAATGTATCATGTCACGACCCTAATATTAGGCACTATTTTAGCACTCGTTGAGCACGTGGGGTTCGGGTGGTAGTATTTTATTTTGTGCATTTTATGTTACTAGTTGGCTTTATAAATTATGTTTTTAAACATTTTGGTGAAGTTAGGATGAAAAGGGATTAACTTTAATGTTAAAGGGTCTAAAGGGAATAAATTATAAAGTGTATTGTGAAATAATAATAATTGGAATTTTTAATAAAATGATTTTATTATGATGAGGCGCTTGGGTGTAAAAGTGAATAGTTAAGGTTGTTATTCTTTATAGGTTGTTCAAAGTGGGAGGAGCTTTAGTTAAACATTCTATTCCTATCCTTAGTAAATTGAAAAGAAAGTCATATTCACTTCTCAGTATTTTCCTTCTTCAAAAAGCATTTCCATGGAGATAAAGACCAAACCCTAGTCTAAGCTTATATAAATTCTACACCCTTCATTTCTTCTTCGTTTTCAAAACAAATTGCGGATTCTTGTTCGTGGCGGCGAGGGGATCGTTTAGAGCCGGTCAAATAAATATTCCATTTTTCACCATTTAAGTAAGTTATTATGATTTCTTTCAAAAAGTGTTCCTCCTTTGATTATTGTTGTTACTAAAATGATTTACATGAGTTGTGGTATTATTGGGACACTTTTATTTGGAAAGATTTGGTTTTGGAAAAGTGAAAATGGAAATGAGTATAGTTGGTTGTGTAATAGCAAGAATATGGGTTCATACTTGTGTTATGGTGTTAAAGAATTAATAGGAATAGTTGCATGGAAAATTGATACAAAGTTTGGTACTAAAATAATGTTGCTTGGTGTTGAATTATGTTGGAATGGGCATAAATTAGTTTGGAGTTGTATTGCTAAAGTTTGGTACTGAATTTGGTCACTTGGAAAAACAGAGGAAGCTTGGTTTGGGTCATTTGGTATTTGGTTGTGAAATTGGTTGCTGAATTCTGGATTCTGAACAGGGGGCACGACTCGTGCTCTGGGGCACGACTCGTGCACGAGTCGTCCCCTGGATTTGGCCTAAGTCGTGCCTATACTGGGACGAGTGTATCTGGTGGGGGTTATAAGGGGCACGAGTCGTGCCCTGTCCTGCAGTCTCTGAACAACTTTCCAAGGCCTAGAAACCTATTCAACCTAGAACCAAAGTGAACCATCTTTAACTTAGATTAAAGTAGAACACTTTAGCTATACAACGGTGTTTTACTTGGTTAAAACGGAATAGTGTAAGTACTTTAAATATTGTGCGGAAATTACTTGAGAACCTTGATTCGTAACTTAACCAAAGTAACTCCAACTTGGTAAATGGAACTTGGACCTTTATAGAGGTCATGTATTGTTGCATATTGATTATATAAGGCTGGTTTATGAGACATTGTAGCCTTACTTGAGTTCATATGCATTGGTTGATATATATATATATAGTGTATGAAATGAATGTTGCACTATATTATTGATTGAACATGAGTATGCTTTACCATGTTGTTATATTCTCATCCCTTTGGTGAATTTCATTTCAAGTAACTATTATGTGCTTGAACTTGTGTTAATCAGCTGATATTTAGGGGTATAACGGAATACGATCAATTATAAAAAGTGTGACCTAATGTGATCGGATTACGTTATACCTGTGACTGTCCCCGTCTGTGGCCACAGATTGGGGTTATAGCATCTGTATTGAGCCAAAAGCCTTACAAAGTTGCTAGTATCTTATATGATTCCCTGAAAAACGGGTCTTATAAGATGTGAATATGCTCAAGCAGTTCACAAATGAGAAGAGTTCTATCTCCCGATGTTGTACGACTTATTGGTTAGACGGAAAAAGGTAAACCAAGGTAATGTAATGTGTTTACGGCTTTTCCAATGTGTTATACGCACCTGGTATGTGTTGCATCTTACTTGGCATATTGTGCATTCATAATAACTTATTGAGATTTATTCTCACCCTTCTCCCTTTAATGTTTTAGATCGGACGGAGACAAGAGGACCCGGCCAGTGAGGACGGTGCGGAGTTTGTACTTGTATTTTGGGTTGTTGGGTACGTTATATTTTAGATGGGTTGTATTTTAAGTACTACTCCTTTGTTGGAGTTTGTTTATAAAACAACTTTTGTAAATGTTTTATTTGTGACTTGAATTTTTGTAAATGTTGTAACTAAGTGGTTTAAAGTTAGTTCATGTTTTACCCCTTTTTCCTCCAAGTGGAGATGACCCAAGTTAGTGTTTGAATGTTAAGGTTAAAGTTTAGTTTCTTTTCCAGTTAAGTCAAAAGTTTTCAAAAGTTACAGGTGGTTTTAAATAGTTTGGACTCTCTAGCTCGGGACACGTGTTAGGTTCCTAGTTGGGGTGCCAACAGTTGGTATCAGAGCCTCGTCTAGAGGTCAAGGGTAGATGTCTAGTTTAAGGGGAAGTGTGTGATAACTGACGCCGAGTGTTTGATGCAGGTGTTTGTTCCAATGGCCGGGAATGAGGATGATCAGCATCGAGCACAGGGTAATGTTGGTAATGAAGGAGGAAATGGTAATCCAAATGCTGAGATGATGGACATGTTTAGGGTCTTCTTACAGAATATGGCCAATCAAGGTAGAGCTCTAAAACAACCGGAAGGAAGGCAAGGACATGGAATTGAAAAGTTTGTAAAGATGGCACCCCCGAGTTTCAATGGTGATCCGGATCCGGTGAAGGCAGAGAGATGGCTCGAGGCAATGAACAAGATCTTCGCGGCAATGGAGAGCCCGGATGATGAAAAGGTAAGGTGCGCCGTTTTCAAGTTGGAGGGAGCGGCGGAGAATTGGTGGCATATAGTCAAAGATAGTTGGGACCGAGATCATACCCCACAGACATGGGATAACTTCACTCGTAAGTTCTGAGACCATTTCATTCCAATGGTGACGAGAGACAGAAAGGAGGTGGAGTTTCTTAGACTGGAGCAAGGAACAATGACAGTGGCACAATACTCAGCCAAGTTTACGGAGCTAGCTCGCTATTGTCCCCATTTAGTGCCGGAAGAGGAGAGACGGGTATATCGGTTTGTGAAGGGATTAAGGCTGGAGTTCAGAAAGCAGTTATTGACTCACGACTTCACTGACTTCCAAGCGGCGGTGAACTGAGCCTATCGAATCGAGAATGACATTGAAGAGCACAAGGGTAAGTTCGAAGGTGGAAGTGGAAGCAAGCAGCGGTTCCAAGGACAAGGTTCAGGACAAGGTAGAGGACAACCAAGGTTTTCAAATCCGAGTGTAGCAAGAGGCGGAATTGTGGTGACTCCAGTAGCTCGTACTCCTTCAAGACAGTTCGGGACTGTTTGTGGTTTTTGTAAGAAGCCGGGTCACTCAGAGGATAGGTATTGGAGCAAGCTTGGGAAGTGTTTAAAATGTGGAGGAGATGGTCACTTTCGGAAGAATTGTCCCAAGCTTCGAGGGCAAGCTTCCGGTAGTGGACAAGGTGGACCACGAGAAGGAATCAAAAGAGACAATGAAGGAAAGCCTAAGGATAAAGTTCAGGGGCGAGTGTTTGCCTTAGGAAGAGGAGAGGTTGATCCTAATGCAGTCATTAGAGGTATTGTTCCTGTAGACAGGAGTTAAGGCCCGCATCCTTATAGATCCCGGGCCTTCCCATTAGTTTGTTGCGTCTCATTTTGCATTCGCATTGCATAAATTACCTGATTTTATGCCTTATGTGCTTGAGGTTTCGACTCATATGGGAGAGTGCCTCACTTCTTCTTTGATCTATAATGGTTGTGATGTGTCTATTGGTGGGCATGTATTGCCGGCGGATTTAGTAGAGTTACAAATCCAAGACTTTGATGTTATTCTTGGTATGGATTGGTTGAGTCATTACCATGCCTTGGTTGATTGTCATAGGAAGGTCTCATTTGATATGCCTGATATACCTACTTTTGTGTTTGATGCCGATAAGTCTATGTTTGGCATTCATGTTATTTCTGCTATAAAGGCTAGAAAAATGCTTTCTAAGGGGTGTGTGGGGGTATTTGGCTTATGTAGTAGATTCAAGTAAGAAATCCCCTAAGTTAGTTGATGTCCCTATTGTTAATGAATTTGGTGATGTGTTTTCCTCCGAGTACTCTATGCCTCCTGATAGGGAGGTTGAGTTTTGCATTGATCTAGTGCCCGGTACTTCACCTATTTCTAAGGCGCCTTATAGAATGGCTCCTACTGAATTAAAAGAGTTAAAGACTCAGTTGCAAGAGTTGTTAGATCGGGGGTTTATTCGTCCAAGTGTGTCACCTTGGGGAGCTCCGGTTTTATTTGTCTGAAAGAAAGATGGTACCTTGAGATTGTGTATAGATTACCGTCTGTTGAACCAAGCAACCATCAAGAACAAATATCCTCTTCCGCACATTGATGACTAGTTTGATCAGCTTCATGGTTCCGTTATTTACTCAAAGCTTGATTTGAGAAGCGGATACCATCAGCTGAAGATCAGACCCGACGACATTTCCAAAACAGCTTTCAGGACGAGATATGGTCATTATGAGTTCGTGGTTATGCCTTTTGGGTTGAGTAACGCTCCGGCCGTATTTATGGATATGATGAACCGTATCTTCAAGTCGTACCTTGATAGCTTTGTCGTGGTTTTCATCGACGACATTCTTGTGTATTCTAAGTCCCGGGAGGAGCATGAGAATCATTTGAGGATTGTGTTATCTCTTCTTCGTGAAAAGCAATTGTTTGCCAAGTTCAGTAAGTGTGAATTTTGGCTCGAGTAGATATCTTTCTTGGGGCATGTGGTTTCTAGTTCGGGGATATCAGTTGATCCTTCCAAGATTGAAGCCGTTGTTAGTTGGAATCAACCTTCAACAGTGACCGAGGTTCGTAGCTTTATGGGGTTAGCGGGGTACTACAGAAGGTTTATTGAGGGTTTTTCTCGTATTGCAACTCCGTTAACCAGATTGACTCGGAAAGATGTACCTTTTGTATGGGATTCTAAATGTGAAGCTAGTTTTGAAGAGTTGAAGAAAAGATTGACATCAGCTCTTGTTCTTACCCTTCCGGATGGTTGCGAGAACTTTGTCATTTTCAGTGATGCCTCGAAGGAGGGTTTGGGATGTATGTTGATGCAAGGAGGGAAAGTGATTGCTTATGCTTCTCGGAAGTTGTCACCGGCTGAACAGAATTATCCTACACATGACATGGAATTGGCTGCGATTATTTTTGCGTTGCACAAGTGGAAACACTATCTTTACGGGGCGAGATTTGAGATCTTCACGGACCATAAGAGCTTGAAGTATCTATTTACACAAAAAGAGTTGAATAATCGACAACGAAGATGGTTAGAGTTCTTGAAAGACTTCGATTGTGTGATTTCATATCATTCTGGGAAAGCCAATGTTGTTGCGGATGCGATTAGCCGAAAGGCTTACTTGTCAACTTTGAGTTCCCGAGAGTCAATGCGTGAGTTGATTTTTGCGAATGTCCGAGCCGTTCCAACTTTGTATGGAGATTTGATGGAAGCTCAATCAATTGATCCGGAGTTGAAGAAAATTTTGGGGCAAGTTCAAGATGGTAAAGCCAGGGATTTTGCGTTGAATAGAGATGGACTCCTAACTTTTCAAGGCCGGATTTGTGTTCCTTCATCATCGGAGATCAAGAGACGTGTTCTAGAGGATGGTCATAAGTCTAAGTTCGCCATTCATCCAGGTAGTACTAAATGTATCAAGACTTGAAACGAGGATATTGGTGGAATGGGATGAAGAGAGAGATAGCAGATTTCGTATCTAAGTGCTTAACATGTCAACAAGTCAAGGCCGAACATCAAAGACCGGCGGGGTTACTTCAACCATTAGACATTACGGAGTGAAAATGGGAAGGGATTTCAATGGATTTTGTAAAGGGTTTGCCTCTTACCGCGAAGAAGATGGATGCCATATGGGTTATCGTGGATAGATTGACGAAATCGGCTCATTTTCTTCCTGTGTCAACTAAGTTCTCGATGGAGAGGTTAGCTCAATTGTATATGAAGGAGATTGTTAGACTTCATGGAGTTCCCGTTAGCATCGTTTCAGATAGAGATCCGAGATTCACTTCGAGATTTTGGAGGGCGTTACATGAAGCTTTGAGGTCCAAGTTATGTTTCAGCACGACGTTTCATCCTCAGACAGATGGGCAGACGGAACGAACTATTCAGATACTTGAGAATATGCTTAAAGCGTGTGTGATGGATTTTCAGTTGTCGTGGGAGGATCATCTACCGTTGGTTGAGTTCGCCTACAACAACAGTTATCAATCTAGCATTGAGAGGGCTCCTTACGAAGCGTTGTATGGTAGGAAGTGCAGATTGCCTATGTGTTGGGATGAAGTGGGTGAAGACAAGCTTTGGGGTCGGGATTTGGTTAGGGATTCGACGGAAAAGATTAAAGTAATTCGAGATCGATTGAAGACGGCTCAGAGTAGGCAGAAGAGCTACGCCGACAATCGAAGACGGGACTTATCTTTCCAAGTTGGTGACTTGGTTTTCTTGAAGATTTCTCCGAGGACCGGGATCAAAAGGTTTGGGAATAAGGGGAAACTAGCTCCAAGATTCGTTGGGCCATTTGAGATCATAGAGAAGATTGGGGAACTAGCTTACCGGTTAGCGTTGCCTCCATCCTTCTCCTTGCTTCACTATGTATTCCATGTGTTGATGTTGAGGAAGTATTGCCACGATCCTTCTCACATTTTTGAGTTCACCTCCCGAAGAGATCCAAGCAGATATGTCCTATGTTGAGAAGCCATTGAGAGTATTAGAATTCCAAGTGAAAGAGTTGAGAACTAAGAGCATTCTGGTAGTGAAGGACTTATGGAGAAACCATACCATTGAAGAGGCTACGTGGGAGTTAGAGTCGGAGATGAGGGAAAAGTACCCTTCGTTGTTCGAGAGTGCAAGTAAGTTACCTAAAATTCGGGGCGAATTTTCTTTAAGGGGGAGTGAGTGTCACGACCCTAATATTAGGCACTATTTTAGCACTCGTTGAGCACGTGGGGTTCGGGTGGTAGTATTTTATTTTGTGCATTTTATGTTACTAGTTGGCTTTATGCGTTAAATTATGTTTTTAACAATTTTGGTGAAGTTAGGATGAAAAGGAATTATCTTTAATGTTAAAGGGTCTAAAGGGATGATGTGGCGGATTTCATTATATGTAATTCCCTAATTTTCTAGACATTTTATCCTTATTTTAATGTAATCTAAATTAGTTTTGATGTAATTTTAAGTAAATGTTGGTTTGGTGAGTTAGTAGGGAAATCATTGTATTTTGAGACATTTTTAGTAGTTTTATGATTTTCCTGCGGAAGTTTACTAATGTCGAGGACCAGATTGAAAAATTGTGAAGTTTCAGGGATCAAATTGCAGAGCAAAAGAGTTTAGTGACCTGAATGAGATTTTGGAAAGTTGGATGATCAAAGTGGAATAAGAAGTTAGGAAACTTAATGTCAGCACGTGAATAGGAAATCCAAGACGTGTATTGACTCCTTTGACCGAGGCAGGAAAGAAGACTTGGATTGTAATTTATTTTCTTTTTATTTTTCTTTTTCCTTATTCCTTATTAGATTAGGTTTATTGGACGAAGGAGTATATATACTTCTTTTGCCAATAATTTTAGGAGACTTTTTATTATTACTTTTCCCTAGAGACTAGAGAGTTGACAACTTTTTATGGAGAATTAAATTTCTTGCTTTGGATTTAATTTTTGGAACCGTCTTGAATTCAATTGAGGTTAATTTCTTTTCATCTATTTTATCCTATTCATATTTTCTTCTGTTTTGATTGATTGATTTGATTTCTAGGGTTTTTCAATTTGGCCAATTGTTTAATCTTGGATTTTAATTCATTGCTAGAATCCCCTAAAGATTGTGTCAATTTAGGGTTTCATATGTAGCAAATTTATGATTTATGCATGTGTCATGGTAAATTGTGAATAGGAAGAAAATAGACAAGTATCTAATTGAAATAACATTAGAACGTGTTCTCGACCTTAATCTCTTAAAGCGGAATCAATCGATATTGTGAATCTAGACTGTGTCAGTTAGGTTTAGGTATTGATTAGGGTAATTAGTGAATGTGTCATTGCTATTAGCTATTATCAAAGAAAGAGATAGAGATTGAAATAAATCTCGTGATCGAGTGAATAGGGTAAAAGTGAAAAGAGTTAACCAATGACATTTGAATGATAGACGGGGAAAATAATTGATCCAAAGTGCTTTCCGTTAATTGTTTAAAACTTAGTTTTTTAATTCCCGTCTTAGGAATTTAATAAAATCAATCTTAGACCCCCAATCTTGTCAAGTGACAATTGTGCAAATAAATAACCGTTCTTCAGTGGATCGACCCTGGACTTGTCCTAGCTGCAGTTTTGTAGCCGAGTCTTGGTATTTAATTTGTAGGCGTGCGACTTTAGCCTATCAAATTTTGGCGCCGTTGCCAGGGAACGGTGTTTATTTGTTTGCACTCTTATTCTTTTCTTAATCTATTTCTTTTTCTTGTTTCCTGTTTAGTGAGCATTATTATTTTTGTCGTCTTGTGGTGTGGAACCTTTTATGGTCCATACCCGTTCTGCTAATCAACTTGCTAGTCCTTTTGTTCCGGAAATCGAAAGGTATTTCAGGTGCAGGAGAAATTTGCAGCGAAACGAGATGAATAATAATAACGGCGGAGGTGATGACGGTCCGGAGGTTGTGAATGATGGATGTGGTTTTACCCATCCAAAAGATATATTTCCTAGCTTATTTGGTGCTCGAAACCTTGAGAATTTAATGTATTTTCTAGTGTTTTGAAAGTACAGGGGTTGAAGTGCAATTATTGAGAAAATGGAGGATTGGAGCGAACTTTGGAAGCTTTTGGATCAAATTGTAATTTTGGAAAATTTGGGACTAAACGGAAATTATGAAGTTCAAAGGACCAAAGTGGAAATATTGGAAATTAAGGGACTAAAGTGGAAATATGGAATTTTGGATGAATTTGATATATAAAAATTCGTGGGATTAAATGAAAATAAAATGCTAAAGAGCCGGAAGTGCAAAGAATTCATTAGAGTGATCAAAGTGCGCTGCAAAATTGTGGGACGAAACGAATAATAAAGAATATTAAAATTAAAATGGTACAAAGGATCGTACGCATTGTGGCCGAGACATCAGATGCAGGGTCGGGGTTCGAGGAAAGTTTGCTCAGGCCAGGGGCCAAGGCTTGAGATTTGGGGCCATTTGTTCGGGCCAGGAGGATTTGTCTTGGTACAAAGTCAGTTGGCCAAAGAAATTTAAGGAGCAGCGCAACGCCCGGTTCAAGGGCGCACGCCCGAAACTCTCGACTTGACAGTGGGCGCACGCCGGAAGGAGCGGGCGCCGCCCGGTCAACCAAGGAGGCGCCGGTTTCACTTATTTTGAAAGGATTTTGGAGATCCTTTGCATTTTGATGAATCCTCTTAATTCCTTTTCCTAGTCTTTGAAGGATTGTTTTAGGACTATATATATTCTCATTATTATTATTAGAAAAGAACTTTTGTCTCAAGTTTTTGTTAGGGTTTGAAGGATTGAAGAGTTTGTTTTTGAAAGGTTTTTGCATGACTTTGAGGTTTGATGTTTTATTGTTATTATTCATATTTTGTGATGTCAATCATGAATATGAGTAGCTAAGTTTCCTTTTCTACGGATCGATGTAGTAATTGTCGAACCTCTCTATGCTAATTCAAGTTTGAATTCTTCCAAACTCTTTCATTCTTATTTGATGAATTAATTATCATTCTTTAATTTGTTTTAGATCGCCTACCGACCTGGACGGTTTATTTAAAGTACACTAATTCATCAATTAGGTTGGATTGTTGACCTCACCGAATACAATACAACTTAGACTCATATATTTCTTATGAACTTAATGAATTTCTTGAATGATATTTTGACCTACCTAATTGATAACAAGATAGAAATATTGGGGTTTGCAATCCGCACACCAAACGTCCCAACCCTTAACCAAGTGAAAGAGTCTTTCAATGAAATTGGTATTTTCTTTAGCAAAATCATTAGCATGTAGGATGCAATTATGAAATCCAATCCCAGTGAATTTCTTTGATCCGATTTAAATCCTAGTTTATTGCTTTCTTGTTTTCTTTAATTAAATAGTTTAATTTCTCGTTTTAGTAATTTAGTTAATAAACGAATCAAAAAACCCCATTTTGTTACTTTTAGCATTAATTAAATTTACTTGTTAAATCACACGAGTCTCGTGTTCGACCCTTACTATTTGTACATTGCTACTTGGTAATCTTGTGCACTACGAGAGGTTTTTATTACACAGCCGGGATTTTCTCCATCAAGTTTTGGCGCCGTCGTCGGACTTGTTGTGATTTTTAACAAGTTAATTTAATCGGTGCATGTTTGGTCGCCGGTCATCGATCCTAATTTGGTTCCTTTCAACGACGATATAAACGAAGTGGGTGAGAGAGGCATTCCCTCACTCAAGTGAGTGGCCCGAAACTGATTCACATACTTCCGTCGCGGGATGTAAGAAGAATTAAGTGAAGTTGAAACTTCTTCCACCGAGGAAGAAGAAGAATTTAATTTTGTGATGGCGGATCAAGTCAGCGAATGCCTTTGCTAGCCAAGAGTCGACACATTTCCAGGTGTCGTGCGATAGTTACTTGCCTATGCAGCGCTAAATTTTTATGAAATAAAAGGCCAATATTTTAATATGCTTCCAAACTTTCATGGTTTAGCTGGTGAGGATACTTTGGCATTTTTGAGAGAATTCATGTCTCTAATGTAAGTGGGTTCCTATAAAAGAGGGTGTTACAGCAGAGCACTTGAGGCCCGAAGTGTTTCCCATACGTATGCATTGAAAGACAAAGCCAAAACTTGGCTATTGCTACTTCCTCCCGTAGTATCAATACTTGGGATGCTTTACATGATGCGTTTCTTATTAAGTTCTACCCTTATAATGCATTGAGCGATTTTAGGTAAAAATTATGGGATTTGCACAGGAACCGGGGAAGCCTTCCACGGTAGGTAATGGGATAGATTTAGGATGTTGCAGGAATTCAATGCCCTCATCATAATTTTCCACTACATGTTGCATCAAACATTTTACGGGGCTTTATCCTAATACCAATCCATGGTCGATTCTAATGCAGCTGGGAGGTAGTTGGGTACCAAGACTGCGTACAACAATGCCAGAATTGTTTGAGATGTTTTGAAAAGCTAATTCTCAACAAAAAGGTTCTAGGGAGCAACAAGTGGGGGTAAATGAGGTCGGATCAATAATGAGATTGCTAAGCACTTTGCATTGCTCAACCAAAGATTTGATAAATTAGCTTTGCAAAAATGCCCTCTTCTTCTAGCGCCTTTGCTCATCTGTGTATGATAGTTGTGTTAAGACGCGCTCTAAATCTCATGATTATAACTCGTGTCCCTCTACTAGTTCCTTTCAAGCGAAACCGAGCAGCGGCTATGAAACCCGGCAGTAACGCGAACAAGGATTTGGTCAACGGTTCCTCACCAAATAATAATCGGTTTGGGAACAATTACAACCCGAGGATGGCAAGCAAGACCGAGACATCCCAATTTGTCAGGAGGAAATCAACAAAATAAGACTCTTCACTCCCCCAACCACCTCCTAGACGGATGAGCATAAAAGGGAACCGGGAAGTGGCCATGGAAAAATTGCAAGTGAAAATAATCAATTGAGGCGGAAAATCAACAAGCTTCCAAGAACCATTTAAGCCGCCATTCGAGGAAGTTCGGAGACCCCAATTGGGCGACTAGCTACCGCCTACAAAGTCATAAGGTCGGGATACATTTCCTAGCCAACCTCGTCAAGCTAAATGTCATTATCACTCTCCGGGTGGCAAACAGTAGGTAGTGAGGTAATATCTCCTTCATCTTCTTCTCCCCTCCCGTCGTGAAAATAATGCTAATGTGGATAAAAATGAAGTTGGTTGTGATAAGAGTACAAGTGACACGTGGAGAAAATTCTAAAGTTAATTCTCCAACCACCTCATGCATTACCTCCCGTATCGCTTCTGGAAGGATTTTAAAACATAAATTGGATAAGCAGATGTAGGAATTGATGAACATGTTTTCTAAGGTGAACATCAATATCCCTTTACTCAAATGTGATAAAAAATATTCCCTGCTTATTCCAAATTTTTCAAAGAATTAAATTCCAAGAAACATAGGTATGGGACAGATGAGAGAATAGTGATGAGTGAAAATGCTAGCGCGGTGGTGCGGTATCGGTCTTCTCCACCCAAATTAAAAGACCCCCTAAGCTTTTTCGATATCTATTACTGCTGGGAGTCAAAGGGGTAAAAGCGATGTTGGATCTTGGGGCCGGCATTAATTTGTTGCCATATTATTTATATGAGTTGGGTTTACCCGAATTGAAACCCACCACAACGGCCCTACAACTTCAAGTGGACGGTCCATTAAAAGACACAGTGGGTATCATTGTGGAGGATGTTTTAGTTCAAGTAAATTCATTCATTGTGCTCGTCGATTTCTCGTTGTGCTTGAAATGCCAAGAGGCTGAAGGAAGTCACGGGATTCACCCATATTACGGAGACCCTTCGTGGCGACGACCAACACCATTATTAATGTGAAGAATGACGGGCAAACTATCTATGACACATAAGCGGAGAAAATTGAAATTTCGTGCTGTTTGATGCCATGAAACATCCGGATGAGGATAGAGAGGTGTGTTCTTATGTTGATAATTGTGAAGTTGTGCCAAATGACGGTGAGAAATCTAGGGATAGTGCGGGTTCCCATTGGTAATGCCGTGAAAATAAGGCCGACAATCTTGGTTCTGCATGGCCCGTATCGCTCCCCAATCCGATCCAAAAGGAGCCTGCGTGTCCCCATCAAATCTTTCTTTCCACTCAAGTCTACCTATATTGATTCATGTGCTAAAATAGAAGAGTGTTGTCTTCGATATTTCGATGCTTTGTCGTCAGATGAATGTGCGTGATGCTTCAGTGCATGTGAAGGAAAAGGAGGCGCTTGATTGTGATAAGAATAAGGCACCAAATGAGCCTGGGGGGAGAGGTCCCCAAGAAAAAGAAATCAAGAAAAAGAAAAGAGCAAGAAAAAGGTCTCGAAAAGCTTTCTTGGGCCCCACCCGAGCTTATAACAGCGGTGAATTTTTGTGGAAAGTCGCTAGGCATTCGTGCCCGAGAATCTTGAGCGAAGGGCCAAGGGAAGGAAAGCCAAGGCCAAAATGAATGCGGTCACATCAAATCCCATTTAGTTTGGGAGCAATGGCCGGGCTAACGACCTTAAACAAACGCGCTAAGTGGCGGGAGCTGCAACCCAAGTAGGTATGTTTTATTGCTTTATTTATTTGCTTTGTTGTGTCATATCGCCTTTTCAACCTCGAGACATGTTTTGTTCTCTTTCATGAGGACATAGACATGTTTGAGCTTTGGGGGTAGATATCTCTCCGAGTTTGTGGGTTTATAGGGAGCGTATATAGTGTCGCCCTCCAAAAATAGAAAATTTTAAAAATTTGTTCTCTTTATATGTTGCTCGGAAGTTGTCACAACGTCCGTGATGATTTGAGGGATTTTGATTGAGTTTTGCTAGTTTCAGGCTAATTGAATGTGTTAATTAGAATTGCTGAATGTAATGTGAAACATAATTGCACCACCATTCACTTCCGTTTAATTCTTGATCACGTGGTCATTAATTTAGGTGCCCTTTATGGGTTCACTTCGACATTCCTCGGGGTCCTGTAACGTGATTGCATGCTGTCATTCAACAAATCAATAGATTACTTGGTATTTATGGCTTATCTTTCTTTGGACAACCCTCTGTGAGCTCGACTTTCGTCACTATATATATAAATTGTCGCATCCCTTTCGGTTAGAAAGAATGGAACATCTGCACCACCATTCGCCTTTCACCATGCCTAATCCCTAACCCTTGACACCTAGAATAGGTTATCCCACCTTTCGCAAGAATGTGGAATTAGAAACGATCACTGTGGGGGTTACATGGGGAAATTTTGGGAATGAGTGAGGAAGGTCAAAAGTCGGGAAACATGATTTGTATTGTATAAAAGGGGGGGGCAATCAAAAAAAGAAAAAAGAAAAAAAAAGAAAAAAAAAAAAAAAAAAAGAGAAAAAAATATGGAGAAAATCAAAAGTTTGCCCCAGTCCCGTGAAATATGTTTGATGAGCGACCTATTTTGAGAGAGGGAATGCTTTTCAACCCCAACGTATAAAGTATGAACAAAGTTCTAGTTTGGGGGGTTGAAGCATTGGGAAAACAAAGGCGAGCGGAAAAGTTAAAATTCTGGAAAGAAGTATTGAATGGAAGGTTTTTAATTTCACATTCTTGTATCTCGTATATCCTTTCCTTCGTTTGACCTGCTGAGCCTAGCCCCACATTTGTAATTCAGGGACTTAACTTGAGCCATAATTCGTATTCAATATTGAGTAATCTGCCGAAGTGCGTAATCACGCTACGAGTATCCTTTATGGTAAATAATTGTATCAGATCCGCTGATTTAGAGTAATGTGTTAGTGCGATCCCATAAACAATCTTATCTTAGTGATCATGATCTCCCATATTTCATTCACCATTCAGGCCGAGGTGGAAAATTGTGGGTTAGATGCATTAATGTAATTGTAATTGCATTTTCTTATCGGGCACTTATTTAGCATATATATTATGTGAGAATCCGAGACTTGTTTGGCCGGACAACCTTGTATATTTTGAGAATATATCAAAAATATTTTGTTGAGTGTTTTTATTTGTTAGAGTAATTTTGTTTTTTGGTTATTTCTTTTTGTTTTACTCGGGGACGAGCAAAAGATAAGTTTGGGGGTATTTGATGGATGTGGTTTTACCCATCCAAAAGATATATTTCCTAGCTTATTTGGTGCTCGAAACCTCGAGAATTTAATGTATTTTCTAGTGTTTTGAAAGTACGGGGTCAGTGCAATTATTGAGAAAATGGAGGATTGGAGCCGAACTTTTTGGAAGCTTTTGGATCAAATTGTAATTTTGGAAAATTTGGGACTAAACGGAAATTATGAAGTTCAAAGGACCAAAGTGGAAATATTGGAAATTAAGGGACTAAAGTGGAAATATGGAATTTTTGGATGAATTTGATATATAAAAATTCGTGGGATTAAATGAAAAATAAAATGCTAAAGAGCGAAGTGCAAAAGAATTCATTAGAGTGATCAAAGTGCGACTGCAAAATTGTGGGACGAACAGAATAATAAAGAATATTAAAATTAAAATGGTACAAAGGATTGCATTGTGGCCGAGACATCATTGCGTGGGGTTGGCCGTCGAGGAAAGTTTGTTTGGGGCCAAGTAGCTCGAGATTTGGGGGCCATTTGTTGGCTGTGGAGGATTTGTTGGTACAAAGCCGTGTTTGGCCAAAAGAAATTTAAGGAGCGCAGGCACGCCTGCCTGGTTGGAAGGCGCACGCCCGAAACTCTGAGATTGATAGCTGGGCGCACGCCCGTAGCGAGTGGGCGCACGCCCGCGCGTGGCCGAACCAAGGAGGCGGCTTCCTTATTTTGAAAGGATTTTGAAGATCCTTTCGCAGATTTTGATGAATCCTCTTAATTCCTTTTCCTAGTCTTTGAAGGATTGTTTTAGGACTATATATATTCTCATTATTATTATTAGAAAAGAACTTTTTGTCTCAAGTTTTGTTAGTGGCTCAAGGATTGAAGAGTTTGTTTTGAAGGTTTTTGCAAGGATTTCGAGGTTTCGATGTTTTATTGTTATTATTCATATTTTGTGATGTCAATCATGACATATGAGTAGCTAAGTTTCCTTTTCGCCGATTGGATGTAGTAATTGTCGAACCTCTATGCTAATTTCAAGTTTGAATTCTTCCAAACTCTTTCATTCTTATTTGATGAATTAATTATCATTCTTTAATTTGTTTTAGATCATTTAGACTACCATGGGCCGGTTTATTTAAAGTACACTAATTCATCAATTAGGTCGGGATTGAAGCCGACCTACCGGGAATACAATACAACTTAGACTCATATATTTCTTATGAACTTAATGAATTTCTTGAATGATATTTTGACCTACCTAATTGATAACAAGATAGAAATATTGGCCGGTTGCAATCCGCACACCAAACGTCCCAACCCTTAACCAAGCGAAAGAGTCTGAATGAAATTGGTATTTTCTTTAGCAAAATCATTAAAGCATGTAGGGATGCAATTATGAAATCCAATCCGTGAATTTCTTTGATCTGATTTTAAATCCTAGTTTATTGCTTTCTTGTTTTCTTTAATTAAATAGTTTAATTTCTCGTTTTAGTAATTTAGTTAATAAACCAAATCAAAAACCCCATTTTGTTACTTTTAGCATTAATTAAATTTACTTGTTAAATCACACGAGTCTCTGTGGTTCGACCCTTACTATTTGTACATTGCTACTTCGGTAACTTGTGCACTTGCAAGGTTTTTATTACACAGTGGGATTTTCTCCATCAGTGAACAATGGGGGTAATGGAAGAGACAATAATAATCCCCCACTTCGGACATTGAGGCAGAGGATTGCTCCGAACTGGAATGAGCAATCACAAGCAGTGATATTTCCTGATTTGCCGGCTGGGGTCACATTTGAATTGAAGCCGGGGTTGTTGAACCAGTTGCCCCACTTTAATGGGATACCAGGGGAGAATCTGAATCAGCACATAGCTCAGTTTGTGCAGATATGCAAGAGCATGAAGCCTGCTACGCTCCCTCTTGAGCAATTATTGTTGAGGGCGTTTTCCTTTACTCTTAAGGATAACGCGAATGCGTGGTATTATCACTTGCCACCAGATAGCATTACTTCGTGGCAGCAGTTAAAGGAGGTGTTCCTTGATGAGTTTTTCCCTCCAGACCAGATTAATGTTATGAAGAGGGATATCAGCAATATGGAGCAGCGGTCCGATGAATCATTATATGATTATCACAACCGGTTCTACAAGCTTTGCAGAAGCTGTCCGTACCATGGCTTTGATGATGAGCAGCTCATTGTATATTTTTATGGAGGACTGACTGTGCAAGACAAACGGTGGGTGAATTCTGCTTGTGGAGATAGTATTCTGAACAAAACTACCAGGGATGCAGAGCAGCTATTAGAAGAATTAGCCAAAAGCACAAGGACGCATGGAAGGAGGTCTAGTGTTAGACAAGTCAGTGTTGCGGGATCGAGTGATATTACAAGCAAGTTGGAGACCGAGCTGGAGGATGTTAAAAGTCTGTTGAAGACATTGATTTTGGGTCGACAACCTCAGCAGTTTAATAATCAGCAGGGTCAGCAGTATCAAGGAAACCAGTTTAATCAGTATAGAGCACCCGTTGACAAAGAATACCGCAAGGACAGCTTTACAAAGGACATACGGTCCTATTATTAGCACAGAGCATGTCTACCATGAATGGGAATATGCAGCAGTTTCAGCAGAAGACCGATGCAAGTATTAGTAATCTGGAGAGGCAAATAGGCCAAATTGTAGAGGCAGTAGTGAGAATAGAGGCTAGAGATGCAGCAAAAGTACCTCCTCAGACTACTGAGCAACTTCCGAAGCCCAATGTTAGTGCAGTGTATGTGAGGTGGAAGAAGAAAGTTGATGGACGGATGGTGTCGATAGAGCCTGAACAGAAGGTTGAAAAGAGTATTGAGCCAGAGTTAGAGGTGAAGAAGAAGGTGGAAGAGAAAACCCTTGAAGAGAAGTATATTCCACCCGTATTTCCTGTTTATGAGCCTGTCCCTCCGTTTCCTTATGCATTAAGGGAGGATAGAAAACCGGAGCCTGACAAGGCTATCTTTGACACTTTCAAGAGGCTCGAGGTGAATATTCCATTTTTAGATCTTCTGCAGACAGTTCCAAGGTATGCAAAGTTTCTGAAGGAATTGTGTACTATGAAGAGAAACCAGAAGGAAAGAAGTCAGAAAAAGGTGAAAATCTTGGAGCATGTGTCTGCGGTTTATCAGAAAAAGATGCCAAAGAAATGCAGTGACCCTGGTATGTTTGTAATTCCTATTTCGTTTGACAGGAGTAATTTTCATATAGCCATGCTTGACTTGGGGGGCTTCAATTAATGTTATGCCTTTTGCATTATTTGAAGAACTTAAGTTGGGTAATTTAGAAGACACTAGGGTGGTTATACAATTGGCCGATAAGTCTAATGCATACCCTAAGGGGGTGGTTAGAGATGTTGAGGTGAAGGTTGGCGATCTATTGTTTCCGGCGGATTTCTTTGTTCTTGATATGGAGACTGATTCTGAGGCTCCCATTCTGTTGGGGAGGCCATTTATGTCTACTTCTGAAACTAAGCTTGATGTGACGAAGGGCTCTTTAACCATGGAGTTTGATGGGAAAGTGGTGAGTTTTAAATTATCACCATTTGAATTGAAACAAAAAACTTCCCCAACCTCATGCCTTCAGTAGTTTATATCTTTTCATGAATAAAAGCTTCAAAGACTAACTAGAAAATTCATTATTACTGTCAAATCCCTAAATCTCCATTCGAAATTTATTGTGAAAATGAAAATTAAAAAAGAAGAAGAAGATTATTCAGACTAGAAAATAAAAGAAAGGATGTGGATGAAAGACTTATGTAGAATGATTCATTGAAACAATGATGATGAGAAACTGATGTATCATTCAGAATGATTCATTGCAAAGCGTTGATTTAACCATGAAAAAAGAGTCCGGCCAGGGTCAAATTTATGGAACGGCCGATAATAATTCAACGCCCTAAGTTTTCATGTAGTTATGCAGGGTATTTTTGGAATAAAAACTTAATCCTTGTGTTTTCTTAGAAGGGGATTAGTAATACCACCCGTAATTAGGGATAAATAGTACGGGTCTTAAGACCTAATCTGCTACAAGCGGATAATTAAGCCCACCTCTTAAAAGCCTACCAAACAACCTATGTGCGGGATTGTTAATCCAACCCAGAAGTAATACACCGTACCAAACGGCCTCTTAGGGCATTATGCCGAGAATAAGAAGAATACTGATAACTAATGAGATTTCTCTCTCTCTTTGAGGTAATTTCCGGGAAGGAATTATTGTGAGTTGAATTAATTCTTTAGTTCATCACAGAATATTCTGAAAACGTTTGACGAATTATGACTGCTTTGAATGAATGAGACTCCAAATGGTTATCGATCTCTGTATGGCCGGAGCATCTAGTTATGGCTGATGCCTTCGCTGCTGGAGATGATGAAGGCGATGTTGGGTTTCTTTTCTGAAGACACCCCAGAGTTGAGTTGTTTAATCCGTTGAACTGTTTTGTCGTATCCAATACCCAATTCTTAACTCAGGTTAAGACTTTGAGCCGGCAAACAATGGCTTCCGATTTTCAATGAAAAAAATAGACGTGGCAGAATGAGATTGGCTGCTGTAAACAGAGTGATTTACAGTGACACCGCATAGTATTTAAACATTTTCTTAAGGAGATGAGAGAAAGGGGACGAAGATCTTATGAAATCTTCCGGTCATATTTTTTTCTTCTCCAAAAGTGGGAGGACATAGAGAGAAGATATCCACAAAATTTTGAGTCTGACCAAATTTCATCATTTTGGGGTGGGCGTTTCCAAATCGGGGTCTAAGCCCTAAATTTATCAATTTAGGATTTGAATTGACCAAATTTCATCATTTGGGATCATTATGCCCACATGAAAAGACCAAACTAACCCTTACAAGTTTTGCATTTGCTCGACACATGGGCCCTTAACGGTTTTCAAACAATTTCGTCTAAGAACCCCTAACCAACTAACTTCTTTTTAACTTTTTACACTAAATTGATAAAATTGGAACATCATACCACAAGTGGCACACTGCAACCAAATTGTGGGCCCAAATATGTCAATTCTCCTTAAAAATACAAGACCCTTACATTTGAAGTAAAGATATGTTGAAGAAGGTATTTAATTTTCATCCCCATTTGACTTAAAAAAGATTTTCTTAAGGAATACACAGAATGATTAAGGAATGAGGTAATTAAGGGGGGGGGGGCGAAAGTATGAGTTGATTCTATTGAGGATAAGATGATGAAGAATCGGCTAAGGTGGTTTAGTCATGTGAGATGAAGATCACATGATGCACCGGTTAGGAGGCTTGAAAAGTGAAGAAGTGGTAAGATGGTGAGGGGTATGAGAAGGGCTAAGCAAACATGGATGATGGCATAGTTGTCATATCGTGTATCGTATCGCGTATCGGAGAACCTAAATATCGTATCGCGTATCGTATCGTGTATCGTATCGGAGATACGGAACACAATGACAAAAAAATCAAATACTCTCTAAAGAATATCAAAAATAAAGTAAACAATATCTTCTTTCTTTTTTCCCATTTTTCAAGAACCTAAATATTAAAAAAAACAACAAATATATTTAAAAAAAATGATATTTTTCAAGAACCTAAATATATTACAAACAAGTGAATCAACACAGTGATTAATATTTAATAAACATTCAATTTTAATCCCAAAAAAACCTACAGCCAGATATCTTTTCTTATAAAAAAAAAAAAAAATACATATAAAATCATAGGTCAAAATAAAATAGAGACAAGTCAAAATAAAATTAGAGAGAAAGAAATGGAAACTTACGGCCCAAATGTCGGTGGGGGCAAGGATGACGATGAGAGAGAAACGAGAACCAGTGTAGCAGAAGCGGTGAAGAGGACGCCTGGCGTTCGGCGGTTGAAGAAGAAGGGGCGACGGCGATGAAGGAGGAGGAAGAAGAAGCGCGACGGAGGAAAGGAAATTGACCGAGGACGAGCTCAATTTTTGA
This sequence comes from Adenophora triphylla var. japonica, assembly GCA_022495995.1. Classification (NCBI taxonomy): domain Eukaryota; kingdom Viridiplantae; phylum Streptophyta; class Magnoliopsida; order Asterales; family Campanulaceae; genus Adenophora; species Adenophora triphylla. The sequence goes on from JAFEMH010001512.1 coordinate 275,437, forward strand.
ATCGTCGTGACTCGTCTGTGTCCGATTTATAAATTGTCCAACCCTAAACCCGACCCAAGCACTTTTTAACTGTATCGCCCGTATCGTCCGTATCGGCGATACGCACGATACGATACGCGTATCGTAGGATACACACGATACGGAGGGAATATCGATACACCCTACGCGATACGTATCGAAACCATACGTATCGCGTATCGTATCGCCGATACGTATCGCGTATCGGGATATTTAACAACTATGGATGATGGTGATTGAAAGAGATATGAGTTTATTTGGGATTGAAGAATATATGGCACTGAACAAAATGTAGTGGAGGGCAAAAGTCCATGTGGATGATGGAGTTTGATTTTATTTTCCTTTTTCTTTTTCCGAAATTTCTTCCCACCTGTTTATTCTTTTTTTTTTTCCTCTTTTTCAATTGACGATTCCATAAAACAATTCATGTTAGCCGATTCCAAATATTTTTGGGACCAAGGCATTGTTGTTAATTTACTTATTAGAGAATTTCTTAAGGAATATAGAAATGGGATGAAGATCTTATGCAATCTTCCATTCATTTTTTTTCTCCCAAAGTGGCAGGACATAGAGAGAAGATGTCCACAAAACTATGCATCATAGTAAAACCCCCATTGTTCCATTTTGGCAACATTCATGGAAGAAACACTTGTTTAGAATGTATAAGCCTTCTTTAGAATGTAAAAGCCCTTCAGTTCGGTATCTTAACTACTTCAAATCCAAAAGTTCCCTTGCCCATCTTCTCTTCACAACTCCGAAACAAAGAGGCAAATTTGTCAAAACTACATCACCAAAACTCACAAAAGAAGAGAGGATTGTCTAAGAACCTAATTAAGATGCAAGCCAATAGGATACATCTATAACCTTTAAAACCAAATAGCACTCCAGAGAAGCGAGTGACAAAAAATGGCCTTATTTCTCATTTCCTATGTATTCCTGAACCTTTTAATAATTCCAAGTGATTATTTGACACCTAAATGTAAAAGCATCCCAAGAGTTTACAACTAAAAACTTAGATAGAACCTTAAACAAAAACCACCTTTTCTATACAAGAAATGAAACAACAACAACAACAACAACAAAGCCTTAGTCCCAAAATAATTTGGGGTCGGCTAACATGAATCCTCATATGTCATCGTGAAAGATTAAAAAAAAAAAAAGTTAAAAGAATAGGTGGGAATAAAATCTATAAATGAAAAGAAGAGAAGAAGAAAAAAATATAGTGAAAACAAAAAGAATAAATAATATAAAATATATAGGGGAAATGAAAAAAAAAAACTCCATCACCCACATGAATTTTTGCCTTTCTATAAAAAAATGAAACAAAGACAGAAAATTAAGGCCGGGTTTAAATGTGCCATTATTTTTGTCAAAAGTAATTTTTTTTGTGTAGTGATTGTATGAAAAAGTAAAGATAGGTGGAAAATTTGTGGGCCCAAAGAGATAGAGAGAGAGAGAGAGAAAGTGAAAACCAGAAAAAGAACCACGAACCAAAAAACAAACTAGATTTCCAAAAAGGCCTAAAAGTACATAAACAGCAAAAATACAGTTCTACAAACAGTATAATATCATGAATTAATTCAATGAATACTTCATTGAAATAGATTATGAATATAAAGTGCTTCAATGCCCTTGCTATCTCAATACTTTAATGCAATAATTAAAAGGAGAAAAAGGTACGCACCTGGGAAACACAAAACTGTTGGTTTTGATACAAGTTGTCAAGCAGATGATAGAATTGTTAAGATCATGAATTGGACCTGATAAACTCGAGAGGATCGTCCCACTTGTTATATTTCAGCCTGGTTGTGAAGTACGGGACTAAAAGAACCGATGAATCAAGCTTAACTTTCTACATTTAAGGCTGCTCTTTCAGCATCTCCAACCATACTCCATTTCAGTCGGGCAATCTTAATCAATCAAGAAACATTGCTACTTTGTCTTTAAGACTGCTCTTTTTCTTTGTCAAAGGGGCAGAGGCATTGCCAATGACAAGATTCTCATTTTGTTTCTTCTCTTCATGAAAAAATGTGATATCCCCTGAAACTACACTTGCACGTTTAGCAGGTTTCTTTAGCAATGGACCCAGAAACAAATCCAGCATATCTTGAGTGGGATCCCCTGTCATGATAGGTTTGTCTATGATAGTTGTGCTTGTCATACTATTGGTCAAACTATGGCGAGAAACTGCTTCCTTGTGTGTCGGTGTTCTTCTAAGAATCTGAGGGTCAATGGTAGAGTCCCCAGTCTCACTTCTATAAAAAGCAGCGTCTACAGGCCAATTTTCTGCTCTCAGTACTCCATCTAGCTGTTTTTGGTGCTCAACATTATCATCTTCAACAAACTGCTCAAAAATAAAAAATGACATAAGATCCTCTTGTTCATTTTTGTGGACATTATCAGAAGCCTAAATCACACTCTCAACATGAAAAAGAAAAAGAAAAAAACATCAGTGTAAGTTAACCGACTCTTAAACATATTAAACGAATGCAACATGGAGAAAAATATAGCGAAGTTCAAAGGTACACTGTAGCTATATTGATTCTTAGACTAATAAGCGAAGCCAAATTACCTCTTTCGCAATGCTCATTAGATCTTCCATTGTGAGATCCTCATCATCATCACTGGGAAACCAAACATCAATATCATCATTACTTTTGAAGCAAGAACTCTTTGTTTTCCCTTTTGAAGGGACAGGTATATCAACTTTATTCCTAACTCTACCGTGCTTTTTCTTTGCACAGCCAATATCTTTGGCATTGGCATCACAGCTCGCATCTGGTCTCCTAACTTCTTTCTTGCGTCCCTTCATACCACATTTCACAATTACACTTGATTCTTCCACCCCCAAGCCATATTCACTGGGAGCAGTAACCTCATTTTCACTTCTAGAGAGAGCTGCATCTGCAAAATGGCTTATTGTACTGAGAGCTCCACCTGATTGCTGCTGTTGGCCCTTCTCATTATCATCTTGAACATACTGCTCAAACAATGTGTTAGTTTATGTTGGAGGCATTCTAATAAGCCTAAAACCACTGCCTCAACAGTGAAAAAAACTTCTATATACTATAGTAAAGTCTACATAAATAAGAAATGAAAGCTGAACCAACTGACCCATACAAGAACTTCCGAGACTAATAACTGAAGTCGGGGTTACCTCTTTAGCAAAGCTCATTATATCTTCCATAGTCAGATCATCTTCGTTGTTGTCACCGGGAGACGAAATTTCAATATCATCATCGTTTTCATACCCAAAACTATTTGCCCTTCTCCTCTTGAGAGGAATGGGTTCCCCAATATTTCTCCCAACTCCACAACGTCTTTTCTTCCCATGGAGAACTTCTTTTGTATCATTATCAGAACTATCATCTTGTCGATTAACTCCTCCTTTCCTTCTCCTCATTCGACATTTCACAAGAACACTGGGTTCTTCCACCTCCAAAGCTTCCTCAATAGGAAGACAAACCTCCTTTTCACAACTAGCAGTTTTACGTTTCCTCTTGGTCTGACAACTCAGACTTGAAACACCCACATCCTTCTTGGAGAAAATATCAGGTATATCCACATCGAGGGACTTGCTCACATTATCAGCAGCCGAAACACCCAACATCCATAGAGGTAATTTACGCTTTTTCGAATCATCAGAAGCAGCGATGTCCATTTTGTTTCCTTTCAATTCAAGAGAATTATACTCAACTCACCCAACTTAGTATTCTAAAGCAATATAACAACAAAATTAAAACAAATTGAGACGATCATGAGTGAGAAGGAAACATAAATCTCAGAATACAGGAAGGATACGAGGAAAAAATCAAGTGACGGAAGAAACAAACTAAATTCTCTGTTAAAGGTATTATTATTTATGACTTAAACAAATAACCTAAGTTTCAAAATTTCCGAGAAACCCAAAGAAAATACAATTAGCAGGTAGAAATAAGGTTGACAGTGTGAGTTACCTGGTAGGCTAGGTTTGATTAGCGCAGAGAATCAGGATCAGCAACTCTTGGCGAATCATGCCGAAGAGACGAACAAGAGCAGTAGTCATATATTTGGATTAATTCCTCAAGGCCCTCGGCCCAAACTATTTCCCATAAAAATTCATGATATTTTCAAAAGTCCACGTACAACCTTAGACCCATATACTCCCTCCGTCCCGCTAGTAACCGCACTGTTATTGTTTGCGCAGGAATTAAGGAAAAAAATAATGATATAAATGTTGTGAGTGTAAAAGTAAAATAGGAGAGAGAATGAGTGGAGGGAATAGTAAATTATAATGGTGTTGTGAGTATTAAAATAATGTAGGAGAGAGAATGAGTGGAGGGAATAGTAAAGATTATTTGTCATTTTAGAAAGTGTGCAGTTTGTAATGGGACACCCAAAATAGAAAGTGTGCAATTTGTAGCGGGACAGAGGGAGTAAACCCAATGCCTATTTGAGCCTGGGTTAATGTAAATCCGAAATACCGAAACTACCTCAGACTACCCACAATGGTTAATACTCCCTCCCACATTTCATCTAACACTTTTTACATTTTTCTCTCAGCCACCTAATATTTCATCTACCCATTTCATTTACCCCCACTCCAATGGCTAACTTAAATTAAATTTCAACTCCCTCCAACTCATCATTCTATACCCCACTACTTTTATTTTATTTTATTTATATTCTTTATTTTTATGATTAGTAAAATAATAATAATTATTATTATTATTTATAATTAAAAAAATATTTCACACTTAATTAAAAAAATATTGCATCAATTTATAGGTAAAAAAATATAATGATTTTTTTAAATAAATGCTAAAATAAAGAAGGATAATTGAGAAATGAGTATTTTTTTTTGTGTCCAAATCAAATGAAACTTATGTCAATTTGTAGGGGAAAAAAATGATGAATTTTGGTGAAAAAAAAAATTAAAAAAAATTAATTTACTAGGTGATAATTCAGCTCAAATTAAAAACTAAGTGTTTTTTTTTTGTCCAAATCAAATGAAACTTATATCAATTTGTAGGGAAAAAATGATGAATTTTGGTGAAAAAAATTAAAAAAAAATTAATTTACTAGGTGATAATTCAGCTCAAATTGAAAACTAAGTGTTTTTATTTGTGTATAAATCAAATGAAACTTATATCAATTTGTAGGGAAAAAAATGATGAATTTTGGTGAAAAAAAAAATTAAAAAAAAATTAATTTCCTAGGTGATAATTCAGCTCAAATTGAAAATTAAGTGTTTTTTTTTTTGTGTCCAAATCAAATGAAACTTATATCAATTTGTAGGGAAAAAAATGATGAATTTTGGTGAAAAAAAATTAAAAAAAAATTAATTTACTAGGTGATAATTCAGCTCAAATTGAAAACTAAGTGGTTTTTTTTTTGTCCAAATCAAATGAAACTTATATCAATTTGTAGGGAAAAAAATGATAAATTTTGGTGAATTTTTCTTTTTATTTTTAAATCATTTATTATGAGATAATTGAGCTTAAATAATTGGGTGAAAAATGATAAAGTACGGACCAATGGCACATTGACACATGGCAATTTAAAAAAAAAAATACACATTCAACCGGGATGAAACTTTTCATTCCACTCATCCATTCAATCCACTTTCAACTACCCATTGGACTACCTTAGCTGAATGAATTCCATTTCATCCCTTGTTTCATTCTACCATTGTAGGTAGTCTCATATATAATGTGTCGATTTTTCATGAATTTCTTAATTTTTCCTTCTTTTCTTCCCTCTTGCTCTGAAACCTCTACGATTTCTCCATCGATTTCGATTGTTTAAGCTTCATAAAGCATTTATTCTTCCTTTTTTGAAGGATTCATATACAATACATGTAAATATATGTGTTATTTATTCTACATCTCGTTATTTTTTCATCTTAATTGAAGGTTTTTCAGTTGTTAAATAAGAGATCTCTAATTTTAGTTTTGTTTGTTAATATTTTGCAGATTATTTTTCTTTTTAAATTAATTGTTATGGATTCTAATGTGATGGTGTTGTTGAAGTATGGTGTATCATCTTTGGTTGCTAGGTTTGATCAATTTTCTTCCTTTGAACCACTTGTGGAATTTATTTGTAGTAGATGAGATTGTTTGCAAAGAAAAATGTGTCAATGTAGTATGTTTTAGCTTTAGAACCATTGTTGTATGTTGGCTAGTGAGCAAGACTTTATTTGCATGGGTATTATAGTTTATCGTTGGCATATTGACATGATAGAAATAATAGTGAATGATCATAATATATCCGTTATAAATGATGTATTTGGTGAATCATCTATCTCTGTTTGTCAAGGTAATTTTGCATCTACTAAAATTGAGAATAGTAGTAGTAGAAGTAGGAATGGCGTTCATTTCAGTTTTTTTGTCACTAAGAAAAGAAATTGAAAAGTACAGAATGGGTGAATGCAACTCAAAATGTTAGTCAGATATTCGAAGGTGATTGTGTTTAATATAGAAATGTATTGTATAAGTTTGCAACAGAAGGCGGGTTTGATTTTTGAGTATTTTACAAATGAATCAAGTCGTGTTACTGCTCAATGTAGCCACAAAGTTTCTAAAGGTTGTTCTTGGAGGATTCATGCTTCACTTGAAAAATCTAATGCCTATTTTTACATAAGGACACATGAATCAAAGCATATATGCAAGGATGTGTTTTGATGTACTTGTTAGTGTTCTAATTGATAAGGTTAGAGTTAATCCAAATATTAGACCAAGTGACATTGTTAAAAAAGCTGCAAATAGATTATGAGATTCAAATGAGTTACAAAGTTGTTTGGAGAGTTGTTGAGAAGGTAAATGATACTGTTTTTGGTGATGTAACTTTGGCTTATAATAAAATCTATATATATATATATAAAGATAATAGTGTCTTTTGGTATTGGTAATTGATGATGCCAAAATCGTCAAATCAGCCCAAATCCAAGCGATGATTGCTCCGGTGATTGCAAGGCCTGAAAATAAGAGAAAACACGTAAACTAAGCCGGGGCGGATCCGGCTAAAGGCCCTCCGGCGTGAGAGTAAGTTCACGGTTTGTATATGAGAAAACAAATGGACAGAGTCTTCCCAATGTAAAAAGTAACGTACCAAATAATGAGCCATGGGGCTTGTATTTATAGGGATGGATTGATAGAATCCATGTTGAAATAAACTTGTAAGAGATAAGATGTAATCCTAAGAGGATTATATCTGTTAAGGAGTCCTTGTTTTGTTGGTGTAATGCCCTAGGCTTTAGTTATGTTTAACTGAAAACCGTTATGTATCATCTTTATCGTTTATGTTTATTATTTGATTATTATATAGTTTGCATATTTATTGTAATAATCTCCGTCCCTGATTATTAAGAGAATAATTAGTATAATTGTCAATGGATAATCATATGATGATTATATGCATAGAGATGCACATTGAAATTATGGGTACTTGTTAGAGAACAAGTGACTGGACATGACCCGCATGAGATTTATGACATGGTCATGTGTCATAAGTAAATCTCATAAGGTTACTTCATTTAGTCCCTAGACCTGAGATTATCATGACCTTACATATGATGAAAAATCATGTTTGATTTTAGTCAAACGATATCTTAACATGATATCCATAAAGGCTATCTTTGGCATGATCAGATTCATGATGGGAAGGATGATAAGTCAAGATGGAATTTGTCCCTCAAAAGAGAGATGTTTTGCTTGGGCCCCTCGATGAGTGATAATGATGAAAGTGTATGGCCATACCCCAATATGATTGGAATTATCATTATACTCAAGGAATCGAGAAAGCATTGAACATAGACAAGTTGACAATGACCATGACTTGTGTTCAATATAACATCGTGAGACAAAGGGAGAAATGGAAGTACACCGTTGGAAACGTGAACTCTTACGTTACATTATTTGGGTAGACATAATGGCTTGCTAGAGTCCGCTTATGTCTTATGAGGTTCGATATGATCGAACTCATTGCCAACATAATGTAATCCTATTGGGTCACACACAACTAGAATGAATTTGTTAAACTGGAGGAAGAATGATTGAGAGTTTCAGTATCTGGCTATATATGTCACGCGACATATTAAGCCAATGGCTTAATATACCGCGCGACATAATAGGCCCGTACGCGGTTTGACACTGTCTCCTAATACGATTAGGAGAGGTATTCCTACTATTGTAGTATAAATACAAGGGTTCTGTCAGACCTAAATAGCTAGCCGAAATTTTTCAAGCAAAATTCATAATTAAATACTCTCAATATTCTTCAAGGTTTAGATCTAGCAATCATCAAGAAGTTGTTCTTGGATTCATTCAAAGGTGTGGATACCGAAAGAGGGTCTTCGCTCGTTCATCGATCAAGGCCTAGAGTTCAAGCAAGTTGAAGAACGAAGTTTGTGATTCGATATCACATAATCAAAATCGTTCGATAGCTCAAGACCGGAAAGCGTTTCAAGGTCGGTTTAATTCTATCTCATAGGAATTTAAATTAATTGTATAGAACGGATCCTTGGGCTTCTTGGGTTTTATGTTTTAATGATTAATTCCGCTGCGCATGGACCCGTAAAACCCAACAGTGGTATCAGAGCCCCGTTCGTATGATTAAGTTTGAATTAACATGCTAGGTTTAAGATATAAATTGTTTATATGCTTATTGCATGTTTTGTATGCGATAGAATTTTTAATTGTTTATGTGAAACAATGTGAAAATCGTTTTCGAAATATCTTTGAATTAAATCAGAAAAGGATGTTTTACGTGATTTAATTACATGTAATCTGTATTGGTTCGAATCTGAAATCCTGTTACTTGGCCGCTAAGTCGCGCGACATATTGAGCCATGTAGAATTACAGTTATACGGCTGTTAGGTCGCGCGACATATCAAGCCTCTGGCGTGATGTCATGTCACGCGACATAATAAGCCAAAACTGGGCAGAATCAGTTTGTTTAATTTTTCTGCTATTCTGTGATTGTGTTTACAATCTAAGATGTTTTATGTCTTAATCTGGATGCTATAAATTTCTGAAAATAAAATTTATAGGGCTATGCTAGATTAATTCATTGTTTATGATGCATGCTTAATTAATTTAAATGTGTTTTTATTAATTGTTGCGATGCATGAATTATTTGTTCTTAAGTGTTAAGAATTTTATTAGATGTTTAGTTGAAACATTGAATTGTGATTTCCTAAAATGTTTAGTTGAAACATTGCATTATAGTTCCCTAATATGTTTAGATTTAAACATTGTAAATTTTGGATTTTATGATTGTTTATGGAAACAAGTCATAATTACGCGAAATTTTAAAAGGAAACTAATTGTTTATAAAAGGTAGTGATTATGTTGCCAAATCAGAGTTGATTTCTAATTGTGCATGACTAGGAGAGTTCTGTCTAAGGAAGAGTTGGTACTTAAGTAGTCCTTGTGGCTCACCTATCTTCCTGGGAACTTACCTGGTGCATGATTATGACTATCTTTGCTGATATGCTTATAATCTACTTTAAAGAACCTTCATTTAACTTTTAAGTTCTTTATGCCTATTCATGATTAAACACTTGAGACCATTCGGATAGTTTTGGGTAGGCTTGCCATAGCAAGGTGCTTTGATTCTATTCGAATGCGAACAAGATGAGGAAATGGTGGTTCCTATAAGTTTAATATGAATGAACTTAATTGGGTTATCAAAATGGTTTTGGACCCAAGGCATAAGATGAGATTAAAATATGCTTGGACATATGATGTCTTAAATAAATCTCATAAAAGATTCTAAGAGTCATATACGATATGATTGATGTTTTCTACCTAATTAGTTTAATCTTGAGCGGTGCGCCATAGCGTACTTGAGATTAAATTAAAGTTGGATCTTAGCCCATTAAATGCATATTATGCTTATTAGCATTAGAAGGTGTATGATTTAGTGGGAGTATTTGTAAAATACATTATTTGCTCTTAAATGATAAATGTGTTGATATTGATATGTGTTCATATAATTTGTATATTTTGTTGTAGAAGTAGCATTACATAATGATAATTGCGATTTGTCCTTATGAAGGACAAAGTTCGAAAGGAATGATACAAATAATTTTGATTGGATCAAAAGCCTAAAGAATGGTTCTTAGGTAAATTTGTACGTTCTTGACGAATCCATTCCTACTGAACCTATTGCAAATGTTGCAAAGGGCAAATAAGGAAGCAACATTAGAAACATAATGATGATTCTGACAATATTGCTTGCCTTGTATTTGCCACCATGGTTGAAGGCTCTTATGAAGAACCTTGGGCACATGATAACTAATCTTTTGTTCTAGCATAACGCAAATAGGGAAATGTTCCAAGTGCAAGCTAGGCAAAAGATATATATGTTGTGGTGAAGGCTCTTTATTCATATGATGAAAGAAGGAGCAATCCGCAAATTGTGTTAATGGTTGACACAATAAAAGGGTTCATAAAGGAAGGAAAAAGTAGGTAAAGCAAAGGTTGCCAAACCTAGGACAAAAGTTGTCAAAGCCGAAAAGGCTAAACCCAAAGTGTCTCAAAAGGATGCAGTTTGCTATCATTGCAATAAGATTGTCATTGGAAGCAAAGTTGCAAGGCTTATTAGGAAGGCCTAAAAGGTGAAGAAGGGCAATATGATTGCTACTACTTCAAATATCTATATGATAGATATTTTCCCTTCGACTTCTTGTTCTTGGGTATATGATACCGGATTGGATCCCACATTTATTTAAATGTGCAAGGAACAAAGAATAGAAAGCTACTCAAATAAGGTAAATTAAACCTATGCATGGGAATGGAGCAAAAGTTGCAACATTAGCCATAAGGGACTTATGAAGTCACTTTACCTTGTGAAGTAGTACTTGTTTTGAACAAGTATGACTACATTCCAGATTTGAGTAGGAGTATTATTTCTGTTTCTTAAATGGATGATGAAGGATATAATTTTCTTATTTTCAATAAGAAGTTTTATATTTATTTAATAATATGCCTTATTGTAATGCATATGTCATTAAATGGTCTTCATATCCTTAATGATGAGAAACAAAATAATATTGAAGATATCTATGATATAAATGGGAAATCTAAACCGAACAATATGAACAACGCGTTCATATGGCATTGCCGGCTTGGTCAGATAATTAAGAAACATATATTTAAACTCCATTAACATGGACTTTTAGATTCATATGACGATGAATCATTTGAGGAATGTGGATCTTGTTTATTGAGATTATTGATCAAACCACCCTACACTAAGAGTAGTGGGAGGGCTAGTGACTTATTGGTCATTATACATGAGATGTATATGGACTGTTAAGTAGCATTGCTAGGGGAAGACTTCGGTATTTCATCATATTTCACTAAAGACTTATCTAGATATGACTATGTCTATCTGATGAAGTCCGAAGGTGAATCGTTTGAGATGTTTTGAACATTTCAAAGATGAAGTACAAAATAACTTGGTAAAACTGTTAAGTACTTCGATTAGATCGAGGTGATGAATATTTGAGCCAAGAATTTGACAATCATCTCAAAACTATGAAATCGTTTCAAAGTTGACTCCACCTAGAACACCACATTGTATGGTGTGTCTGAAAGGAGGAATTGAACCTTGTAGGACATGGTTCGTTCGATGATGTGTCAATTAGACTTTCCTATTTCCTATTTCCTTTTGAGGATATGCATTAGAAATAATGCGGTAACACTGAATCGAGTCCCTACTAAATCGGTTCCTAAGGCCCCACATGAGATGTGGCATGGAAGAAAACTTAGTTTGTCTTTCATGAAGATTTGGGGTTGCGAATCTTATGTAAAGAGACTTGTCTCTTATAAGTTAGCACCAAATCTGACAAGGTTATTTTCGGATATTGATTTTACAATCACAAAGAGAACAAAATGTTTGTTGCTCTACACGATTTGTTTCTTGAGAAATAGTTTATCAAATAAAGAATCTAGTGGGAGTAAAATTAATCTTGAAAGAAGTTCAAGAACCCGAAAATAATATGGAACCAAGAGTAGAGACAGAACCAAGTTCACAAAGGAGTTGTGAAATCGGTTCAAGATACACAAGTCCATCGTAGATTGAATAGGTTACGATCCGAACTCAAGAAATAGTGATTTCTCGTTGCGAAAAGTGATGAAGTGGAAGTCATTAAGAATGACGATCCTACTTGCTATCAAGAAGCAATGTCCTCTCCTAATTTGGATAAATGGTTAGGAACCATGGAATTCAAATTACAATCCATGTTTAACAATCAAGTTTGGAACTTGATTGGGCTACCTAAAAGTGTAAAAACTAAAGGGTGCAAGTAGGTCTTCAAAGACCAACATGGATGTGAAGGTGTATACTTTCATGACTAAGGATTGTAGCAAAGGGATTTAGGTTAATTCATAGTATTGACTATGTTGAAACTTTTTCCGTCAGTTACAATGTCGAAGTCTGTTAGAATTTCAATTGCCATAATCGCATATTGTGACTATGTGATATGACAAATGGATGTCAAACGACTTTCTTTAAATGGAAAGATTATTAAGGATGTGTAGAGTACACAACCCGAATAGTTTGTCGATCCAAGAAACTCTAATAAAGTATGCATGTTGCAAAGATCCATGAGATGGATTGAAGCAAGCTTCAAGGAATTGGAATCTTTGTTTTGATGAATTGGTCAAAGAGTTTGACTTTATCAAGTACAAAGATGAACCTTGTGTATGCATGAAATTCAGTGGGAGCATGGTATTATTTCTATTGTTTATTACAATGATATCTTACTCATTGGAAAAACAAGTTCCGACACTTAAGACTGTTAAGTCTTGGTCAAGGAAAGGTTTCTCAATGAAAGATATGGGTGAAGCCGCTTACATCCTTGGCATCAAGATCTATAGAGATGGATCTAGAAGGATAAATTGGTTTGAGTCAAAGTGTTCATATTGACAAGATTCTTAGAAGAGTCTAAGAAGAGTAGCTTGTCAATGGATCATGGTATTTCTCTTAGCAATATTCATTGTCTTATGACAACCGATGAGCAAAGGGAATGAATGAAGTTCCATATATCTTTGCGGCACTTGGATGCATGTCATGTATGCCATGATTTGTACTAGACTCGACGTCTCGTATGCTATAAGCATGATGAGTTGATACCAATCTGATCCTGTTGAGAACCAATGGATGGCAGTCAAGATGATCCTAAGTACTTAAGAAGAACTAAGGATACGTTCTTGGGATTTGAAAGATTGGAAGTTAATCTTGTTGTAAGGGTTACAAAGATGCTAGCTTCCAAACTGACAAAGTTATTTTCGCAATTAGGATTTGTGTTTGTGCTTATTAGAGGTGCAGTTTTGATTGGAAGAGTTCCAAGCAGAAATTGTAGCCGATTCTACTACTAAGGCGATACTTTAGCAACATATGATGTAGCTGAAAGAGGCAGTTTGGATCAAAAGTTCATTTAGTATTTTGGAAATACTCCAAGTGTTTTTCCAAGTATCACTAATCAGTGAAACTTTTGTTATGACAATAGTGGTGCCACTTGTGCAAACAATGGAACCAAGGTCACAACAGTGATCCAAACACTCACTTAGACGTTCTTCGAGGAATTCATAAAGAATGAGAAGACGTTAAGATATACAAAATATCAACCGATGATGACATAAGGGATTCACTTATAAAGACACTCGCATAGGCAGAAGCATGATGGGCATGTTAGATCCATGAGTATTCGATACATAAATGGAGCCTAGTGCAAGTGGGAGGCTGTTGGTGTAATGCCCTAGGCTTTAGTTATGTTTAGCGAAAACCGTTATGTATCATCTTTATCGTTTATGTTTATTATTTGATTATTATATAGTTTGAATATTTATTGTAATAATCTCCGTCCCTGATTATTAAGAGAATAATTAGTATAATTGTCAATGGATAATCATATGATGATTATATGCATAGAGATGCACATTGAAATTATGGGTACTTGTTAGAGAACAAGTATTTGGACATGACCCGCATGAGATTTATGACATGGTCATGTGTCATAAGTAAATCTCATAAGGTTACTTCATTTAGTCCCTAGACCTGAGATTATCATGACCTTACATATGATGAAAAATCATGTTTGATTTTAGTCAAACGATATCTTAACACGATATCCATAAAGGCTATCTTTGGCATGATCGGATTCATGATGGGAAGGATGATAAGTCAAGATGGAATTTGTCCCTCAAAAGAGAGATGTTTTGCTTGGGCCCCTCGATGAGTGATAATGATGAAAGTGTATGGCCATACCCCAATATGATTGGAATTATCATTATACTCAAGGAATCGAGAAAGCATTGAACATAGACAAGTTGACAATGACCATGACTTGTGTTCAATATAACATCGTGAGACAAAGGGAGAAATGGAAGTACACCGTTGGAAACGTGAACTCTTACGTTACATTATTTGAGTAGACATAATGGCTTGCTAGAGTCTGCTTATGTCTTATGAGGTTCGATATGATCGAACTCATTGCCAACATAATGTAATCCTATTGGGTCACACACAACTAGAATGAATTTGTTAAACCGGAGGAAGAATGATTGAGAGTTTCAGTATCTGGCTATATATGTCACGAGACATATTAAGCCAATGGCTTAATATACCGCGCGACATAATAGGCCCGTACGCGGTTTGACAGCCTGTCTCTCCTAATACGATTAGGAGAGGTATTCCTACTATTGTAGTATAAATACAAGGGTTCTGTCAGACCTAAATAGCTAGCCGAAATTTTTCAAGCAAAATTCATAATTAAATACTCTCAATATTCTTCAAGGTTTAGATCTAGCAATCATCAAGAAGTTGTTCTTGGATTCATTCAAAGGTGTGGATACCGAAAGAGGGTCTTCACTCGTTCATCGATCAAGGCCTAGAGTTCAAGCAAGTTGAAGAACGAAGTTTGTGATTCGATATCACATAATCAAAATCGTTCGATAGCTCAAGACCGAAAAGCGTTTCAAGGTCGGTTTAATTCTATCTCATAGGAATTTAAATTAATTGTATAGAACGGATCCTTGGGCTTCTTGGGTTTTATGTTTTAATGCTTAATTCCGCTGCGCATGGACCCGTAAAACCCAACATGTTTGACTTGAATTGATGTTGATAATCGTAATCTAGATTGAATCATGAATGTGTAATCCTTGTTGTATAAGGACTGTATAATCTGCTAGCCGGAACGCCGAGGAACATGAATGTCCTACCTCGGCTTTGGCAAATAGACCGAGGTAAATGATTCTGCTTCCTCGTCATTTGTAGATTAGCCGACACGGGGATGTGCCGGGGTACATGATTTTGTTTCCTCGTCAGTCATGAAATGCCGAGGTAAGAACTTTTATCTCCTCGTCACTTGCAACATGACGGCCCAAGCATTGCGACATAAGGCCGAGATAAATGTTCGTCGTCATACGAGGAAGACCTTACTCGGCCCTGATACTTGATTATTTAGATAATATTCATGGCCCAATCCAATTAGGCCCAGCTCGAACAAACCCATAATTGTATCTCGGTTTATACTGTTCAGTGGCCCCCGACTTTCTAGCTCGGATTAGGACGAGTAGAAAGTCACCTCGTCCTCGTCATATGGAATACGAACGGGTTTGACACGTGCCCTCGGCGTCGCTTCGTATAACTGACGGTTGCCATTCTGGGGCCCCCCAGTCTTGTCACGCCTCGAAACCGTCATTTCGCATTTAATTCTTGGGGCGCCAGACCCGGGATTTAGCTTTACCCATGGGTTTGACCCGATTAAGGGAGTATAAAAACTAAAACCCTTGTTATTTCAATCTTTACGAACCCCAAGTATTTGAGAGAGAATAGCAAGAAAATTCTCCGGCGACACAGGTTCTTCATTCCCAGTTTCCGGCGAACTCGTTTTTTCCGACGAAGTAGCATCCTGTTGTGATTTCATCAATCTCTTCAAACTCAGGTATGAAATTTCTTCCCTTTTGTGCATTTTGATTCTGATTTCCAGCTTCCTAGGGTTTGTTGGGAAGAATCTTGAATATGCCAAGAACAGGCGAACCACCATTGTTAAAGAATGAAGCTTTTCTTCATAAATTCTCAAAACTTCAAACCTTTGATTTTCTTTGTATTTTTATGAACTTTCTTGAATATTGAATGAACTCCCCCTTTCATTTTTGATTCCCCTTAGAAATGGCTCGTTCTTGGGACCATTCCCCCCAATTCCGTTATGGATATCATACTGGCAATCTGAGGGTCTATCGTAGAGAGAGAGGTCCATGGTTGATGCTCACCCTGGATGATGTAAGCAAGCAGTTGAGAGGTTATGGTCGAACTCGCCTATTCCTCCAATACCCTGATTCCACAAGAATAGATAGGATTGAGTCTGGTTCACTCAACATTATAGTTTTTGAGGATAGGGCTGAGATGATGGAGCACATCGAACTGTTCTACCTGGCCTCTGATCGCGAAATGCGTGAGCGCCTGAGAGGTACGGCTCCCTCCTCGGCCTTATGAATTGACGAGGAGGGGAATCTCCCTTCCCCGTCCTAAATCAGCCATGGACGAGGTTACTAACTTTGTCTCCTCGTCTTTATGCAGATATGACGGGAAGAGAAGGAGAACCCTCCTCGTCTACTCAAATAGTTGACGCTTTCATGGAAGAAGCACAAGCTGATGGCCGCCTGGCCCGAAGAAAAGGAGGCCAAGGAAGAGGAGGCCAAGGATTAGGACAGAGACAAGAGAGGACCCCTAGAGCCGGGGATCCCATGTTGGAAAAGTTGTACTCCAAATACGGGGTAAACAAAGCTGAGTACAGGCTAACTTATATGGGCCATATGGAGCTTAAGACGAAGAAGGAAGAGGACAACTTTTATTATAACCAAGACTTTGTCCATTTTTACTTCAAACAGTTTCAACAGGACTTTGTCTTCCCTTGGATCCCTTCATCTGTGAATTTTTGGACGATGTGAGGGCGGTGCCAGCCATGCTAGGAGCTAATGGTACCCGGGTTCTCGTCAGCTTCATTGTCCTCTGCCGTAGCTTAGGGTACGAGCCGACCATGGGAGCTTTTCGACATTTCTACAATGTTCAATATGTCAAGGAGAGTTGGCTCCTCGTCATTAAGAGTGCATCCAAAAAACCGAAGCTGCTCCTCCCTATGTCTAGCAAGGTTGCCGGCTGGGATAGCCATGTCATAAGGGTTGAGAGCCGCCAAGGATGGGAGTTCCAATCTCCTTGTAAGGGTCCAACCTCATCATTTCGCGTCCAACAATATGAATGGACTAAGGCTTTAATCAAACGTTTAGAAGAATTTGCTGAGGTGGGGGTCCTTGATTGGTCGGTTGTTGAATCTTCAGACCATTACTATATTCAAGCGGGTTTGATGCCGGGGAAGAAGGATGGGGTATCTCCCCTTGTCACCGTAAAGAGGGGGAGACGCTTTAATGACTGGACAATTCACCCCTACTGGTGTTTCATGAGGATTGCATTACGTGCAAGACCGAACGTCCTGACCAAAGGTGTCTGAAAGCAATCGACATAGTTGGATGTAAACGTTTATCTTTTTTACTTGTACTTTTTGCATGCTTGTTACCTCTGCTCGTACTTAACTCTTTCTTCCTTGTCCTTTCAGATTTAACCGCCGAGGAAGAAGAAGCTATAGCCATGGAGAGACTAAGTCCCCAAGATCTAGTAAAGAGGAAGAGGAAGCAGAGCAAGAAGTTTGCTTTGGTGGAAAGGAGAGAAGAAGCTAATGCCCGTAATCTGGTGCTCAATGTTCAGGGTGACCAACCTCTTCCCCTTAAATTACATGGAGAGGTGAATGCCGAGGAAGCGGCATCCGAGGAATGAACCAATCCATCAACTGTAGAGGGGCATAACCTTCATGTTGATGCCGAGGAGGTAGGAGCCGAGGAAACTGACCTCGTCCAAAGGAGATCTGGTTCCAAGAGAACCCAAGCTGTTAGCGCCGAGGAGCCTGCAGCTAAACGGGCAAGCGTCAGTGGGGCCCCCAATGTTGAGGCTCCTCCTCCCTTAGCCATTCAAAATATCAAGACCGTTGAGGAGGCCGACGAGCTGGCTAAGAGCATGTCCCTCAACGTTCCCCATCTTAAGGGACTTCCTCTGTTAGCTAGGGAGGGACCCTTAGTAAGATTGGGCCGAGCTCCCATTCAGAGGGCTATGGATGAGGATGCCTATGAGACTCTTGTTAGAGAGGCTCCCAACGAAGATACCTTGCTCTGCCACAAGGGACTCTTACTCGCCGAGGTAAGTGTTATCCTTTTCTTGGTCATTGATATTGAGATTTGTTTACATTTCTAATATTGATTTCTCTTTCAGTTGGCTTCCGTCACGGCGTATGAAAATGTTTTGGCCAAGAAAAAGGCCAGGCGCCTGAATGAGGCCAAGGCCGCCCAAGCGAAGAGTGATACTGACAAGGCTTCCTTGGCTAAGCTTTTAAAGGCCAAGGATGCTGAGCTCGTGGCAGCCAAGGCCAAGGTGGAGGCCAAAGTGAAGAGGGCCGAGGAAGTAAAGGCCAAGGCCGAGGATCATCTCCGGCTTAAAGAAGAGGAGCTTGCTCAGGCAAAGGCTGATAAGGCCGAGCTTCAAACCAAATCCGATGAAGCTGAGGCCAAGTGCCGAGGATTGGAAGCTACCCTCCCGGCTAGGGAGGAAGAGGCCGTTGCTCGTTTCAAGGAGAGCTCGGCCTTCAAGGAATTGACGATGGCCAGCTCGGCCTTTAAAGATGCCGTGGACGAGCAGACGGCCACTATGTTTAAAGATGGTTATCTTCATTTGGCCCGAAGCATCCTGGCTGACCCTTCCACCGGTTTGGACATCAACAATGTTGCCCAGCTGATTTGCCGGGACCAATATGCCGAGGAAGTCAGGGCTCTCCACCACTTGGTCCCTTTTTCTGAAAGCAACTTGGAGATAATGGCGCCCAAGGATGCTCAAGCTTGCAGGAGGCGTGGAGGCCGGCCTCTGTGTCCCCGGCAATATAAAAGACTTGGTGGAGGCGATCCAGGATGCCGAAGAGCCGGAGGCCATGGAAGCCGAGGTGGAAGGAGGGGCCGAGGAAACTAATGCCCTTACTGAACAAACGGTCCTTCCTCCCCCTGGCACTATCACAGAAGACTGGCTCGAAAAGCCTTTGACGACGGGCCAGCCTTAGGATAGTTTTCTTTCCTTTGCTTTTTGTAATAGATGATAGGACTTGTAATTCTTTTTTGAACATCAATGAAAATCCTTTTGTCATGATTCATGTTATTTCAATAACTTGCTCATATTTTTGTATGCTAGGCACAGGCACTAGACTTAAGAAGGTGGGACCCAAGGAAGGTTCCTTGCTCCCAAATTGTTGGGTAAGTGGTTAGGCCGAGGAAGGACTCTCGGCTTTAACTATACCCTTAAGTTATTTAGGCCGAGGAAGGTTTCCTTGGCTTTAAATGTGTTGTAATCCTGAGTCAAGGTGGACTCTTGGTAGGATGCTAGTTAAGTTAATCGTGCCGAGGAAAATCCTCGGTCCTTGGCCGTTATGTTTGTAATCCCGAGTCAAGGTGGACCCTAGACAGATGTGTTAGCCATCGTGCCAAGGAGGACCCTCGTCTTGGCCGTTGGTATCCTTCATCAAGGTGGACCTCGACAGATGTGTTGTAAGCCATCGTGCCAAGGAGGACCTCGTCTTGGCCGTTGGTATCCTTAATCAAGGTGGACCTCGACAGATGAGTCAGAAGCCATCGTGCCAAGGAGGACCCTTGGTCTGGGCCGCTGGTATCCTTAATCAAGGTGGACCTCGACAGGATGTGTTGTAAGCCATCGTGCCAAGGAGGACCCTTCGTCTTGGCCGTTGGTATCCTTAATCAAGGTGGACCTCGACAGATGTGTTGTAAGCCATCGTGCCAAGGAGGACCCTTGGTCTTGGCCGTTGGTATCCTTAATCAAGGCGGACCCTCGACAGATGTGTCAGATAGAAGAGTCGGGGATAAAGTCCTCATCTTCTCGGTGTCTCGTATGAAGAGTTGATAGTTGCTTTGCATGCCGGAAGAGACCAAGCTTTCATAAAACCGAAATGCAATTACATCGAACCGCAATCCTATCAACTAATCAAAACTAAAAGACAGGAAATAAGAAACTAATCTACCGTAAGATAAACTAGACTAGTGATAGTATTTTCTAAGGTTGTCGGAGTGCCAGGGATGCTTGAGGTCCTTCCCCTCCTTGGTCTTCAATCTGTAGGTCCCTTCTCGAATGACTTGAGTGATGATATAAGGACCTTCCCAATTTGGGGAGAGCTTGTTCTATTCTGCCTTCCGACCAGTAGCTTCAATTTTTCTGAGTACCCAATCGCCTACTTGGAATACTCTTTTGATGACCCTCTTATCGTGATACGCCTTGGTCCTTTGTTTGTAATTCACCATCCTCATCTCAGGCAGCCTAGTCGTTTCTCATCTATCAGGTCCAGGTCTAGGAGCCTATTGACCTTGTTAACTTGCTCATCGTAATGGGAATTTCTCACCATAGGGATGGCCATCTCCGCTGGTGCCATAGCCTCGGAACCGAAGGTTAGTGCGAATGGGGTTTCCCCGGTTGGCCCCCGGGTGGTTGTGCGAATGCCCATAAGGCTAGGGAAGTTTGTCCAACCATCTACCCTCGCGTCCCTCAAGGTTCTTGGTAAGGGCGGTTAGGACCCGCTTGTTTGCCGCTTCGCTTGGCTATTGCCTTGTGGTCTGCTAACCGAAGATTTTGCATGGCGGACTTTTACTCTTCCCAACTCGTAGTGAATGCCGTGGAGAATTGCAGTCCATGATCGTAGACAATTGTATGTGGAAGGCCGAACCGCACTGATGTTGTCATGGACAAAGTTGATCGCGTTCTCTTCCGTTATCTTGGCTAATGCCTTGGCTTCTATCCACTCGAGAAGTAATCAATGGCTACTATCACGTACTTGCAATTACCACGGGCGGGAGGGAAGGGTCCGATGATGTCGATCCCCACATATCAAACGGCCACGTAGGTATTACAAGTGTTTGCTCAACCGCCGTAGTCTAGGAATGTCGAGAATCTTTGGCACTTGTCACATTTTCGAACATAGGCGTGCGCGTCTTCCCTCAGTGCTTTGGCCAATAGTACCCTAGCGATATGATTTTGTCGCCTAAGGTTCTGCCCCCGGTGTCCGCCGCAAACACCTTCATGTACTTCTGCCAAGAGGTTCTCAATTTCCTTGGGATAGACACACCTTAGCAGGGGCTTCGTGAAAGATCTTCGGTAGAGGACTCCATTCATCACCACGAACCTTGGGGACCTCTTTTTGATAAGCTTGGCTCGAGCTTCATCTTCTGGTAGTTTTTCCTTCTCAATGTATTCAATGTAGTCATCGATCCAGCATCTATCTTCTCCATCTAAGAGCATGATTTGTAGTCTTTCGTACGCAGGTTCCTCGGCATAAACCACATAAGGACTGGTCTTAGACACATCCATGGTAGCCAGTTTGGAAAGAACGTCTGCGACTTGGTTATCTTCCCTGCCAATTTGTTTGAGCTCGAAAAATTCCATCTTCTTCGTCATATCTAGGACCAGGTCTCTATACTTGGCAAGGGTGGGGTCTTGGGCATTATACTCTCCCTTTACTTGTTTGAAAACGAGTTGGGAGTCGCAGAAGGCCGCCACCCTATTTGCTCCATAGAAGGAGGCTAATTCAATGCCGAATATTAGAGCTTCATATTCCGCTTGATTATTGGAGGCAGGGAACTTGAAACAGATGGCGTCTTGAGTAGTAAACTCTCCTTCTGGGCTTGCTAGTACAATTCCAGCTCCGCTTCTTTCCTTTGTGGCTGATCCATCCGTATACAGGATCCAACAGTTGGATGGGAGTTCAATGGGAGAGTCTTTATCCTCTAGTGCGTTTTGCTTCCTAGAGGTGGGGAGATGCTCACCCATAAAGGCAGTCTCGACCATGAAGTCAACCAAAGGCTGTGCCAGGAGGGTCTTCCTTGGTTGGTAAGTGATATCAAACTCGGTGAGAGCGATGGACCAATTAAGGAGATGCCCGGAGCCGTCCAACTTATGTAGTATCTTCTTCAATGGTTCATTTGTGTACACGGTGATAGGATGTGCAGAAAAATAGGCACGTAGCTTCCTCGATGCAATGACTAGTGCGTACGCTATCTTCTCCACATTGAAGTATCTGCTTTCCACATCGGATAGTGCCTTAGAGACATAGTAGACAGGCTTTTGAATTCCTTTATCGTTTCGAACTAGGACAGCTGCGACAGCATGATCAGTGGCAGCTAGGAAGACATACAGCATCTCACCGGTAGTCGGACTGCTAAGCAAGGGAGGGGAACCCAAGTACTCCTTCAACCGGAGGAATGCTTCGGAGCATTCAGGAGTCCAGGAGAAGCCCTTGGTACCCTTCAATACCTTGAAGAAAGGCAGTGACTTTTCGGCGGATTTGGCGATGAATCTTCCAAGGGCTGCGATTCTTCCATTAAGTCTTTGAACCTCCTTGATGGTGGTAGGTTCCTTCATATCAACGAGCGCCTTGATTTTTTCGGGGTTTGCTTCAATCCCCCTTTGAGATACCATGAAGCCTAGGAACTTTCCATTGTTACTCCAAACACGCACTTGCTCGGGTTTAGCTTCATGTTATTAGCTCGGAGGTTGTGAATTGTCTCTTGCAGGTCGGGAACGTGACTGCCTTCCTTGGTCTTTATGACCATGTCATCAATATAAGCTTCCATGTTGCGACCTATTTGGCTTGCAAAAACTCGATTCACCATTCGCTGGTATGTAGCACCCGCGTTCTTGAGCCCAAAAGGCATCATGATGTAACAGTAATTACCCCCAGGTGTTTGGAAGGCCGTCTTCTCAATGTCCTCTTTCGCCATTTTTATCTGATGATAGCCTGAATAGGCATCTAGGAAGCTGAGAGTTTGATGTCCAGCAATGGAATTAACCAACTTGTCAATTCTAGGAAGAGGATAGCTATCCTTGGGGCAGGCTTTGTTTAGATCAGTAAAGTCTATGCACATACGCCATTTCCCATTTTGCTTCTTCACCATAACTACATTGGCCAACCAAACGGGGTACTTAACTTCACGAATTATTCCGGCGCTAAGTAATTTCTGCACTTCTTCTTTTATAGCTTCCTCCTTGTCCCTTGCAAAATTTCTCCTTGTCTGGGAGATAGTCTTTGCCAAAGGATCAACTTCCAGGCGGTGGAGGGCTACTTCTTCATTGATCCCCCTCATATCTTCGACTCTCCAAGCAAATACGTCGAGACTGCTTTTCAAGAGGGAGATGATTTTTTCTTTCTCTTACGGAGATAATTGGCCCAGAGCTTGATTTTTTGTTCAGGATAGTCAGGATTGATGACTACCTCTTCCAGTTCGTCAACAGGCTTCATTTCAAGACCGTCACGGAATTCTAGAGACTCGATAATGATCTCTCTAATTCTTCTCCCTTCATTGTCATTCACGTTGAGGCCCTCCTCCTCCATAAGTTTATCAACATCTGGGAGACTGACCTTCCCTAGGTCGTGGTTGGCCCCCGAGTTCTGGCCGTTGAAGAGAACAGGGTCTTCTTCTGATACGGGCTGAACTATGCCTAGGTCATCTGCAATTTCTTGGACCATAGGGTCTTCCACAGGTACAGATAGGACTATGCCTTGGTCATCTGCAATTTCTTGGACCATAGGCTCTTCCTCCTCCGCAAGCACTTCACGAATATAGCTCATTCTGGAGCTAGTTTCGGTGGTTTTCTGAGACTTGGAGATCTTAATGTTTTCCTCGGGGGTATCTATCTCCACACTTTTGGATTTCTTTCTGCTCTTCACGACATGTTCCAAGAAGTCCTTGGGGGTGGCCCTCACACATCCAATCCCTGCCCGAGTGGGGAATTTAACTCGTTGGTGGGGAAGTGAGGCCACCAGCCCAAGTTTGGCTTGACTTGGAATGCCTATGATCGCATGGTAATCACTAGTCAAATCCATGACTACAAAATTGACTGTGGCTTTGGCTAGGAAGGGATGATCACCGACTTCAAGTTCTAGCTCCACAGTTCCCTTGGCTCCAACTTTGTGATTGGTGAATCCTTCTAGCCTTCCATGGTAGGGTTCCAACATGGTGTCTTTCAAGCCCATCTGTTGGAAGGCTGAATAATATAGGATGTCACGGAGGCCCCAGGTGTCAACAAGAAGTCTTTCGGATTCAACGTTGTCTATTCGGCCCTTTATCACCAAGGGTTGTTCACGAGCTGCTCGGCTTCCAGCTAACTCATTAGGAGAGAAACTAATGACCTCTTCCGCTTTATGGATCCAAGCAGGAACATGGTACACTTTGCTCAGCTCGTGGATCTGGTCCCTTAGTTTTCTGGTAGAAGTTACCTCTTCCCGTATCACATGCAACTTGGCCCTAGGAGGCCTGCGGTCTTCATCCTCGCTTTTGTCGTCATCTTCACTTTCCTCTTCCTTCCGCTTCCGCTTGTTATCTTTTTTCATAACATAACGATCTAACTTTCCCTCGTCGACCCATTTCTGGATTATTTTCTTGAGGGCCCAACAGCCATCAGTGGTGTGCCCGTTGTCTTTGTGAAAATCACAGTATTTGTTCATGTTACGAGGGAATTTTGGCTTGTCGGTCATTGGTTGAGGTGGAGGAAGGTTGACCAGCTGCATGATTTCAGAGATGGGCTTAGTAAGAGGAGTGAACTCAAGCTTCTCCGTACTCCTTGTTTTGTTCTTCCCTTTGGAACCCTTGCCGTTTCCATTACTATTCTGGCGATTGCCTGTCGCCTCTGTTTCTGTCTTGTCAGCTCCCCTCTTCTTTGTTTTGTCCTCAACCATGGAAATGGCATAAGCTACCTTGTATAGCTCAGACTTCGTTTGAGGTTCCCTGGCTGAGAGTTCATAAACGAGGGGACCAGATTTTAGGCCGAAATTGAAACAAACAATAAATTCCCTATCAGTGAGGCTTTCTTCAACCTGGTCCGCCATTTTTCGGAACCGATTATAATAGCTGAGGGTGGTCTCTCCCTTTCCCTGCTCAATGTTGGCCAAGTCAGCCAGTCTTATCTTCCTCTTACCAGCAGTAGCAAAGTGGTCCAAGAACATTCTCCTCATGCCTCTCCAGCAATCGATGCTACCTCTTTTAAGCTCACGGAACCAGGTCAAAGCTGTTTCGCAGAAGGTGCTCGCGAAAGCTTTACAGAAAGGTGTCATCGGAATGGTGAGGAGATTCATAGTTTGTTCAAAACTTTGCACGTGGTCTTTTGCATCAGTAGTGCCATTGTATTTTTCGAAATTAGGGAGCTTGAGGTGGGGATTAGGTGGAGGCTGCGGTTATCCTCAAAGAGAATGGACGTGTTGCCCAGATCATAATCATCGTCATTAAACTTCTTTCCCCTCTCCATGTCATCCAGTCTTTGCTTCAACGGCTCCCATTGCTTAGTTTCCACTCCCTTGTCACTTTGCTTGAGCGGGTGCTTCGTTGGGAGCTTCGACGGATTTGTCCTTGGGCGATCATTCACCCTGCGTGCTCTGCGTCATGTCGGTGGTCAGTCCCGTTTGGAAGGAGCTTTGTCACGCCTTAATTCCAGGTCTTGACCGCCAAGTATCATCCTGTACGGCTCACGGTGTCCTCGACCTTGCAAATTCTCGATGCCGAGGACGAGGAGAATCCGGTCGACGAGGTCGAGGAGAATTTGGTCGACGAGATCGAGGTGGCGTGGAATGCCTAGGTGCCATGACAAGACGAGCAGGGGATAGGCGTCTGTTCAAGCTGAGTCTCGTTCTTAGGTCCCTGGAATTTACTTCCTCTTCCCTAGGAGTTAAGTGGCTTCTCAAGTCGACCACTGGAGCCCTCTGCTTACTGTTGTGCCGAGGATGAGGAGAATCCCGGGGGGCTTGCCTTGGTAGGTCCCCGGTCTTGAGGGGAGGTTGTTGCTCATCCTGTCCCTTTACGAGGGGTTGCCCGCGGA
This sequence comes from Adenophora triphylla var. japonica, assembly GCA_022495995.1. NCBI lineage: Eukaryota > Viridiplantae > Streptophyta > Magnoliopsida > Asterales > Campanulaceae > Adenophora > Adenophora triphylla. The sequence goes on from JAFEMH010001512.1 coordinate 301,403, forward strand.
TGGCCTAATAAATTCAGCCATGGAATGCTCTGGGTCTAATTGCAAGAGAGCAGCCTGTGTTTCATACATTCTTTGTAAAGTTTCCATTTGCCTATGTAACAAAGAGCGTCGGTCAATGGGTTGACTTCCTCCTGCTTGACCGGCGTCGGCATTCTTTGTTTTCTTCCTTCCTACTTGCTTTCCGCGGGTACGAGTAGGACGAGGAAGCTCAGCACCTTCTCCCTCGGCATTCACCTGACCCTTGGAACGAAGGGTCATGGAGAGGGGAGGAAGGGCATCTGGCTGAGGTAGAGGAGGAGGAGGAGGCAGATCCTCTGCTCCAGTGTTCGCCCCGTTAACTTGGGTTTGATCCTCCTCAGCAGTTACACTTGCAAATTGTCCATCCATTGTAAGTCAACAGCAAATTATCAAGTGCAAATTTTCCAAAATCACGATTTCCAATAGATCCAAATTTCTGGCCAAAATTAGGGCAAATTTTGACCAAAAACAAACAGCCAATTGTAATTTTTCCAACACAAAAAATTCAAGCCAAAACTGGGATGGAATTTTAACGCTAAAAAACGCCTCCAAACGGAATCTGGGCAATATCCGGTTGAAATTCGCAAATCCCGGCGGTTTTAAGAACAGAGTCTCAACGATCCAAAAATTCCGTTCACAGAGAGAAAAATTCCGGCAAGAAAATTGGCTTTCAGCGAGCGTTTTCCAGGCCAAACAAAGGGTGTTTGAATCGATTTCCCGGCAATGGAACCAATTGATGATGCCAAAATCGTCAAATCAGCCCAAATCCAAGCGATGATTGCTTCGGTGATTGCAAGGCCTGAAAAATAAGAGAAAACACGTAAACTAAGCCGGGGCGGATCCGGCTAAAGGCCCTCCGGCGTGAGAGTAAGTTCACGGTTTGTATATGAGAAAATAAATGGACAGAGTCTTCCCAATGTAAAAAGTAACGTACCAAATAATGAGCCATGGGACTTGTATTTATAGGGATGGATTGATAGAATCCATGTTGAAATAAACTTGTAAGAGATAAGATGTAATCCTAAGAGGATTATATCTGTTAAGGAGTCCTTGTTTGACTTGAATTGATGTTGATAATCGTAATCTAGATTGAATCATGAATGTGTAATCCTTGTTGTATAAGGACTGTATAATCTGCTAGCCGGAACGCCGAGGAACATGAATGTCCTACCTCGGCTTTGGCAAATAGACCGAGGTAAATGATTCTGCTTCCTCGTCATTTGTAGATTAGCCGATACGGGGATGTGCCGGGGTACATGATTTTGTTTCCTCGTCAGTCATGAAATGCCGAGGTAAGAACTTTTATCTCCTCGTCACTTGCAACATGACGGCCCAAGCATGACGACATAAGGCCGAGATAAACGTTCCTCGTCATACGAGGAAGACCTTACTCGGCCCTGATTCTTGATTATTTAGATAATATTCATGGCCCAATCCAATTAGGCCCAGCTCGAACAAACCCACAATTGTATCTCGGTTTATACTGTTCAGTATGCTTAACATTTAAAAATAAAATTTTTCCTCTAAAATAGTGATTATTCTAGAAACTATTATTGGGACTCTTTTTAATGTTGTCCTAATAAATGTTTGAAAATAAAAGAACTAAAATATCTTGCAAAATAATTGAGCTTATATTCAATTCAACAAGATCCTTTTTATCAATTATTTATCCTTATTGTCAACCATTTTTTTATTTTTAACATCAATATGGATTTTTTCACAAAAAAAAAATATTAATATGGATACTTTTGGCATTATTTATTTAATTTTAAAAAATATACTCATTCTGTCTCACTACAAACTACACACTTTTATCAAAGGGCATCCCACTACAAACTACTCCCTACGTCTAATCCGATTTAGAATTTTCTCTTCCGACACAGGAATTAAAAAATATTAATATAATAAAAGGAGAGAATGAGTGAAGCAGGTATTGTGAGTATGAAAAGTAAAATATGAGGGAGAATGAGTGAGGGGCATAGTAAGGAGATTGTTGTTATTAGTATGACAAGTGAGTATTTTTGAATATAAAAATAATATAAATTTGCCATTTTGAGATGTCATAAGTCGAGTGGGACGCCCAAAATGGAAATTGATCCTAAGTCGGGTGGGACGGAGGGAGTATATACTTTCTAAAATGGAAATATTTTATTATTTTTATATTAATGAAACTCGCATATCATACTCAGAACAACAACTCATTTTCTCTCTTCAACCTCATTTTTCATACTCACAACACTCAATCCACTAACATTTTTTCTTAATTTCTGAGCAAATAGTAAGTGTGTATTTTATAATAGGATTGAGGGAGTATAATCTAACTGAACTTTTTTGTTGATACCCCACATTATATAGATGAAATTTTATTATTCCATGTTTATTTTATTTCTTATTAATTTATTTACTATTTTACATGTTTTATTGATCCCCACGTTATATAGATGAAAATATTAATGCATAAAAGACATTGCTAACTTTTCGGTGTCATGCACTTTTTGACGAAGGAGCCATTATTTCGTGTTGATTTAAGATTTATTTTTTTTGGGAGTTTGTTTCACTAAAAAATTGGATAAATGGTTACATTAGTTTTAACTGTAGTTGTTAATTTTGATTTTTGTTTATTTAATTATATCGAAATTATACAAATTATAAAAAGAATCAAAAGTCGATACAATTGTTGTCATAATAAGGCTACTAAATACGTTGACTAAGTAGATGATTTTGTTTTAATCATTATTACTTTGTCTCTTAATAAACTCCAATGTAAGAAATTTTTGTTTTAAAATTGTTGTTTTTATAAAAAGCTTTGTTCTAAATGTTTTTACTAAATTTCTTTCAATATTTTTTTATTATCGTAAATTAAATGTTTAAAAGTGAATAATAAGAATATTTATCTTCTTTTCCGAAGTGAATATTTCAAATTCAAATGAATTGTCCTTTTAGAATAAAAAATAAATGAATATCAAACTTTTGATGTAGGAATATTTTAAAAATATTTATTTTAGCAAAGATGCATAAATACGCTTGCTATTCCAAATTTTCAATTTTACAATTATATAATGAATATTAAAATAACAAAGTAGTAAAATAAATCATTTAAGGAAAAATATTTTAAAATAACAATTTTTATAGGAATAATCACTAAAGTTTCTCACATCACGAAATATGTATATACAAAAAGCTTCCAAAATTTATAATATTCATTGTGTTAGTTAAATAATTATAGCTTGTGCATACTTTCATTAGTTTAAAATTTTTATTATAAATTATTTTCAATGTAAAATTATTTTGGACTCATAATTAATATATTATAATTATATAACATTATTTAAAAAAAAATATGTTAATATAACAAAATTTTGCTTATATCATGCAACGCATGGGTGCAATACTAGTTAGATCTTATTTTGAGAAAATTAAGGAGTTGGACCCAAATAGTCATGTGTTAATTGATACCAATCCTCAGACTTCTCGTTTCAAACGTTGTTTTGTTGTATTTGGAGCATGTTTGCATGGATTTAATTTTTTGTCGGCCCTTGTTATTTCTAGATGGCACATTTTTTTACTAGAAATTTAGGGGTACTCTTTTGGCAGCAACAATAAAAGATGGAGATTAGCGTATGACAATTTTCTCCTTATTATTCTTCTTCTTCTTTTTGTTAATACTACCTATGCAAAATAATTTTTTTAATAACACTATTCTTCTGATATTCTGTATATGAGGCTATAAAAATGTTATAGTTTACTTTTATAAGAATTATTGGTCTTCTATACTCTCTTCATCCCACTTGAGCTTGCAAAACTACCCCATTAGGTGTCCCACTTGAACTTATAAAATCTATTTTGGGGAAATTGTATTTTGGGCCCTAAAGTTTAGGGGGTGTTCCTATGTTGGGCCTCATTCTATCACTAATTATATTATAGGCTCCAAAGTTGATATTTTGTTAACATTTTAAGGTTTTTAACTAGTTTTGTTAGAACAATCCGTTAAATGATCACATGTAAGTCACGTATCATTTAACGAAGGATTGTTTGAACAAGAATTCTTTCATTATTGTTTTAATGCAAATTGAATGAAAATAAATAGCCAAAATAAAAAATATTGAATCAACAAAACTACATAAAAAATTATTCACCCCTTTTTCATCTTCTCCTTTCTTCCTTTCTCCGCTACTTTCTCCAGCAACAACAACGTCGTCGTTGTCACCTCTGTGCCACTATCATCACCCCTTCCCTCCTTGCAAATCTGACTACCACCCACCCTCTTCTCAAGCTAAATTCAACAACAGAACAAATACGACAAGAAAATTTTAATATTGGTGGTGATGAGGAAATTCCCTACATTGTTGAATAAGGGTGTTACAAGGGATGAGTCTAATAAAATGAAAGTGATTGGTGCTAAGGTGGCCATGGAAGAAAAGTATTAGTATCAAATCATGAACCACAACCCAATTCAACCTCAAAATATAAAAAGTCACATTGTCGCCGTTCACCTTCCATGAAATCAAGAAAGTCACCCAGCCAACTGTTTCAAGACCTTATCGAAGACCTCATATTTGTCACCGTCTTCCACATCGCCACCATTTTCATTCTACAAATCTCATCTCCATACTATTGGTTTTGCCAAAACACAGTTCCATTCTCAATATTTGTAGTCATCTTTAGCTACTATAAACGGATTAAGGGCACTGCCAAATTCAAGAAACTAAATTTCAAGTTGTTATCGTTGATGACGTTGTCGAATGACAGATGAATCATTGCAGCAGCAACGTATCCAATAAAGAAGAATCAAGTTGGCAGTAGAGGAATGAGTTTAGCCTTCTACAAAAATCAACTTAAAAAATCCTATGATTCTTTGTACATCAACATCAAACAACATAAATTTCTAACCTTCTTCAAAAATCAATCATTCATCAAGAAATCAAATGCACACAACATACACACACAAACGCACAACATTAACAATGGCATCCATGGTCAGGAGGGGCATATCTGTGCAATGGGAACAAAGAAGAGGGAGAGAGAGACGAATTCGAAAAAGGAAAAATCTGGAAAAGGGGTGGATCTGGAGAAGGGGAAGATCTGAAGGGAAGGAGATGCGGCGGTGGCTTGTCAGAGGTGATGAAAAGGGGGAAAGAATTTGGGTTGAGAAGTGTGTGTCTATTATTGACGACGGTGGAGGGACGACGGAGGGACGACGAAGGTTAGAATAGGGAGGAGCGGAGGTTGGAGTAAGGAGGAAGAAGGGGTTGAACCTGGGTAAGATATTTGGGGGGTTTGTAATGTAGATGGAGGGGGTTGGATGTAATTTTTTTGAGAGAGAATATTTTTTAATTTTTCCCTCTTTTTCAAAATCTTGCATTAAAAGAATAATGTAATAATTCTTATTTAAAAACATCATGCGTTAAATGACATGTGACTTGCACGTTATCATTTAACAGATTTTTCTAATAAAACTGGTTAAAACCCCTAAAATGCTAATAGAATATCAACTTTGGAGCCTATAATGTAATTAGTGATAGAATGGGGCCCAACTTAGGAACACCCTTAAACTTTGGGGCCCAAAAATGCAATTTCTCCATCTATTTTAGATAAGTTTTTACTACTTAATAAATAGTGGAGCCCACATGTCATATACACAATATTTGTCCACTAACTATTAACTATCACACTTTTTCTCTCCTACCCAACTATCTACACTCATAACACATCAACCTTTTCAACTTTTTCTTAATTCCCGTGCCTTGACAGTTATTTTGCAAACTCAGGTGGGACAGAGGGAGTATTGCCTATAAGACCATGAAAATTGAGAGATATGGCTTTGTAGGTGTTAATGCCCTAGGCCTATAGAGATAGACTTATATGTATGTCATTATTCTTTTATATATGAGATTATTACTTTGATTATTATATATGTTTGCATGTTTACTTTAATAATCGTGTCCCTAGTACTTATGAAGCACTAGTATAAAGTCTAATGGATAATCATGTGATGATTATATGCATGGAGATGCACATTAGATTCATGGGTACTTGTTAGAGAACAAGGTACTGGACTTGACCCATTATGAGATTTATGTCATGGTCGAATGTCATAATTAAATCTCATATAGTTATATCATTGATATCCTTTGACCTGAGATTATCATCGTCTTCCACTCGATGAATATTATGTTTGATATAGTTTAACGTTGTCTTCAACCGGATAACAATAAGGGCTATTATTGGCATGATATGATTCTTGTTGGGAAGAATGATAAGTCAAGATGGAAATTTGTCCCTCGTAAAGAGAGATGTTTGCTAGGCCACTCGTAAGTAAGATTGATGTAGTGCATGGCCATGCCCGAATGAATTAATATGATTAATATCATTCGATTAATCAATTTACTTGGTAACGAGAAAGCATTGAACAATATGAGTTGATATGGACCATGACTCATGTTCAATATAACATCGTGTGACAATGGGATTGTGATATGTTCTATGTAGGAAATTAAACTTAATATTATATTATTTGGGTAGGCATGATGGCTTGCTAGAGTCCGCTCATGTCTTATGAGGATCGATGTGATCGAACTCATTGCCAACATAATATAGTCCTATGGGGTCACACGCATCGAACGAATTGTCAAAAATGAAGAATATGGGATTTCTGCACTCAGGGGACGACTCGTCCCCAGGCCTGAACTAACTATTCCCTTGGCCTGGGATGAGAGAATCAGAGGAAGTGTCCTGAGGGACGACTCGTGCCCATGGGGACGAGTCATGCCCTTAGGGACGACTCGTGCCCTGAGCCAGAACCAACTATTCCCCTTAAGGGGGACGCCTGTATCAGAACATTGTAGAAAGGGGACGACTCGTTCCCTGGGGGGCGAGTCGTCCCGTCGGCGCTGGACTGATACGTAATTGACTTAAAATTAGGGTTTTCGAAAAGGGAAAAGTTTTATAACGTATAAATACAAACCCTTGGTTGCCCTAGCAGTCATACTCAGGTTTTGGGTTTAGAGAAACACAAAATAGAGAGATTTTCAATTGTGAATTGAGAAATCAAAACATCCATTTCCATTATTCTTCATTGATTGAAAGGAGTTTCAATCAAAGGATCTAGCAATCCACCTAGAATTGTTCTAGGGTTCGTTCAACGCGTGGATACACATAAAGGATCTTCGCCAATCAAGATCTAACGTTCGTGATTCAAGAATCGTTCATCGAGGATTCACTAGTTCATCAACCTGGAGTTGGAACGCATTTATCAACGACAAAAGCAAACAAGGTTAGTTATTCTATTTCATCTTTCTTAATTAATCATCTAGAACGGATCCTAGGGCTCCGGGTTTTTGAGTTAATTTGCATTCTTCCGCTGCGTATGGACCCTCGAAACCCAACAGTGGTATTAGAGCCCCGTTCATGATGTTTATATTAGATAATCGTGATAATTATATAATGGGATTATGTTAATTTCACGATGAATATGATTTAGAACATGAATTTATATGGGATTTGCTTATGGAAGTAATTGTATATTTTGATATGCCATGATTATGAATTGAATTATGTGATTAATGTGATTAATCTATAATATGGGTTTTGAAGTATTACTTAGTATATGGGCTGGACACCAAAAACTTCCCCACAGGCACTTCGATGGAAGTGTGGGATAACTTTGGATTACAATGCCACGTACTAGTAATTACACATCAAATGTGATTTGTGTTGCATCATTCCATGTTCATAATTATGCTCATATAATTTTCATGAATCAACCTTGCCATGTTAATTGATAAACATGAAAAATTGAACCTTCATTGAAATTTGAGTTTGTTTATGCCACCCATGTTTAAACACTTGTGAGTAAACGGATAGTTTTATGTAGGCTACGCCATAGCGAGGTACATTAATTCTATCTTTGTATGATCAAGATGAGCAAACGGTGATTGTTATACGTTTAAAATGGTTAAACTCAATTAGGCTCTCAAAACAGTTTTGGGCCTAAGGCATAAGATGAGATTGAAACATGTGACATATGATGTCTATAATCTCATAAAGGATCTAAGAGTCATATGTTGATATGATTGATAAATGTTATCTACCTTTTTAGTTTAATTTTGAGCAGTCGTGCCATAGCCGACTTGAAATTAAATTAAAGTTGGGTCTTAGCCTATTAAATTATATTATGCATGTTTGTATAAGAAGGTTATATAATTTAGTGGGAGTATTTGAGAAATACGTTAATTAATCTCTTAATTGAAATTGGTACTTATATGTGTTCATATTTGTTGCATATCTTTGTAGATCAATGGCTGTAAACACTAATCAAACTTTGTCACTGCGATCAGTCCTTGAGAAGGACAAGTTAGAAGAGAATGGCAACAACTATGTGGATTGGATCCGCAGTTTGGGAATTGTTCTCAAACAGGAAAGAAAGTTGTACATTCTCGATGGACCTGTTCCACCCGAGCCTGCTGCTAATGCAACTCGAGCTGAAAAGGATCAACATAAGAAACATATGGATGATTCTATTGATGTTGGTTGCTTGATGCTCGCTACCATGAGTAAGGCCCTTCAGAAGGACCTTGTACACATGGAAGCTTATGATTTGGGAAATCATTTGAAGGAAATGTTCCAGTTGCAAGCACGTCAGGAAAGGTTTGACACTATGAAGGCTCTTCATTCATGCAAGATGATTGATGGACAACCTGTTGGGCCTCATGTGTTGAAAATGAAGGGTCACCTCGAACACCTTGAGAGGCTTGGATATCCTATCCAGTTAGAGCTGGCTACGGATATGATATTGCATTCACTCCCTGAAAGTTATAATCAATTTGTTTTGAATTATAACATGAATGGGATGAATAAATCTCTGTCTGAACTGCATGGGATGCTTAAGAATGCAGAGAACAATATCGCCAAGAAAACCAATCAAGTGTTGATGGTGAATAAAGGAAAGGGGTTCAAACCCAAGGTTAAAGCAAAAGTTGCTAAACCGGAGGCAAAGGTTGCCGTTGTTGAGAAGCATCAACCCAAATCCCAAAAGGATGCGGTATGCTACCATTGCAAGGAAACTGGGCATTGGAGGCATAACTGCAAAGCTTATCAGGAAGGACTGAAGAAGAAGGGCAATGAGATTGCCATGACTTCAGGTATCTATGTGATAGATATTCTACTTTCTACTTCTAGTTCTTGGGTATTAGATACCGGATGTGGATCTCACATTTGCCTAAATGTGCAGGGACTAAAGAATAGAAGGTTGCTCAAGGAAGGTGAAGTAGACCTGCGGGTTGGAAATGGAGTAAGAGTTGCTGCATTAGCCGTAGGGACTTACGAAGTCACTTTACCGGGCGGATTAATATTAGTTTTGAATAACTGCTATTATGTTCCGGATTTGAGCAGAAACATTATTTCAATTTCTTGTTTAGACAATGAAGGTTATCGTTTTCTTATTGAGAATAAGAAATTTTCCATTTATTTGAATGATATGCTTTACTGTATTGCTCATTCTTATAATGGCCTTTATGTCTTAGATGTTGAAAATAATGTTGATAATGTCTATCATGTAAATAAGAAATCTAAACCAAACAATGTGAACAACACATTTAAATGGCATTGCCGTCTTGGTCACATAAATGAGAAACGCGTCTCTAAACTCCATAAAGATGGATATTTAGACTCATATGATTATGAATCATATGATGTTTGCGAATCTTGTTTATTGGGTAAGATGACTAAAGCACCTTTTACTAAAAGTAGTGAAAGGGCTAGTGATTTGTTGGCTCTCATACATACTGATGTATGTGGACCAATGAATAGCATTGCTAGGGGAGGATTTCGGTACTTCATAACGTTCACTGATGACTTGTCCAGATATGGCTATGTCTATCTAATGAAGTACAAAAGTGAAGCATTTGAGATATTTAGAATATTTCAAAATGAAGTACAAAAATCAACTTGGCAAAACTATTAAAACACTTCGATCCGATCGAGGTGGTGAATATTTAAGCCAAGAATTTGAAGATCATCTTAAAAGTTGTGGAATTGTTTCAGAACTTACTCCACCCGGAACACCACAGTGGAATGGTGTGTCCGAAAGGAGAAATCGAACTCTATTAGATATGGTTCGATCGATGATGAGTCAAGTTAAGCTTCCTATTTCTTTTTGGGGACATGCACTGGAAACAGCTGCTTTCACACTTAATAAGGTCCCTACTAAATCGGCTCCTAAGACCCCACATGAGATGTGGCATGGAAGAAAACCTAGTTTATCTTTCATGAAGATTTGGGGATGTGAAGCTTATGTAAAGAAATTGGTTTCTGAAAATAAGCTTGCACCCAGATCTGATAAATGTATTTTTGTTGGTTATCCTAAGGAAACGAAAGGATATCAATTTTATAATCGATCCGAGAACAAAGTATTTGTTGCTCGACATGGTGTCTTTCTAGAGAAAGAGTTTCTCTCTAAAGAAACTAGTGGGAGTAAAATTGATCTTGAAGAAATTCAAGAACCCGAAAATGACATAGAGCCAATAGTAGAGACGGAACCAAATTCACAAGCTGTTGTGGAACCGGTTCAAGATACACAAGTTCTTTGCAGATCGGATAGGATACGATCCGAACCTGAGAGATATGGATTTCTCATGACGGAAAGTAACGAAGTAGAAATCATTGAGAATGATGAACCTACTTCCTATCAAGAGGCGATGTCCACTCCTGATTCGGACAAATGGCTAGGAGCCATGGAATTCGAGATCAAGTCCATGTACGATAATCAAGTTTGGAACTTGATTGATCCACCTGAAGGTATAAAAACCATAGGGTGCAAGTGGATTTTCAAAAAGAAAACCGACATGGATGGGAAGGTACATACTTATAAGGCTAGGCTTGTTGCTAAGGGGTATAGGCAGATTCATGACATTGACTATGATGAAATCTTTTTGCCTGTAGCAATGCTTAAGTCTATTAGAATCTTAATTGCCATAACCGCATATTACGACTATAAGATATGGCAAATGGATGTCAAAACAGCATTTCTTAACGGAAACCTACTTGAGGATGTATACATGATACAGCCTGAAGGGTTTGTCGATCCAAAGAATTCTAATAAAGTATGTAAGTTGCAGAGATCCATTTATGGATTGAAGCAAGCTTCCAGGAGCTGGAATCTACGTTTTGATGAATCAGTCAAAGAGTTTGGCTTCATCAAAAACGAAGATGAGCCTTGTGTATACAAGAAAATAAGTGGGAGCATAGTGCTATTTCTGGTGTTATATGTCGATGACATCTTGCTCATTGGAAACAATGTTCCTGCACTTGAGACTGTCAAGTCCTGGTTAGGAAAATGTTTCTCAATGAAAGATATGGGTGAAGCGGCTTATATCCTTGGTATCAAGATCTATAGAGATAGATCAAGAAGGATGATTGGTTTGAGTCAGAGTACATATATTGACAAGGTCCTTAGAAGATTTCGCAAATGAAAATTCTAAGAGAGGGAACTTGCCAATGGGACATGGCATTACTCTTAGCAAGACTCATTGTCCTAAGACAAATGATGAGCGAAAGAGGATGAATGATATTCCATATGCTTCGGCAATTGGGTCTATCATGTATGCCATGTTATGTACTAGACCCGATGTCTCGTATGCTCTAAGCGCAACGAGTAGATACCAGTCTGATCCTGGTGAGAACCATTGGATAGCAGTCAAGAATATCCTTAAGTACTTGAGAAGAACTAAGGATGTATTCTTGGTATTTGGAGGAATGGAAGATGATCTGGTTGTAAAGGGTTACACAGATGCAAGCTTCCAAACCGATAAAGATGACTTTAGATCACAGTCTGGGTTCGTGTTTATGCTAAATGGAGGTGCTATTTGTTGGAAGAGTTCTAAGCAAAGCACTATTGCTGATTCTACAACCGAAGCCGAATATATAGCAGCATCGAATGCGGCTAAGGAGGCGGTTTGGATCAAGAAGTTCGTTAGTGACTTAGAAGTCGTTCCGAGTATCACTAACCCGATAGAGCTTTATTGTGACAATAATGGTGCTATTGCCCAAGCAAAAGAACCAAGGTCACATCAACGAGCCAAACACATTTTGAGACGTTTTCACCTCATTCGAGAAATCTGTGAAAGGGAGGATGTCAAGATATGCAAGGTACCAACAGATGACAACATTTCGGACCCTCTCACCAAGCCTTTGCCACAAGCTAAACATGATGGTCATGTTAGGTCCATGGGTATAAGATACATGAATGATTGGGCCTAGTGCAAGTGGGAGACTGTAGGTGTTAGTGCCCTAGGCCTATAGAGATAGACTTATATGTATGTCATTATTCTTTTATATATGAGATTATTGCTTTGATTATTATATATGTTTGCATGTTTACTTTAATAATCGTGTCCCTAGTACTTCTTATGAAGCACTAGTATGAAGTCTAATGGATAATCATGTGATAATTATATACATGGAGATGCACATTAGATTCATGGGTACTTGTTAGAGAACAAGGTACTGGACTTGACCCATTATGAGATTTATGTCATGGTCGAATGTCATAATTAAATCTCATATAGTTATATCATTGATATCCTTTGACCTGAGATTATCATCGTCTTCCACTCGATGAATATTATGTTTGATATAGTTTAACGTTGTCTTCAACCAGATAATAATAAGGGCTATTATTGGCATGATATGATTCTTGTTGGAAAGAATGATAAGTCAAGATGGAAATTTGTCCCTCGTAAAGAGGGATATTTGATAGGCCACTCGTAAGTAAGATTGATGTAGTGCATGGCCATGCCCGAATGAATTAATATGATTAATATCATTCGATTAATCAATTTACTTGATAACGAGAAAGCATTGAACAATATGAGTTGATATGGACCATGACTCATGTTCAATATAACATCGTGTGACAATGGGATTGTGATATGTTCTATGTAGGAAATTAAACTTAATATTATATTATTTGGGTAGGCATGATGGATTGCTAGAGTCCGCTCATATCTTATGAGGATCGATGTGATCGAACTCATTGCCAACATAATATAGTCTTATGTGGTCACACGCATCGAACGAATTGTCAAAAATAAAGAATATGGGATTTCTGCACTCAGGGGACGACTCGTCCCCAGGCCTGAACTAACTATTCCCTTGGCCTGGGACGAGAGAATCAGAGGAAGTGTCCTGAGGGACGACTCGTGCCCATGGGGATGAGTCGTGCCCATAGGGACGACTCGTGCCCTGAGCCAGAACCAACTATTCCCCTTAAGGGGGACGCCTGTATCAGAACATTGTGGAAAGGGGATGACTCGTGCCCTGGGGGACGAGTCATCCCGTCGGCGCTGGACTGATACGTAATTGACTTAAAATTAGGATTTTCGAAAAGGGAAAAGTTTTATAACGTATAAATACAAACCCTTGGTTGCCCTAGCAGTCATACTCACATTTTGGGTTTAGAAAAACACAAAATAGAGATATTTTCAATTGTGAATTGAGAAATCAAAACATCCAATTCCATTATTCTTCATTGATTGAAAGGAGTTTCAATCAAAGGATCTAGCAATCCACCTAGAATTGTTCTAGGGTTCGTTCAACGCGTGGATACACATAGAGGATCTTCGCCAATCAAGATCTAACGTTCGTGATTCAAGAATCATTCATCGAGGATTCACTAATTCATCAATCTGGAGTTGGAACGTGTTTATCAACGACAAAAGCAAACAAGGTTGGTTATTCTATTTCATCTTTCTTAATTAATCATCTAGAACGGATCCTAGGGCTCCGGGTTTTCGAGTTAATTTGCATTCTTCCGCTGCGCATGGACCCTCGAAACCCAACAGGCTTTTCATCAATTTCATGGGTTTTATACATATGCTATAAGACATGTTAAATTGTTTGAAGGCATCTATAATAGTTTATAAGCCTCATGGTTTATGTATCAGACCTGTAAATATCTCATAAATCATCTGTTATTCTGAAATCATTTATATCTTATCAATGTTTTTGGTTCCAGGTCTTTTTCACATTGCTTTTGCAATTGTAAGCTCCAAGGATATTGATAATTGGTCTTGGTTTCTAGATAATCGACGGTCTCACATATCTGAACGAGGAGTAAGATTTGTTTCAAATCGACTTCAATCTTGTTGGGTATACTTATTATAAACCCCTCCTATTACTTAATTTGATTGATACCAGACCTATTTTATCTTACATGGACTTTAGGATCTCATGTATGAAGTTTCACCCTTCAATTTTTAGTTAAGTCCATTTTTATAGATAGTGTTACTTAGGCTTTAGAGGATTAGAAATTTAGAAGTATTTTTGTCTCTATGAGAAGCTGAGTAGTCAACCTTGCGGTCGACCACACATCTACGGCTTACCGCGTGTCCCTTCAGCAAGCCATAAAATACTATTGATGAAAAGCAGCTTAAGTGGCTGACCACACTACTAATGGTCACCAGCATATCCTCGGTCTCCAAGCCAAATGAAGACCTTGAAGATAGAAGACAAGACCTTGGTATAATTAATTATCTTTGACCATAACTCAGAGTAAACTCAAATTATAACGTTGCAGAGTTCACTCAGAAATTTTCAAAAAGGTGACTATTATCATTCGTACAAAGACATACCACCGTTCTACCAACCTCTGCAACATGAAGACAAAAAGGAAATGTGCTCAAATTAGACATCAACAACACATTTTCCTTAATGTTTATCATTTAAGGATTTCCAACGGCTACTTGATCATACAAGGGTATAAATAGACCTTGTGTTCAATCCATGAAGATTTCTAGAGATATTGTTGATGAAATCCCCATTGTTGAAATCCCCAAGAAGCTTTGAAGCTCATACTTTGTTTTTCATAATTCATTGAATCTTCAAACATTTCATCTTCAAGCCTTCAAGAAACATTCCTGACCCAGATCTCTCAAGCCTTATAACAACTACAAGATTCATCAAGCTCTCAATACTTCAATTATAAATAGCTCTTGATTTTTGAACACACACACACCCCTTGAATTCAATCATATTGATTGTATTACGGGTGGTTATAGTCTAGGATTAGCTTCATAGAAAAGATAGTTAGATTTGAGATTGTGATCACTTTGTAATCCTTGTAACAGTTGCTTAAAGATCTTATATACTATCTGCACTTAGAAAATCCAAGACTAACCATCTTTTGGTAGAGGACGTAGATGATAAGTGTCTATTTTATAGGCACTTATATGATAAATATGTACTTTATTTAGTTTAGTTTTAAATCATTTTAGTTTAATTTAGCTCATATTTATACTTGTTTTGCGGATTTATACTTGGTGGTATGTTGTTATTATTGAACAAGAGTTAGGTACATTATTGGAGTAAAAACGGGATGGAATAAAGCTTGTGGAGTAGAAGGATCAAAAGGGGCAAAGGAAGATACTTTTCTAGAAGAAAATGGAAGAACCAGAGTAGTCCAGAAGCTTGCACGGCCGTGTATGTACATAGGCATGCCCGTGCTAGCCTGGGGCACATTGGTCGTGCCATTTTTAATCTGGGAATGTCAGAACCAAAATTGGCTTGCACCACCGTGCCACAACTTTTACAGCATTTTGCAGACATCTTTTAAAGGCACCTTTTTGAAGAACCTTTTGAAAGTAGTGCGACCTTAGGCTACAAGGCCTATATAAAGACATACATTTAGAAAATTCAGACATGCAGAATTTTGTGTAAACATACTCTAGCATAGATTACATTCCAAAACATCATTTAATTATAAGATTCATCAATTGTTCATAGAGTTCTTCTACTTGGAGTTTTTGAAGATTAATACAAGTTTGAAGGTTTCTTTTACAGTCATTATCTCTCTTTCAATCATAAGAATAAGTATCCCTTTCCCTTATCTATTATCTCATGCTTTATTCATATCTCCTTGTTATTATAATGTTAATGGCTTGTGAGTAATTCCCCTAGTTCTTGGTGTAGGAAACTCAACCTCATGTGTTCATCATTTTAATTATGCTTCTTCCTTCATCTTCATCCTAAATTAATTTTCTTCATATCATTCTTAATGCATATAATTTGGAGACGTCCTTACTTATATGAATCTAGTTAATCAAGAGATGGACTTAGTCGTGAATCTTGATTAACAGAACTATATGAAGTCAACTAGGCACTATTAATCACGAGAGTAGATTAATTGCCTGGGGATGATCCTTAATTGGAAAATACGTGGAATTTAACATGAACTTAATGGATTTTGGTTAATAAATGGAACCATCAAGGGAAAGGCCGTGTTAACCTTAAAATACATGTGCTATACTTGCTTGATCGTAAGAAGTTAGCACTAATAGCATATCATCCTTGAATTTTGATGAAGCCTTTTGTCTAAAGCATGATTTTTTGTTGATGAATGCATGATTGTTCGAGTCCCAATCCCAAGAATATCTTCATCTTATAAAGCTCAATTCAAGTTAGAGTAGTTTGCCTTAATCTAGATATTCATAATAAAAACAATTTCCCCCAATCTACTTTTATTTTCTTATTACTTACATAAAGAAAATATTTTACATAGTAGACTTTGTCCTCGTGGGATCGACCCACATTTGCCTTCATCTTTACTACATCACACCGTGCACTTGTGGATAATAAACTAAACCGATAGGTTTTGGCTTAACAGTAGATCATTTATGATTGAACCTCTCCAAATACCTTGTTCATACTTTCTGCACTTAATTTGATTGTTCATAAGTTTGCTTATTATTCTTTGTGTTTGATCTTTGCAAATTTCCAAATTTATTGTGAATTGTGTTTATAGTAGAACTTTGCCTAGCTCATTTTCAATATTCAGGTCGACCACACTTGGATCATTTGCGGTCGACCACACTCTCTTGACTACACTTTATACTTAGAAACTTTCACTGTGCATTTTGCTATCTTGGAAGCTGGTTTCACTTGACCACACTTTCAACATAGTAAGCCAAGGTTGAAATTTCGAAAAGGGTTAGAAAATATTTATACAACTATTCACCCCCTCTAGCTGTTTTTCTTACCCTTGTTGCACCTTCGAGACCAACAAGTGGTATCAGAGCGAACACCTTTATAAAACTATCCTTTATTTTTCAAGCTTAATAGCTTGGGTGCCGATTCGTCATGGCAACTTCAAAATCTATAGCAACGATTAACTATTCACAAATTCCCATGTTGAATGAAGACCACTTTGATATCTGGAAAGTTCGCATGTTGATCCATTTGGAGTCAATTGATGAAATGATGGTTGATTGCGTGACAAATGGACCTTTCGTACCAGTGAAAGCCAATCCAAATGCAACTACCAAAACTGTTGTTCCAAAAAATTAAGAAGCTTATGGCAGAATGGACTGATGAAGAGAAAATATATATTGGATTGGATAGCAAATCTAGAAACATCATTTTCGGAACTTTAACCGTATCCACCTATCAGAAGGTTACCAACTGCAATACCGCAAAGCAAAAGTGGGATGCTATTAAAAGCTATCTTGAAGTTGATGCGTTATCCAAGGAGAACAAGAAGTTTGTAGTTGACAGAAAATTTAGCAGCTTTAATAGACTACCGAATGAAACTCTGCATCAAACCTACGACCACTATGTTGAGGTAGTAAATGATTGCTTATCTCTGGGTAAAGTTTTAACTGATAAAGAAATTAACATGACATTCCTTGCTGCTCTTGGATCCAAATGGATGCACAAATCAACTTTCTTCGAAGACTCTAAAGATTTGAATATTTGGACTCTAAGTAACTTATATGCAAATCTTAAAGTCCATGAACTAAAGTTAGATCATATTGACGAGCTTGAAGGGAAAGGCGAATCACTTTCTATGTCTATAGTTGACCATGTGGAGAAACCCTCTATGCCTACCTCAGATTCTAGTATTTCAACTTATTCTCTCATTGATATGGATGATGAGGATTTTGCCATGTTTGTAAAACATTTTCAAAAATTTCATAAAAATTCAAAATCGTTTTTAAAAGGTAAACCTCCAGCTAGATTTTCTAGAGCGAGTGACTCAAAGAAGAAAAGTGACCTACAACTTTAGAATGCCCAATCATTTTGCTTCTGAGTGTCCTCAACCTAAGTATGAGTATTTGAAAAGGAAAACTTCTCCTTCAAATTTTTCTCGTCGAAAGGGGATGGTTGCTGAAGAAGAAGAGAATTCAAAATAGCTTGCTACTTTGATTGAAACTGATTCTGATGAAGAAAGCGATGAGAATGCCGAAGAGGTAAATCTCTGCCTTGTTGCTAAAGATGCTTCTAGTTACTCAGAAAACAATGGTTCTGTTCAGTCGCCCAAAACAGATGATGAGGTTATTTTTAAGTGTAGCGATGTGCGGATTTCTTTTGTTTTTCACATCTTTTTGAGTCGCCACCTATATTATTTGTTTGGAAATATAGAAAAACCATTTGAAAAGAGATTTTGGGTTCGGGGCTTAGGTTATGGAATGGGAAGGTCAAGGAGCACCCATTCCACCCAATCCGGAGATCAGTCTTGCTAAAAGAGAGGTTTTCAAAGAAAAGACATTTTAAATAAGTAAGTAAAAGAGATTCATTTAACGAGGTTAAACGGAATATATGATCGATTACTTCGAGACCATCCCCATGATTTGGGGAGGCTCTAGGCCGATCCTAGGTTTGATGTATTATACCACTCTAACAATCAATTAGAAAGGGAAGAGGAAGATTACCTCGTGTGAAGACACTCAGACAGAGTTTCAACTCAAGTTTAGAGTCAAATCTTGATGCGGACAGAGCTTCACCTCGGTCCTTGATTCGAGCTTCGATGTTTGTTTATCAACAAGGTTGACAAACAAACTTTAGGCGATTTTAGGGGTGATTTACAGGAATCTTTCAGGGAGAGAAACCAGTAAATGTGGGGGTTTTGACTTGGAAAGTCTGGGATCCAAAATACTGAAAGTCTTCAAGTATTTATAGGTGTTGGAAATGTGTTGGTGGAGAGATAAAACACCTCGAGAAGGTTCCAGACCCAAATTTCATTGGATGGGCGGATTGATAAAGTTTTATCTCGAAAGAGGTTGAAATCGACGAGGAGACTGGCTTCTACAGGTCTGCAAAAGCTCCTTGTATCGCGCGAGACACGCCATTCCGCGGAGATAAGGCCGTCAGTGGACAATTCTGTCCTTCCCTCGTTATCTCGTATGCAGTTTAGTCCAAACTAACGGTCGTTGGTCAAAACTTAACGAAACATGACGAAATGGTAGATTTCTACTTCTTGACTCAAGGCGAGACTTAGAGTGGTATTAATCTGCTCCGATGGGTTCAGAATGGGGTGTCTACAGAGCCCCTCGTTGACAAGTCTTATGGAAGAAGTCATGTCGACGATAGAAAAGACATCATTCTGGATATTGGAATGGTCGAGCCGCACGGCTTCGTACGTATCTCTATCGGAGAATCAGACCATAACGTAGTTCGACTCTAAAGTACGAAAAGGCTGCTTTAGGTATTTTGAAAATCATTTTGAAAATCAAGGAGATTTTGTTTTTGAAAAGTTAAATTCATACTGAGGAATCAAATCAAGACCCAATTCTGAATATACATGTCTGTCTGAAGATTCGCCTATCTGGGCTCCGAACCTGCGGGGAAATATGTTAGAAAATAAAGGCTTATCTATCCGGTCCTTTGAGTCCTGTTAGTTTTGTGACGATTTGCCTGTCTGGGCTCCAAATCGGGCTTTTTGCTTGGGATGACGATTCACTTGTTTAGGCATTGAATCAGGCTTTTAATTTGACGATTCACCTGTCTGGGCGTTGAATTGGGCTTTTAATTTGACGATTCACCTGTCTGGGCTCTGAAGCGGGCTTTTAATTTGACGATTCACCTGTCTGGGCGTTGAATCGGGCTTTTGATTTGACGATTCACCTATCTGGGCTCTGAATCGGGCTTTTCTTTTGACGATTCACCTGTCTGGGCTCTGAATCGGGCTTTTCTTTTGACGATTACCTGTCTGGGCGTTGAACCGTGTGGAATGACTTGATCTCTGGATCAATCATTTTCGGGCGACTGGTGCCATATTGGACGATTGTGCGGGTGTCACGTTCGGCTCGTTCCGTGACTTGCGGTCCCAATTTTTCCATGTTTCCTTGCTAGTGTATCACTTCCAAGGGTAAATGTGTCAAAATTTTGAATTTTGACGTTGCGTAGACGCTTATTATCGAGGACAATTCCGTACATTTCCATAGGGTTTATCTCGCGCGAGATGGCTTATATCGTGCGATATATTGACTGTCGAGGCAATATAACAGCAGCTGCTGTTTATTTTAAAAACACCCCTTTTCATATTTTCTTTCCAAGCTTGAGCCAAGGCATTTTTTCCCTGGGATTTTTGGTGCTTTGCTTGTCGATTCTTTCTTTCAATAAACCTTCAATCCCTTCTTCTTCCATCATCAATGGCGCAAGAGAGAAAGAACCCAACCTTCGATAGTCATTTGCTCGGGAAGGACTATCCAAGGGACGACCTCACTTTCGATCGGAATATGCACATTTCCCATGCCATTCACGAGGGTTTGGTAAGAATTTCTCAATTC
This sequence comes from Adenophora triphylla var. japonica, assembly GCA_022495995.1. Taxonomy (NCBI): domain Eukaryota; kingdom Viridiplantae; phylum Streptophyta; class Magnoliopsida; order Asterales; family Campanulaceae; genus Adenophora; species Adenophora triphylla. The sequence continues at coordinate 321,979 of JAFEMH010001512.1, forward strand.
TTGTTTCATGCATTGCATTGTATTGAAGCCATGTCTTTTGAATTCCCCAATTTCATCAAATTGGCAATTTTTTTTCTCTTTTGTCTAGAACTTGGTTCTATCTTGATGCATGCTCCGTTTTTGTCGATTATTGATGTTGCATTGTGCATGTATGACTTCCCTATATATCATGGATTGTAGGAGGGATCAATTTAGGTAGTTGAATGCATCTTTGGGCATGGCTTTCTAGTGTGCACGCCAAGTGTTCGATGAAATGCCTCAATGAAAATTTTCTTTTATTTCTTTGAAGTTTTGCCATGGAATGATCTCTTATGTTGCTCCCTTGCTTTTCTTCTATTTTGCAGTCGTATAGGCCAACTAAAAACAGCTGTGGGAGCCCAAAGTTTGCCAAGGCTTTGTGGGACAAAGTCAAGGACTTGAATGGAGTTCGGGCTAGGATGGCTCAAACGGGGCTCCTTACCTTTGTTGATAATATCCGGGGAATGAGGCGAACTCCCCAGGTCCTTCAGGCGATCAGAGAGAGGTGGTTGGACACTACCCACACGGTCCATCTTCGCTTCGGGGAAGCTACTATGACCCCGACAAATTTTCTTGCTATCACCGGGTTGGAGTTTACCGGCGTTGCCCTCCCGAAGACTATGAGTTACAAGCCTGCGAGTCCAGCCGTATGGAGGCAGTTGATTGGTTTTGCCCCTAACAAGGTTAAGGGGTTTGGTGCTGAGTTGTCACCCCTCCGTGCTCAGCTTGAGGCTTATGCGGATAAGCCAAACCCGAATACGGATCGGTTGGTGAGGGGTGCTCTCTGGTATATTCTGTCAGAGACCATCTTTGCTAACCATTCTTCTACGGCTTGCCTTGCTCTCTTAGGTTTGTTGGTTGATCTGGATGTGGTGAGGACATACGATTGGGGCTCAGCTGGGCTGGCCTTCTATTATCACGCTATGGATGAGGCATGTAGGCATACTAAGGATACTCTGTCTGGGTATTCTTATGCTTGGGAGGTATGATTTTGATTCTGTCTTTATCTTTTATCTGTACCTTTTGTCTGCATTTTGTACTGAATTTGTTCTGCTTTCTTGTACATACATGGGGATATGTTGTCTTTGGATTGTACAAGTTTGAGCTGGATAGCCGGGACCCTCTGTTTCCGGATATCAGGAGGTGGAGCCATCCCAACCGGACCGTGGATGAGGAGGAGGTCGATCAGGACTGGACCCTGACTGTCGCGAAGGCTCGGGCCATGCTGGACACCTTTGAGTTTGAGCGACAGGGCCTGTATTCGTGGACCTTGGTGAAACGAGAGGTTCACCGGGCCTGGGATGCTACTGGGATGCAGAGGATCTTGGTATCGCTGGAGAGGGATACCATGTATTTAGGCGAGCGAGTCTTCCCTCAGCATGGCTGGGGTTCACTGCCATATAGGGTGCCAGAGGATCCGCCGAGGACGATGTACCCCACCCACTTCATTCCTGATGATGATTATGTCGATCTTGTGAATGGTTGTGCGGCGGCTGATTGCGTTGTCCGAGGAGCTTCATATGAGGCGTTATTGCCTCGACTGATGGGTCCCCTTTTGGTAGGTGATAGGCGATCACGTGCTCGAGCTTCTACTTCTGCCTCGGCCTCAGGTTCGTCAGCCCCAAGCTCTTCTTCACAGTATGCAGGTTCTGTGCCTTTTGTGCCGGATTATGGTCCTCCGAGCTATACGTACATGATGGGGAGCATGCCGATGGTGGGCCATATTGCGGTCCCAGATCATATTCCTGAGGGCTATCGCCTTCCTTCCGGTGCCTCTTTGATATGTTTCTGTTCATATTATTTCCCGTAATCGTCCATATATGTGTATATGTCCGATCCTTTCTGAGGGTTTTCTCTTTGTGATCAGGTCATCATGTCCTTTGCTGATTACAACCGTGGGGCGAGCAGGATGGCTAGCTTGATGGACATGGTGTCTGATCCGTCTGAGAGGTTGTTTCATAAGGTGGCCTCGGCGGCGTCAACTATTGCCTCTTCAGTGACCCCAACCTGCAGAGCCTAGCGATCAAGGAGGGAGGTAGCCCCAACGGTGGTGAAGGCGGAGGTACCGGCGGCTCGGGCGACTTGATATCGTGATCCCCCTTTTCTCCCCATTCATTTCTTGAAAACTTGTAAATATTGGCCGGGTGGGCCCAGACAATTTTTTTTCTTTTGTACCTGTTAGCACGTAGGTAGCACAAAAACAAGGGTTTTTTTTAATTCCTAATCCTAGGTCTAATTAATTTTTTAACTTTCTCGACTTCCGTGATGGAAATGAAATGACCATTCAGGTCAAAGTTTTGAGCTTGGTTTTGGTGTCTGTACTGCATGTTAGGAACTGTAGGTGCAGGTTTCGAGACTTGCTTCGTAAAGTCGGGGCTAGATTGCTTGTTTGTGCAGGACTGCTGCTGGATTTGACGAAGGAATGTATCGCGCGGGACAAGGTATCTCGCGCGAGACACGCTACTCAGGCGAAATTCTTTTCCTTCTTCAAACAGGATTTTGTCAGTTCTCCCTATATATAAACACCCTGTGGTCCGGCCAGATAACCCATTCTAGTCCTTCAAACTCTAGAGATATTCTATTAGGGTCAAATTCTTGTCTTCTTTTCCAACCCTGTGATCCATGGCTTCCAAGGAGATCGTCCCAACGTCCATGATTGTTGATGATTTTTCTCTGCCGTCTGACGTAGTCGAAGCATTCAAGCAAGCATCAAGAGACTTTGTGAGGTCATTTCATAATCGATCTCGCAATAAGTTTATAGCAGAATTTGGATTCAGAATCCTTTTTACCTTGAAGAACCTCCAACCGAATTGGAATCTTCTGCAGGGTGCTGCTCGATTTTGGGATCCTTCTGTTCATCTCTTTAATTTTTCTCTTAATGAGATGGTACCTAATGTTGAGGAATTTGCTATTATCTTGGATATGCCGTTGACTGGTGAGATTGCTGTTCCTAAATACAATTGGAATCATTCAGAGGCTTTGAATGAATTTCTAGGAATCCCCCTTGACACTTTCTATGAGTTGGTTCGACGCAGATGGGTGGATTACTCTTCTTTTCCTGAACGCTTCAGCGGAGATTCAGATGACGAGGTCTTCCATGTTTACAAACGGAACTTTCTGGCCCTTTCTCTTTTTGGAGATGTTTTGTTCACGTGCAGGGATGGCTTGGTTGACTCCCAATTGGTGGAAATCGTTCTGCATGCTAGGAAACGTTCTAGGAACATTATTCCGCTAATCTTGGGTGAAACCCTGCATGGTCTTGATGAGCTGCATAAGACCGATGCCATGACTCAAGGGAGTCCTCTTTTGTTGACTATTTGGCTTAGGGAATATCTCAAGTTGGTAGATCCTCCGTTGGAGTACTCCCCATTCATATACCATATGAGGAAGTTGCTGATCAAGGATCTCTCGGTGGATGAGTGGGCCAATTTGATTGCAAAGACCGCTACTGCAGATATCATTTGGTGTCCACCTTATTGGAGAATGAACAAGTATGTGGCCAAGACCAAGGGTTTTGACAGGGTTGTTCTCCCGGGTTTGCGAGATTCCTCCTTTTATTTTCCCAATCGGGTGCTTCATCAATTTGGCCAGTAGCAGGACACATATCTTTTCGAAGGAGCCTCTCGTGAAGTGTCTTATATCGGTGTAGAGTTTGCGAAGGTGCTAGCTCAAGCATGGAGTGAAGGAACTAATAGAGATCGTTGGTCGAACCTTCAGACTTTTGATGCGAGCGTCTTCTTATCTGACAAGTATTTGGATTGGTTCCTTCATACCGGTGACCCTAGTGTGGAGAAGATTGATGATCTATGGCTTTCACTGTTAGGGGATTCCTTCATAGCTAGCAGTATTTTGCGAAGGAGTGAGACCCAGTTTGATCCTGCTAATGTACAGACCGATCTAACCCAGGATTTTCTTGATGGGGATTGGTACGAGCGACGAGGTAAGGGTCTCCCCGGAAAGATGCAAGCTTTAGATAGGCCCAATGTCTTCAAGAGGCTTTTGGAGTCCATTTTCACTCGCCTCGAGGGATGTTCTGCTTCGAAGGGCCCGAAGCGCAAGAGAGATCGCGATGACGGGGGTGATCATGTCCGCCGGCCTACTAAATTAATGAAAGACTAGATCCTAGGGAGTACCAAGAGGTTGCTTTGATAGATCAATAGTTTTATTATATTGTTATTATTTTTTTCAAGATGGTTAGCTTAGCAAATTAGTCGTTGTGGTTAGGATTTCCCTTTTGTTATTAATAAAATGCATTTGATTAAAAAAAGGACAAAATTTGATTTATTTATTTGATTAGATTGAACCCGAAGGCTGCCTATGTTCCTCTTTTACAGCAATTAAATAAGAGGCTCAGGTCTAACGTAGTTCATTTTTTAGAGAAAAAGGATAAAATATGACTTCAGGCCGAAGGGTAGTCTCCGCGGGACAAGGCCTCCTCTTTTTTGTCTTTTTTTTTTATGCACACCCTTTCTTTTGCCTAGACCACCCCTTTGTGTTTTCAATCTAGCGGGCTTCTTTTCTTGTGCAAGCTCTAATTTTTTCCTAAGCCGTCCCCTTCGGGATTTTCAGCCTAGCGAGCATTTTTTCTTCTTAAGAGGCCAAGTCACGCGAAGTATTTCTTGAGCTTGTCCATGTTGACCGGCTTCGATAGCTGATCTCCGTCTAAGTCTGCCAGATGAAGGGCTCCCCCAGAGAATATTTTCTTCACGATCTAGGGTCCTATCCATCTTGGTCCCCACTTGCCTAGAGGGTTGAAAGGTCCAGGACGATGTTCACGGAGAACCAGGTCGCCTACTCTGATATTCCTTGTCTTGACCTTTTTGTTGAAAGCTCTCGACATTCTTCTTTGGTAAGCTTAAGTGTGCTCGGCTGCTTTTAGCCTCCTTTCGTCTATCAAGGCTAACTCTTCGTATCTGCTTTCTAGCCAGTCGACTTCATTCACTTGGTTTTCTAGGAGAACCCTTAGTGATGGTATTTCCAATTCTATTGGTAGGACAGCCTCCATTCCGAATGTGAGGGCGTAGGGAGTTCCCCCTGTAGCTGTTCGGACTGAAGTGCGGTATCCTCAGAGTGAGAAGGGTAGCTTGTCGGGCTAGTCTTTCCTAGTGACTGCCATTTTTCTGATGATGGTTTCGATTGTTTTGTTCACGGCTTCAACCCCTGCATTCGTCTGAGGCCTGTAAGGATATGACTTATGCCTTATGATTTTGTACTCTATTAAGAGGCGATCGGTTTCTTTCTCGAAGTGAGAGCCATTATCGGATATCATCTCTTGCGGGACCCCATATCGGTAGATGATGTTGTGCTTGATGAATTCTGCTACCTTTCTGGCGTTCAAAACTTTGTAGGAGGGGCCTCGATCCATTTAGTGAAATAGTCAATGGCTACTAAGACAAACAGTGTCCATTGAATCCGGCGGGCGTGACCTTTCCAATCACATCTATGCCCCATATTGAGAACGGCCAAGGAGACGTCATAGGGTACAACAAGGAAGGCGGTGCGTGCTGAAGGTTGGCATGTATCTGACACTTATGGCATTTCTTGACCATGCTGGTACAGTCGGCTTCCATGGTTAACCACCCTTGTATGATGATCATTTTGGCGAGCATGTTTCCGTTCATGTGGGTTCCACATATTCCTTGATGAACATGGTCCATTATTTCTTGGGCCTCTTCTTCGGTGGCACAAAGGAGGTTTCCTTGGGAGTATTTTTTGAATAGATGGCCAGCAATGACAGCCTTTTAAGGGCAATCTGAGTCTTCTTGTCGGTCTCAGGCGGAATGGTTCCATCTAGGATGAAATGCCAAATGTCATGGTACCACAGTTTCTTTTCGGAGTCCTCAACGGTGGCACATTCGGATGACCACTTGTCTTTGCAGTCATGAAGATTTATGACGGCGCAGTAGGCAGGAGTTGCCCACCGGGTTATTTTGAAGGGTTTGACTGCCTTTCCTGCAGGGATTTCAACCAAGGAAGCAAGTGTAGCCAACGCGTCAGCAAACCGGTTTTTGTCTCTAGGAAGATAGTGGAACGAAATATCCTGAAATTGTTGCACCAACTCTTGGAGGTGGGCATTGTATCTTTGAAGGGTTGGATCTTGGATCCTCCACTTTTTTAGTGTCTGATTGATGATCAACTGGGAGTCCCCAAATACCTCAAGTTTGGTTACGTTGCGCTCTAGGGCTGCTTCGAGTCCCGCTATGCAAGCTTCGTATTCCGCGGTGTTGTTGGTGGCGTCAAAGTCAAGACGTATTGCTAATGGAGTATAGATGTTGTCGGGTCTTCCCCCTTCACTTCGTCGCAAGGAAATTTGGCCAACTGATCTGCGAATACACTACCCCTGACGGATTTCTGAGTGACGTAAGTGATATCATATCCCGCGAGCATGAAATACCATTTAGCCAGTCGCGAAGACAAATTTGATTTGACTAGGATGTACTTCAAAGGATCCATTCTTGCGATGAGATGAACCGGGAAGGCTTCCATGCAGTGCTTTAGTCTCTGTGATACCCAGACAAGAGCAGCGCAAGATTTGTCGAGTGGAGAGTTGTTGATTTCGCTGCCTTGGAATCTGCGGCTGACAGAGTAGATTGCATTCTCTGTGTGTGAAGCAGGCTGTTCTTGAGCGAGCATAGCCCCTAGCGCGTTATCAGTAATCATGAGGTATAGCTTTAAGGGTTTTTCCTTGTGCGGTGGAACCAGGATAGGTGAGGAAGTTAAGTAGTGCTTAACTTCCTCGAATGCTTCTTGACATTCCTCGGTCCATTCTTGAGGTGCATTTTTCTTAAGTAGCTTGAAGATAGGATCGCACATTGTAGTCAGTTGATTGATGAATCGACTGATGTATTGGAGTCTGCCCATGAATCCTTTACTTCTTTCTGTGTTCTGGGTGGAGGCATGTCTATGATGGCCTTTATCTTGGCGGGGTCTGCTTCTATGCCACGCTAGGTGACCATGTACCCTAAGTCTATCCCTTTGACCACTCCGAATGAGCATTTTGCGGGGTTGAGCCTCATCTTGTGCTGTCTCAGTCGATTGAAGAATTTTCTGAGATCTCTGAAGTGCTGACCATCTGTCCCTTTTGAGTGGACAATCATGTCATCCACGTATACTTCTATTTCCTTGTGGATCATGTCATGGAATAGTCTCGTGACTCCCTTTGGTAATTAGCCCCAGCGTTTTTGAGACCAAACGACATGACCGTATAACAGAACGTCCCCCACGGTGTGGTAAATGCCATTTTGTGTTGGTCTTCCTCTGCCATGAGGATTTGGTTATACCCCGTAAAGCCGTCGATGAATGAATGGACTTCGTATGCTATGGTGGCGTCGACCAACATGTCTATGTTTGGTAGCGGAAAGTCATCTTTAGGGGATGCCTTGTTCAAGTCTCTGAAGTCGACACAGACTCGTATTTTCCCATTCGACTTGGCTACTTGTACCGTGTTTGCCAGCCATTCCGGATACTCAATCACTTTGATAAACCCTACGTTCAAGAGTTTCATGATCTCTTCTTTCACTTGCTTTGACCATTCAGGCTTGATTTTGCGCAGTTTCTATTTGACTGGTTTAGCGTTATGTAGCAGCGGTATTTTGTGTTCTACGATCAACTGATTTAACCCAAGCATATCTTTGTAGGACCAAGCGAAGACGTCGACATATTCTTTGAGGAGCTGCGTTAAGGTTTCCCTGTCTTCCCCTTGAAGAAGCTGCCGATCTTTGTTTCTCTGGGATCTTCTGTTGTCCCGAGATTAACCGTTTGCATACTTTCGTCAACGGGGCTATTCTTTCCACAACGACCTACTTACTTTGCTAATTCTTTTAAAATTTGTTCGTTTTCTTGGTCTATCTCATCGTATGATTCATTATTAACTTGTTCGTTATATTGATTATTATTAGTTAATTCATTATTCACGATGTTAGCAATCTCAGGGTACTCGGAAATATCAAAATTTTCATTAAGGAAGTAAGGGAATACATGTTTGGCCACCGCCTCGATTTCCTCTTGAGTGAGTTCATCAGAGGTGGAGCCTGACTCTAAAGTGAAAGTTACAGGGCCTATCTTCATGCGGGGATGGGGAGTACAACCAAGCTATTTGATCATGAAGTCTTCATCAACAACTGGTCCCCCGATGACATGCCAGTTTAGAATTGGCTCATCACATTTCTGTATTAGCTTTGTGTAATCAATAGTTGGAGCGTCCCCCTTGGAGATTGCATGGATCTGGCTGTCTTCTAACTGGCACATGTCTTCAAACTGTCGCAGCATGTCTTCTCCCAATACAAAGTCCCATTTGCTGGTCATTTCTGCCTTCGTGCCCCACAAATCTTTAGGGATTAGTGGGACGGGTTCTGTTTCATCTGGCGAAGCATCGCAATCGTTGAAAATTTCAAAGCCTAGTTGGCGTTTCCCTTTATCGTCAGTCCATGGTTCTGAAAAGATAAAGTATGGGATGCTTTCCCCTTCTCGAACGAAGTAGCCATTGAGCATCTTTTGATATGGTTCAAGTTTGCAGTTTTTGACCTTTGGGTCATTGTAGCCTTTATACGCGGTTCCTTCCCACTTGACTTGAGTGAGGTCCCACTCTTCTTCGTCATTTTCATTGTGGATGGAAATGATGTATCCTAGGCCATGCTTCGTGTGTGGTGGGGGAACCGGTGGTGGTTCCGTTATCCCTTGCAAGTGTTTTCCAAGTCCCAAGCCAGGAAAGTACCCTTTTGCTTGCATCATTCTCCAAACAGGAAGGTTTTCGGAAAACCGAAGTGCTTTGGAGTAATCATTTTCGTTGCAAGTTTCTATGACATTCACGGTGCTTTCTTTCTCAATCTCGAAGCCACTGAACAAGTAATCAGAAGTGCTGTGTTGTACCTCGAGAATAGGGCTAGCAGTAACCATTTCTCCGTGTATGGTGACTATTGTGTCGTTGTGTCTGAATTTGATGCATTGGTGTAGGGAGGAAGGTACACCCCCTATGTCGTGTAGCCAAGGGCGGCCAAGCAGTAAGTTGAAGGACGCTGGGATGTCGATGACTTGGAATTTGATGCTCATTGTGACTTGCCCCATTTCTATAGGTATCACGACTGAACCTAAAGCAGTTCTAGCAGTACAATCGTAGCCTCGTACAGTGTGCCCTGATGGCTTAAGGTCTTTGTGGGTGAGACCTAATGATGATAAGGCTTTCTTTGGAAGGACGTTGATTGCAGAACCATTGTCGACCAAAATGCGTGGCATTCGGTATCCATTCACCTTAGCAGTTATGTATAGGGCCTCATGATGATTGTTCCCATAGGATGGGAGGTCCAAGTCAGTGAAAGTGATGACGTTGCCAAATTGTACCTGGCCGATCATTTGAGTAAGATCTTCGGGTGTAGCTTCTGAGGAAATGGTCATTTGAGCCAAGGCATTCTTCAACATTTCACGATGCTTGTGGGATGCTCCTATGAGATCCCAAACTGAGATGTTTGCTTGTGTTTCTTTAGCTAGGCTAAGAGAGGATCGTCGGGCTCATTTGACAATGAATCTTTTGCTTGTTTAGGAGGTTTTCATCCCTTGGATCTTTGTTGATAATCACTCGACCGGATCGTGTGAGGAGATTGACTGTTTTAGACCCTTTTTCTTTTTGTTCTAAGATTTCATCCCAAGACATCATGTAGCAGAAAGAAGATTTATTAAATTCAAAAGGGCTCTCGTCCACAGTTGTGGCTAGACGAGTAGAATCCTTGAAGCTACTTTCTACTTCTATCAAATTGACTTCATTATTTGGTAAAGGATTAGTAACAACATTAGGAAGTCCTCTCTTTTTATCATCGAAAAAATCTTGGATGACGTCTTTCAAGTGGAAACATGAGTTGGTGTCGTGGCCAGTGAAGTTGTGGTACTTGCAGAAGAGATGATGAGCATGATTAGCAGGAAGATATTTCTTTGGAGGTCCACCTTCTCTTGGTTTGATTTTTCCATTCTTGACAAGCACCTCGAGGAGTTCTTCTTGAGTTATCCCTTCAAGCTTGTCGTAATGCCTATCCCTTTTCTTCTTTTGTGGTGGAGGTACCGCAGAGTACTTACCATTTTCGGGATGATTGAAGACTATGGCATTGACGGAAGTGTCCTTAGGGTTGGAAGAGGAAGAGGAACTTTTGTTGTAACGGAACCCGCTTTCTTTCTTGGCTTCCCTTTTTTGCTTGATGAGGTCATCTAACCGTATGCCGGATTTGTGGAGTTCGGCGAAGCTAGGAAAGTAGTTGCCTGCAAGTTTGTCTTGATATTCTTCCCGAAGACATTGTATGAGGATGTGGATTTGTTCGTCTAGGCTTGGCCTATCAACGATTTCAGTCAGTTTGGTCCTCCATCTTTTGACGAAGTCTGTGAAGGATTCGTTCGGAAGCTGCTTGGTTTGTTCGAGGTCCCTTCTAGTAGTGCGGTAAGTGGAGTTGTCCTCATATTGCTTTTGGAAAGTACGACTAGCGAGTGGCCAATCAAGTCTTGTAGAGAGTGGAAGAGTCATGTACCAATCTCTAGCGGCACCATCGAGAGTTTGTGGAAAGCATTGAGCTAGCAGGTTGTCATCAACACCCATAGGTAGCATGGCCCAAGAATAGGTCTCCAAATGTGATTTGGGATAGGTAGTGCCATGTAATTTTGCAATGTCGGGTGCTTTGTATTTTCTAGGAAGTTTGGACATGGATTGACGAAGGGTGTCATAATCAATAGAGAGCGAGGCTCCCTTACTCACATCGAGGGATGCAAGTTTCTTTTCTAACATTGCCATGGTGAGGGGTTCGTTCTTGCTTTCCCCTTTGCTCTCTTTCTTGGATATGTAACTCTCGTTGTCAGATGAGGAAGATGACGAGCTAGGCTCGTACTTCTTTTTCTTGCTTTTGCTTTGGCGACGACCCTTGGTCTTTTAAGTGTATGATTCCTCTTCTTCGGAGGAAGAATCATTTTTCTTCTTCTTTAATTTATTGGCTAGTGCCGCCCTAATCTCTTGGATTTCTTCCACGAGAGTGTGGATTTGGGTAGCTTGTACCTCTAAGCGATCATTGGCTTCTTCCAGAAGTTTGTGGTTGTTTTCGGACAAAGTTTCGTCACCCGGAATTTCGTCGATGCCGGACATTTTGTTGGGAGTCTTGAGGTTGAATAGCTTCGGAGAACTGACAGAAGAGACGCAGAGATGGTGTCAGGATCAAATCTAGCCCCAACGAGTCGGAAGAAGGCTTAAACGGTTCAGGCTCAAACTCAGCAAACAGAGACATTGTCCCGCGCGAGACAAGCAGTCACGCACGAGACAATCACACGGAAAGTCGATTTTTATTAAACCTAATTTTTGGTCGGAACGGAGAATCCGTTTTGAGGGGTTTCTAAGGTCTTTATCAGAACCTAACGACTAAGTAATCATTCCTATTTTTGTAAAACAAAGTCATGTAAGATTGTTTGAAGAATTTTTTTTATTTCCGAAAGGGTCATTCCGAAGGGACATTTTCTTTTTCCGAAGGGACTTTTCCGAAGGGTCTATTCCGAGGGGACTATTTCGAGTCCTTCTTCTATAGTCAATTTTACATGGCTTTATTTTGGTCAAAAATAAGAAAAGATCACCGAGTCAAATCGACCGATCACGGAGTGATCCTAAAAAGACAATCTACATGATATGTGGCGATGCAGGGCTGGAAGGCTAGGCTCCCCACGATATGACAATCTAGATGGATTGAATACGCGGAGTGGAATGATCCAACTTCGGAGAGACCGGCGACTAGGTGGTTACCGTCATCCGTCCTTAGTGTGGGTCCCGGGTTAATCAGGGTATGTAGTGCAATGACATATATAATATGAGTGCGTGTGTGTGATAGTCAAATCTAGGTGATAGAATAAAATAGAGATTTTTTTTTGAAAATTAAAAGAAAAAACAGATAGTGGCCGCACCAAGTGGTTGCCTACGTTTCTCCCAAATTCGGAAGACTCAGGCCGTCGTAGTTCCAATTAATGAGAGAGAGAGATAAATAATTTAATTACAACTCCCGAATCCCCAGTGGACCGGACTTTAATTTAAAAAACCCAATCACATGCAATTTATAAATAATAATCAATTATTTAAACTAAATACGGATTCGAGTTCTAAATCTAAAAGGAGGCCTTAAGATGAATAATGAAATCTGGAATCCCCCTTGCGTGTTCGACTCTCATCTTGGACCTTGAGACGACAGAAGACGCGCTAACTGCCGAAGCGTTATCTCGCGCGAAACAGGTTATCTAGTGCGAGATAAGCTTGGTCTGAATACAAAAAAATAATTTTTTTTGAAAACCTATTTTTATTGACGCAAGTTTAAGCCACTTTAAATTTATATTCCCCAGCAGAGTCGCCACTGTAGCGATGCGCCGATTTCTTTTGTTTTTCACATCTTTTTGAGTCGCCACCTATATTATTTGTTTGTAAATAAAGAAAAACCATTTGAAAAGAGATTTTGGGTTTGGGGCTTAGGTTATGGAATGGGATGGTCAAGGAGCACCCATTCCACCCAATCCGAAGATCGGTCTTGCTAAAAGAGAGGTTTTCAAAGAAAAAGACATTTTAAATAAGTAAAAGAGATCCATTTAACGAGGTTAAACGAAATATAGGATCAATTGCTTCGAGACCATCCCCATGATTTGGGGAGGCTATAGGCCGATCCTAGGTTTGATGTATTATACCACTCTAACAATAAATTAGAAAGGGAAGAGGAAGATTGCCTCGTGTGAAGATACTCGAACAGAATTTCGACTCAAGTTTAGAGTCAAATCTTGATCCAGACAGAGCTTCGCCTCGGTCCTTGATTCGAGCTTCGATGTTTGTTTATCAACAAGGTTGACAAACAAACTTTAGGTGATTTTAGGGGTGATTTACAGGAATCTTTCAGGGAGAGAAACCAGTAAATGTGGGAGTTTTGACTTGGAAAGTCTGGAATCCAAAATACTGAAAGTCTTCAAGTATTTATAGGTGTTGGAGATGTGTTGGTGGAGAGATAAAACACCCCGGGAAGGTTCTAGAACCCAAATTTCATTGGATGGACGGATTGATAAAGTTTTATCCCGAAAGAGGTTGAAATCGACGAGTAGACTGACTTCTGCAGGTCTGCAGAAGCTCCTTGTATCGCGCTAGACACACCATTCCGCACGAGATAAGGCTGTCAGTGGACAATTCTGTCCTTCCCTCGTTATCTCGTATGCAGTTTAGTCCAAACTAACGGTCGTTAGTCAAAACTAAACGAAACATGACGAAATGGTGGATTTCTACTTCTTGACTCAAGGCGAGACTTAGAGTGGTATTAATCTGCTCCGATGGGTTCAGAATGGGGTGTCTACACTAAGCGAACCAAGATTGTGGCTAGTGGTGTATAACTACTTAGAACTCACCCTTAGTTACAAAATTGGAAACTGCTCATTTTCTCGCTCTATGTTTCCATCCAAAAATGAAACACCTTCGAAATTTGTATCTACACAAATTGTTTCAAAAAGGGTCAATGAGAGTTCTCCCAGGGAACAAGAAGAGATGTTTAAGAAAGCTGAAATGGTGATCCAAAGGTTTGAAAATGTTAAGAAAGCTTTAGCACTATCAATTGATGAAAATTATCAGCTCAACACGGAGAAAATTTGCTATGGTCTGAAATTAAGCTTTTAAAAGACCAAGTCAAAAGCATGACTCCTCTTGCTGAATTAAATATCACTCTTGAAATTAAAGTCGTTGCATTCAAAATTCGAAACTATGACTTGGTTGCTCAAAACATTGACCTTCAAAAGGTGATTAATGAGTGGACCAAATCTCGAGTCACTATGGATCAAATACTAGAATCCCAAAATTCTATTGGAGATAAAGAAGGCTTGGGATTTCAAACTAGTGACAATTTCAAGTGTGCTTCTTCTTGTGAAAAGAGTGAAAAAATTTCTGATCAAACTCATGAAAATCCTATGGGGAAGCATTCTAAATTAAAGGGTAAAGGACATGAATCAAAGGCTAAGCTAAACTTCCAAGATGAAAGAAAAGGAAAAGAAGGAAATAGGTTGTGATGAAAATTATCATGTGGTCGACCATATACCAAGCTTCCACAAGCAAGGTAAGTGATCCTAGGACATCTGTGGTCAACCACAAAAAGATGAATTTTGTTAGAGCCAAAACCTCTAACCCAGTAAAAGATGTGAAACCTAAGAGTAGTAAAGAGTTTATCAAAGCTCAGTTTGGTAGTGGCTTTCATCATTGTTTTGTGTGTGATGATTATGGTCACTTGGCTGCAGAATGCCTTTTGAGACTCACAACAAATGCTTGAAGACATAAGCCACCTTCGGTAAGACAAGTGTGGGTCATCAAAAGGTGCTAACCCTAGGACCCAAAAGAATAAATGGGACCTCATGTTTAAATGTTTATTTTTCAAGTCCTCTGCTTCATGGTTGGATCTTCCAAGACAAATTAAAATGAATGGTATCTAGGTAGTGGCAGTTCAAGACATATGACAGGAGATATCAACTTGCTGGAAGATGCCCGTGAAGAAAATGGTACATCGGTAACTTTTGGGGATAACAATAGAGGAAAGACAATTGGATATGGAGTCATTCGAAAAGGAAAAATTACCATAAGAGAAGTATCTCTAGTCAAAGGACTCAAGCACAATCTTCTCTCCATATCTCAATTTTGTGACTAAGGATTACATTGCAATTTCACTTCAACAAACTGCATCATTAAAGATGGCACATCCGGAGTCACGTTGCTCAAAGGGATTCATAAGAGTAATGTTTATATTATTGATTTCAATTTTGCCTACAACATTACTAATCTCTATTTTGTAGCAAAAAGTGTGAGTAAAAATAGTTGGTTGTGGCACAAAGACTTAGTCACTTGAACTTTAAGTATTTATCAAAGATTAGAAGAGAAAATCTAGTTCGTGGTTTACCCAAAGTAGTTGATCGCCATGACATGAAGTGCACAACATGTCAACTTGGCAAACTATTTAAGGCATCTTTCTCCAGCAAGACCGTGCCTTCAACTTCAAGATGTTTGCAACTACTCCACATTGATATGTTTGGATCTGTCACCACTGCAAGCATTGGAGGAAATATATATACTTTAGTTGTGGTGGATGATTACTCACGATATACATGGGCTGAGATGATGATCTCCAAAAATGATTGTTATGACATCTTGACCTCCCTTTTTAGAAAGCTCCAAACTAAAAAATAATATGACATCGTTAGTGTTAGATCAGATCATGGAACTGAATTCAAGAACAACGGTGTAGCTCAATACTATGATGACCATAGTATTGACCACAACATCTCTGCTGTTGGAGTTCCACAACAAAATGGAGTTGTGGAAATAAAGAATAGAACATTGATTGAGGCTGGAAAGACAATGCTCGCTGAAGCCAAACTACCACAACATTTTTGGGCTGAAGCAACTAACACAACACGCTTCACTAAAAATCGATCCCTCATCAACAATACCTACAACAAAAATCCATATGAACTTTAGAGAGAAAGAACTCCCAACATTGCTTTCTTCAAAATCTTTGAATGCAAATGCTTTATTCTATACAATAGAAAGAACATCAAGGCAAATTTGCTCCTAAAGCTGATGAAGGTATTTTTAATGGGTAATAAAAATAGTTTTAAAATAGTAAAATCTGTCCATGTTATTTTTTATGAACATTCTCTCCTTGAGCCACATTTTGCTCCAAATGTTGCTGATGATTTTATTGAGCCTAATGAGATAGATGTTCCCCCACAAGCTACACCTAGACCAGAGAATCATTCAACACAAGGAATTCCATCAACTTTGATCGCACCTCCATCAAGTTTTTCAGAACCAACATCAGAAGTTCCTACTGAAGATGTTCATTCAGATGATGATGCAGTTGAATCTACTCCCATACATTCTATTGAGCCAATACCTCAACTCACTTATAATGATTGGAATGGCTCAAATGATGTATCTCTAGAAGATCTTCAACAACAATCAAATCAACCAGATTTACCTACACAAATTCATGAGGTTAGAGATCACCCAATCAATAGCATAATTGGTGATTTGTTTTCTGGTGTTCAAACAAGAAGCTTACATTATGATGAGCACACTTCACTTATATCTCAAATTGAACCAAACAAAGTTGATGAAGTATTCCAAGATTCAAGTTGGTTGTTGATATGCAATAAGAGCTAAACCAATTTGAAAGAGGTAAAGTTTGGACTCTAGTTTCAAGACCAAAGGATCAAGGAGTGATTGGTACAAAATGGGTGTTTAGAAACAAGATGGATGAGAATGAACGCATCATAATAAACAAGGCAAGGTTGGTTTCATAAGGATATAGACAAGAAGAAGGAATCGACTACGATGAAACCTTTGCCCTCGTTGCAATACTTGAAGCTATAAGGATTTTCTTAGGTTATGCCTCTTTCAAAAGATTCAAGCTTTATCAAATGGATGTGAAGAGTGCATTTCTCAACGGTAAACTTAAAGAAACGGTCTATGTTGCACAACCTCATGGATTTGTGTCAAGCCAAAACTTAACGGCTTATTTTAATACCGCAAGTACACGGTGTAGATGTAGTATAGAAATAGCAAATGCGGGTCGATCCCATAAGTACAATGTTACTATGGATTAATACTTGCTTTTAGTTAATAATTATGAAGGTATTCTCGGGATTGGGAATCAAACAACCATGTATTCACCAAACAACCATGCTTTTTATAAAAATGATCAAGTCATAATCAAGGATGATACGCTATTAGTGCTACCTTCTCACGATCAAGCAAGATAGCACATGTATTTTAAGACTAACACGGCCTTTCTCTCAATGGTTTCGTACATTAGTCAAAACCCATTAAGTTTATATTAAATCCACGTACTTTGCACTAAAGGATCATTCCTAGGCAATTAATCTACTCTCGTGATTAATATTGTCTAATTTAATTCATATGATTTCGTTAATCAAGATTCACTGCTAAGTCCATCTCTTGATTAACTAGGATTCATACAAATATGGACGTCTTCGTATTCGTAGGCGTTTAAGAATGACATAAAGAAAATAGATTAAGAGATGAAGAAGAGGAAAGAAGCACGATTTAATAAGGTGAGCACATGAAGTTGAGTTTCCAACCCCAAGTAATTGGGGGATTACTCACTATCCATGATGAATATCATAAAAGATGAATTAGACATAAATAATGAGGAAGGGAAATAGATACTTATTCGGAAAACAATGGCTGAAAATAAACTTCCAAAAAACATTATTTCTTCAATCTCCAAAATAGTGCTCAAGAACTTACATATCTCAAAATAATGATGTTTATGAATTGCTAATTGTATTGGAGTATATTTAAAATAGTTTCAAGATGTCTAGATCACTGATTAAATGTCTTATTTATAGGTGTTTGGGTCAAAACTTGCACCAATTTCTCCAAAAGCCTCCACACTTTGAAAAAGGCACCTTTTGGCTTAGAACAGGTGCTGCTCGGCCAAGTCATATGACATGCTCAGCCGAGCACAACTTTCTAGAAGACATGTCCATTCGACTTTGATCTGGTCGGCCGAGTCTATAGGGGTGCTCGGCCAAGTACCTGCTGGTTTGGTCTGATCTAATTTTCTTTTTCCAATTTTGATCCTTCTACTCACATAAGCTTTACTCCATGCCCATTTTACTCAAAATACGTAACTAACTCCTGTTAAATCATAACAACATAGCACCAAGTATAAAATCCATGAAACAAGTACAAATATGAGCTAAATTAAATTAAAATGATTAAAACTAAACTAAATAAAGTACATATTTAGCATATAAGTGCCTGTAAAATAGAAAATTATCAAATCCCCCACACTTAAATTCATGCTTGTCCCTAAGCAAGTTTAGAACATAGTGATAGCTAAAAAAAATGGAAAAAGAAAAAAGTAATAAAGTCCTCTTATCAAAAGTGCGTTAAAAGATTGTTGACAAATTATTTTCTATCCATTGCCCCATACCTTTCATACTTAAAAACTTTGAGAAAAAAGATCCTAAAAAGATATTAGAAAGCAATTCAAAAAGTATAAATATATATATTACTAATGAACCCCACTAAGAATAAACATAAAAATGATTTAGTGATAGAAATGAATTTTTGGACCAAGAATGGATGGACTTTAAAAATTATTATTTTTACTTCAAATGCTAGGTGAATCAATAAAATTTTAAGTTTGGATAGTTAATTAAATGAGATGGATGAAATGTTCCATTAATGACAAAGATCAAATTTTCCAAACTTAGAAAGCACCAATTGACATTCAATTTGAATCAAAAGTGGAATTGGGGAATATCAAGGCTAACAAAAAATGAATCGTCTTCTTTTAAAAAGGGATAACGACATAAGTGCTTAAAGACTTTTTGAAGAGTAACATAATGCATCTTCTTTTTACAACATCACACTCTACTAATGATTTATACATTTTTGATTTTTGAGTGGAGAGCTTTTAGCAAGATGTATACACTTTTTATTCAACTAGCCTTGAAAGTGGAACGGGAAATGGGAATGATTCAAAAAGTGCATCAAGTGATGAGTTTCTATGATGGAAAATAAAATCTAAGTCCCAAGTTGAACAATTCATGAGAAATATTAAACAAAAAAAATTAAATCTTTTTTAGTGGAAAAATTTCATCCAAGTGCTTAACGAATTCAAAAGTTTCATAAATCAACAATGCTTCACAAAGTAGAATTTATTAGCTTTATATCAATTTATGATTTTTTTCATCTACTTTCTAGTATACTGTTAGGTTCATTTTCTAAAATTTTCAAACAATAAAAGATATGTAATTAAGAGATAGAAGATGAATTACCAAGGAAACTAGTAGGCAATGAACACAATATCATCATGGGGATAATTATTTATTTTTTTTTGAAAAAATGCTCTAATTTAACATGCATACAATAAAAATGAAACATAAATACTAATTTAACATGCAAATAACTAATGTATACATAAAGAAGATGTGAGAAACTAGATTATCATGCAACTAATTTATAATGCAAACTAAGACAAACTAAAAAAAAAACAATACGGATATTTTCTTTTCATCCACACTTGAAACAAACATTGTCCCCAATGTTACCAAAACAAGGTAACAACAAAATTATAATGGGGGTTGGGAAAATAAACTTACTGAGGTGGTGGTGGTTTTTTTTCGGAGCTCGGGGGTTTAAAGAGAGAGATTGAGTGAAGAAGACGAGAGAGCTTTGGGGAGAATGGCAAAAACAAAGATTAATGAAATAATAATAATAATAATATATATATATATATATATATATATATATATATATATATATATATATATATATATATATATATACTAAAAATGGTAAAAATTTATATAAAAAATATTCCACCATTTTATCATTCCGATGATGCTTGTTTAAGATTATTAGCTCGACCCTTTTTTTTTAAAATACAAAAATCTTTGGAAGGGATGTTAGATAAAAATAAAATTAATAGACAAAAAAAATGTAAACAATTAAAAGCAATTTATAAAATAGTAAACCGTTGTCTCCGGCAACGGCGCCAAAAACTTGTCAAGCCAAAATTTAACGGCTTATTTTAATACCTCAAGTTCACGGTGTAGATGTAGTATAGAAATGACAAATGCGTGTCAATCCCATGAGTACAATGTTACTATGGATTAATACTTGCTTTTAGTTAATAATTATGAATGAAAATGGATTGGGGGGAGAATTTGTTTTGTTTATGATTATCTAGAAAAGATGCAATACTACTCTAACTTAGGTTGAATTCTAAATGATGAAGGTATTCCCCGGATTGGGACTCAAACAACCATGTATTCACCAAACAAACATGCTTTTTATAAAAATGATCAAGTCATAATCAAGGATGATACGCTATTCGTGCTACCTTCTCACGATCAAGCAAGATAACACATGTATGTTGAGACTAACACGATCTTTCTCTAGATGGTTTCGTACATTAGTCAAAACCCATTAAGTTTATATTAAATCCACGTACTTTGCACTAAAGGATAATCCCTAGGCAATTAATCTACTCTCGTGATTAATAGTGCCTAGTTTAATTCATATGGTTTTGTTAATCAAGATTCACTGGTAAGTCCATCTCTTGATTAACTAGGATTCATACAAATATGGACGTCTTTATATTCATAGGCGTTTAAGAATGAAATGAAGAATAGGAAAGAAGCATGATTTAATAAGTTGAACACATGAACTCAAGTTTCCAACCCCAAGAATTTGGGAGATTACTCACTAGCCATGATAAATATCATAAAAGATGAATTAGACATAAATAACGAGGAAGGGAAAGAGATACTTATTCGGAAAACAATGGCTGAAAATAAACCTTCAAAAAACATTATTTCTTCAATCTCAAATAGTTTCCAGATATCTGGATCACTGATTACATGTCCTATTTATAGGTGTTTGGGTAAAAAGTTGCACCCATTTCTCAAAAAGCTTCCACACTTTTAAAAAGGCACCTTTTGGCTGAGAACAGGTGCTGCTCGGCCGAGTCATAGGACCTGCTCGATCGAGCACAACTTTCCAGAAGATATGTCCATTCGGCTTTGATCTACTCGGCCGAGTCTATAGGTGTGCTCGGCCGAGCACCTGCTAGTTTGGTCTGATCCAATTTCTTTTTTTCAATTTTGATCCTTCTACTCCCATAAGCTTTACTCCATGCCCTTTTTACTCAAAAACGTACCTAACTCCTGTTAAATCATAACAACATAGCACCAAGTATAAAATTTGCAAAAAAAGTACAAATATGAGCTAAATTAAGCTAAAATGATTAAAACTAAACTAAATAAAGTACATATTTAGCATATAAGTGTCATAAAATAGACACTTATCAATTTGGCGACAATAATCATCCTGATCATGTCTACAAACTCCAAAAAGCCTTGTATGGACTCAAACAAGCTCCAAGAGCATGATATGATACTCTATCTAAATTTCTTCTAGAAAAGGGCTTCAAACGAGGTAAAATTGACACAACTCTTTTCATTGCCAAACATAATGATCATTCTTTACTTGTTCAAATATATGTTGATACTATCATTTTTGGCTCTAATAATGAAATCTTATGTAAGCTTTTGAGAAGCTCATAAAAAAGCAAGTTTGAGATAAGTATGATGAGAGAACTTACATTCTTACTTGGGCTTCAAATCAAACAATGTAAGAAGACATCTTCCTTAGCCAAGCAAAATACACCAAAGATCTAATCAAGAAATTTGGACTTGAAAATGCAAAAGCATACGACACTCCTATGACCACTGGTAACAAGCTAGACAAAGACTTGAATGGTAAGAAAGTTGATCAAACTTTATATCGATGTATGATTGGCTCCTTACTATACTTAACTGCAAGTAGGCCTGATATCATATTTAGTGTTTCTGTTTGTGCTCGCTATCAAGTAGATCCTAGAGAAGCACATCTTATAGCTGTAAAACGTATTATTTGTTATCTATCTGGGGACTATTAGCCTTGAACTTTGGTATTCCAAAGAGTCATCTTTCAATCTTATAGGTTACTCAGATGCAAATTATGCAACATGCACAATTGACATGAAAAGAATAGTGGAACACGTCATTTCCTTGGAAATAGAATTGTTGTATGGGCCATCAAGAAACAAGCTTCAGTTTCTGTTTCAATAATAGAGGCTGAGTATATTGCAGCTGGAAATTGCTGTTGTCAAATACTGTGGATGAAGCAATAACTAGTTGACTATGGTATCCATGAAGGAAATTGTCTAATCTATTGTGACAATATATCAACAACTGTAGTATCAAACAACCCTTTCATGCATTCCAAAACCATGCACATTGATATCAAGTATCATTTTCTCAAGGATCATGTTGAAAAATGTAACATTCATTTAGAGCATGTGGGTACTGACAACCAAATTCAAATTCTGACTAAAGCTCTTGATTCCAGGAGATTCATGTACTTAAGAGGAGAAATGGATATGCTTGAGCTTATATAAACTTTTATATTTCTTTTGATTACTAATATTGTGTGTTTTGTGAAGTTTATCATTATGTGTATGTAGAAATGGTCCATTCCATTACTCACGGTCGACCGTACCAACATTCATCATACTCATGGTCGACCACATAAGCCTCAATGGATTACATGAGCTCCACAACACCAAAAGTGGACCGCATGAGCCTATGAAAACATCAATTCTAGGCTTTGTAGAAGCCTTTCTACGGTCAAACCCTTGGCTCCAAGCCCATCTTCGACTGTAATAATACTAAAGACCTCAGGTAAGTACTCTAACTTCATATAATTCTTGTTTGGAACTTGTCCATTTTTGGGACAAGATAATTGCACAAGGGTACTTTTGCAATTATTTTTCCTTCATTTTTCATAAATTCAAATCATTTATGTGGGGATTATTCTGTCTTTATTGCACATTCCCCAACAATTGTTCAACCGTCATTGGTTGTCAAGGTGGAGACGAAACTACTACTCCACCATTCACTCTACTACTCCACCTCTTCACTTCTCACAAACTCCCTGCACCCATATCCTTTGTCATCTGTAACTGTTCTTGTCTCCTCTCTCAACTTTCTCTCTCTATAACTTTTGATATAAATGGCTCCCTCAAAGAAACCATCTTCAAAGAAAATTTATGAGAAATTAAGCGATTATTCTTTCTTGTCTAAATTTGTAGTCATGGTATGGAAATTCTAACTCTAATCTTTATCAATCAAATGTTGAATGCTTGTTATTTCTCCATTAATGTCGAACTACCCATTGCTTCAGAAATCTTTGCTTGTTGGTAATTATAAGGAATTTTCCTACATTCTTACTTAAACTATGATTCTCTACTTGTTTATACCTCTGATTTCATGAATGAATAGTTCCTTGATGCTTTCTTGTTTGAATTTTCAAAAGTTAGGTCTTAGTTTTTTGAAAACTTAATGTTTGATTTCTGGGTTTCTATGTGATTTGTTCTTGTTTTCACTGTCATTTTGGTGAAATTCATGTCATTAGTGGAAAAATTGTTCTTGGTGTTCTTCAAGTGTTCTTCCTTGTATTCATCAAAATTTTCAAATTTTCTTCATATTTTGGGCCTTGATTAATTTTTTCATGTTTATGCACTTTGATCCATTTAGATTGCTACAGTACAATGTTATAGATATCGTATCAAGTGTTTAAATTTATTGCCGCATTCACGGTTGACCACAAACTCCTTCAACCGTACGGTTGACCGCACATGCTAATTTTCAAATTTGGTTAAGTACTTGGCTTACTTTTAAGCTTGGTACATACTACCTGTATACTCTCTTGCTCACATCCATATTGTTGTGCAGAATACTAGCCATTTCATCCATGGATGGGTGATAGACAAAAAGGACATAGCCAAGGATATATTAGGATATGTGATGCTTAAGGCTTTTAAGGAGAGTGAAATTCTTCCATTATTCACCATGAAGCAAACCTTCCATATCCTTGCCTTAGTGTACCAGTTCTTCCACAATGCTAGAGAGATCAGAATGAAGAATGATAAGGGGTAGTAGTTAGACTCATCAGGACCAAGATTCAAAGTGTACCTCTTGACATTGACTACATTGACATAGCAACTGTCCTAGGCCTCCCTCACATCAAGAATGACCCCTTAGATCTAGAACAAAAAGACTAGGATATTTTGGCCAAGTCTCTCATTGGGGACAAATCAGGGACTGCTACCCCTAGGAAGAACTTTGATGAACTGATGTACCACATTGGTCATCTAGTTGGTCATTGTTTCTTTTGCAAGACTGAAAACCAAGCTAATTTCAACAATGATTAATGGAAGTTCTCAGAAGCTATTTTTCAAGGAACAAGACTTCATTGGGCCAAAATCATCTATATGTTGGTGTAATGCCCTAGGCTATGGCTATGTTTGACTTGAACCGTTATGTATCATCTTTATCATTTATTATAGAGCACAATTATTCTGTTCATTATATGTTTGTATGTTTGTTATATTGAACTGCGTCCCTAGTTGTTGTGAACAACTAGTATAAGTTGGTAATGGATAATCATGGAGATGATTATATGCATGGAGATGCACATTACACTTATGGATACTTGCTAGAGAATAAGTATTGGACTTGACCTACTTATGAGATTTATGACATGGTCTGTTGTCATGATTAAATCTCATGATAGTCGTGTTATTGAATCCTTAGTACCTGAGATTATCATCGTCTTCCACATGACAAAGATCGTGTTTGATATAGTCTAACACTATCTTTAATCGGATAGCAATAAGGGCTATGTTAGCACGATTGGACTCATGTAGGGAAGAATGATAAGTCAAGACGGGATTTGTCCCCCTTATGAAGAGAGATGTTTGCTTGGGCCCCTCGATGAATGATGTTGATGAAATGTGTGGCCACACTCAAGTGATTTGATAGAGATCAAATGCATTTGGATTATCAACATATTCGGAATCGAGAAAGCATTGAACGGAATGAGTTGACATAGACCATGACTCATGTTCAATTGGACATCGTGGACAAAGGGATTATGACATTGGATCTATCAAGGAATCAAGCTTTGATGTTATATTTAATTGGATGGACATAATGATTTGCTAGAAGTCACTTATGTATTATGAGGTTGATGTTTCAACTCACTACCAACATAAAATATAATTCCTAAAGTGTCACACACAAAAGAACGAATTTGATTCAAGCTGAAAAATTGGAGATTTTGGGTTCTGGCACGACTCGTGACCAGGAGCACGACTCGTGCCCTGGGTCACGACTTGTGCCAAGGGTTATGACTCGTGACAAGAGTGGAATGCAAAGGGCACGACTCGTGCCAACGCTGAATTCGTGTCCGTACGGTTTTCCTTTGCTAGGAATGTTTTGGTGTTTGACAAGGTTTCTACCCTAATTGTTAGGGGATTTACATGGGATATAAATACAACCTTGCAGCCATAATTTTCACTAACACACATCATAATTCTAGATTTATGAAACTCTAGATTGATTTTGATTTTGAATCAAAGGTTCCCAAATTATTCCATAGTTTTGGCTTTGATTATTGAATATTGATTCAATAATCAAGAGGATCATCTAGCAATCCAACAAGAAGGTGTTCTTGGATTCGTTCGCGTGTGGATTATCGATAGAGGGTGATAAGTTAATCACCAAGAGCTTGAAGCCTTCCATTTGTTGATTCATCACAAGGTAAAGAACAAGGAGAAGATCAAAACCTTAATCAACGGTTTTGAGTTTCGTTTTGAGATTCGATTTTCAGATTCAAATTCAAGCTAAACATAATCGCATTCAAGGTATCTAAATTCTATCTCATATAAATTTCTAATCTTTTCATTCTAGACGGATCTTAGGGCTAGGGTTTTGATGTTATTTGTAAGTCTTCCGCTGCGTTTTTAACCCCAAAACCCAACAGTGGTATCAGAGCCCTGTCTTGCCATGATTAGGATTCAAATTGCATGCTAGATTTAATGTGATTATTTGCTACCATGTGATATGAAATAGATCTAGATTCCATATATTTTGTTTCTATGAAAAACAAGTATATGAGATATGCCATATTCATGATTAATGATAAATTAATTAGATTAGTTTATCACATAGGTTATTAATCTATTAATATGGTTATTTAGATTTGTAATTTCTCAAAATTAAATCAAATTGTTTGTATAAAATTTTGTGAAGCCCTATGTTCATGATTATGTTCACATGAGATCTATGTTATAACCATGCGATGTTTGTTACATGTTGAAAACCTTCTAAATATTTAAGTCTTATGCCATTCCTTGATTAGAACACTTGTGATACTTTAGGGTATTTGATGTAGTTTTGACTCTGTTGGGTGCATCTTATATTTTAATTTGTGATCAAGGTGAGATATTGGTTGATGTAGTTTTGACTCAGTTAGGTGCATCATTCCATGTCTCACATGTTTGAAAAAGGTTTTGACTTAATTGGTGCTTTCAAATGAGATTTGACCCAAGGCATAGATGAGATTTAAAACATATTTTTGACATATGATGTCTATTGAAATCTCATAAAAGATCTAAGAGTCATATAGTGATATGATTGTTGTTTCTACCTAAATAGCTTGATTTCGGGCATTGACTCAGTTAAACCAAAATCAAGTGAAATATGGATCTTAGCCTACTATGATTATATGATACATGTTTGTATTTGAAGATGTATAATTTAGTGGGAGTATTTATGAAATACGTTATTTGCTCTTAGATGATAAATGTATTGATATTGATATATGTTTATATTGTTTGCATATTTTATTGTAGAATGGCTACACACAATAATCAACCCCTGTCACTGCGATCAGTCCTTGAGAAGGGCAAGCTTGAGGAGAACGGTACAAACTATTCTGATTGGATTAGAAGCCTTAGAATTGTTCTAAAGTAAGAGAAGAAACTGTACGTTCTCAATGAACCCATTCCACCTCAACCTGCTCCAAATGCTTCTAGGGCTGATAGGGATGCACATAAGAAACATAATGATGATTCTACAGATGTTGCATGCCTTATGCAAGCCACTATGTCTAAGGCTCTTCAGAAGGACCTTGAGCACATAGATGTAGCATTTGATCTTGTTGAGCGCTTAAAGGAAATGTTCCAAGTGCAAGCAAGAAACGAGAGGTATGATGTGGTTAAGTCCCTGACTGCATACAAGATGCAAGAAAGGCAATCGGTGGGAGCTCATGTCCTAAAGATGAAGGGTTACATTGAGCGTCTCGATAGGATTGGAAATCCTTTGAGTTTGGAACTCGCCACAGATTTGATATTGAATTCATTGCCTAAAAGTTATAGTCATTTTATTATGTACTATCACATGACTGGCATGGATAAGAATCTCTCAGAATTGCATGCGATGCTTAAGACCGCAGAGATGAATATCAAGAAGCCTAAAACCGATACTGTGTTAATGGTTAACAAAGACAAAGGGTTCAAGAAGGATGGCAAAGGTAAAGCAAGTGTTGCTAAACCTAAGGCAAAGGTTGCCGTTGCCGAAGAGGCTCCCAAGGAATCTCAAAAGGATGCGGTTGGCTACCATTGCCAAGAGGTTGGACATTGGAAGCACAACTGCAAGGCTTACAAGGAAGGCCTAAAGGCGAAGAAGGGCAATACGATTGCTGCTGCTTCAGGTATCTATATGATAGATATTTTCCTTTCTGTTTCTAGTTCATGGGTATTAGATACCGGATGTGGATCTCACATTTGTTTAAATGTGCAGGGACTGAGAAATAGGAAGCTACTCAAACAAGGTGAAGTTGACCTACGTGTTGGGAATGGAGCAAGAGTTGCTGCATTAGCCGTAGGGACATATGATGTAACTTTACCTAGTGGCTTAGTACTTGTTTTGAACAATTGTTACTATGTTCCAGATTTGAGTAGGAATATTATTTCTGTTTCTTGTTTGGATAATGAGGGGTATAATTTTCTTATTGCCAATAAGAAGTTTTATATTTATTTAAATGATATGCTTTATGGTATTGCAAATTCATTTAATGGCCTTTATGTTCTTGATGTTGATGAGAAAAAAATAGTGTTGAAAATGTTTATCATGTGGACAAGAAGTCTAAACCGAATGACGTGAACAACTCGTTCATGTGGCATTGCCGGCTTGGTCATATAAACGAGAAACGCATTTCTAAACTCCACAAAGATGGAATGTTAGACTCACATGATTATGAATCATATGAGATAAGCGAATCTTGTTTATTGGGTAAAATGACCAAACCACCCTTCACTAAGAGTAGTGAAAGGGATAGTGACTTATTGGGCTTAATACATACTAATGTATGCGGACCAATGCGCAGCATTGCTAGGGGAGGATTTTGGTATTTCATTACATTCACCGATGACTTATTTAGATATGGCTATGTCTATCTAATGAAGTCAAAGAGTGAATCGTTTGAGATGTTTAGAACATTTCAAAATGAAGTACAAAATCAACTTGGCAAAACAATTAAAGCACTTCGATCTGATCGTGGTGGTGAGTATTTGAGCCAAGAGTTTGACAATCATCTCAAAAATTATGTAATTGTTTCAGAGTTGACTCCACCCGAAATGCCACAATGGAATGGTGTTTTTGAGAGGAGGAATAGAACCTTATTAGATATGGTTCATTCGATGATGAGTCAAGTAGACCTTCCTATATCCTTTTGGGGACATGCATTAGAGACTGTTGCGTTCGAACTGAATAGAGTCCCTACTAAATCGGCTCCTAAGACCCCACATGAGATGTGGCATGGAAGAAAACCTAATTTGTCTTTCATGAAGATTTGGGGTTGCGAAGCTTATGTGAAGAGACTTGTCTCTGATAAGTTAGCACCTAAATCTGACAAGGTTATTTACGTTGGTTACCCTAAGGAAACCAAAGGGTATTACTTTTACAACCGCGTTGAGAACAAAGTGTTTGTTGCTCAATATGGTACTTTTCTTGAGAAACAGTTTCTCAATAAAGCATCTAGTGGGAGTAAAATTGATCTTGAAGAAGTTCAAGAACCCAAAAATAACATGGAACCGATAGTAGAGACTGAACCAAGTCCACAAGAAGTTGTGGAACCTGTTCAAGATCCACAAGTCCATCGTAGATCGGATAGGTTACGATCCGCACCCGAGAGATATGGATTTATCATGTCGGAAAGTAATGAAGTGGAAGTCATTAAGAATGACGAACCTGCTTCCTATCAAGAGGCGATGTCCGATCCCAATTTGGATAAATGGTTGGAAGCCATGAAATCCGAATTGCAATCCATGTCGGATAATCAAGTTTGTAACTTGATTGAGCTACTCGAAGGTGTAAAAACCATAGGGTGCAAGTGGGTCTTCAAGAAAAAGACTGACATGGATGGGAAGGTGCATACTTATAAGGCTAGGCTTGTAGCAAAGGGATATAGGCAAACTCATGGTGTAGACTATGATGAAACCTCTTCGCCTGTTGTCATGCTTAAGTCTGTTAGAATTTTGATTGCCATAGCTGCGTATTATGACTATGAGATATGGCAAATGGATGTCAAAACCACTTTCCTTAATGTAAAACTGCTTGAGGATGTGTATATGACACAACCCGAAGGTTTTGTAGATCCACGAAATTCTAACAAGGTGTGCAAGTTGCAAAGATCCATTTATGGATTGAAGCAAGCTTCTAGGAGTTGGAATCTTCGGTTGATGAGAAAATCAAAGAGTTTGGTTTTATCAAGAACGAAGATGAACCTTGTGTATACATGAAATTCAGTGGGAGCATTGTGCTATTTCTATTATTGTATGTCGATGATATCTTAAGAACTCATTGGAAATGACATTCCTACACTTGAGACTGTCAAGTCTTGGTTAGGGAAGTGTTTCTCAATGAAAGATATGGTCAAAGCTGCTTACATCCTTGGTATCAAGATCTATAGAGATATATCTAAGAGGATAATTGATTTGAGTGAAAGTACCTACATTTACAAGGTTCTTAGAAGATTCAAGATGGAAAATTCTAAGAGAGGAAACTTGCCAATGGGTCATGGGGTTACTCTTAGTAAGACTCAGTGTCCTAAGACAACTAATGAGCGAAAGAGGATGAATGAAGTTCCATACGCTTCGGCTATTGGATCTATCATGTACGCTATGATTTGTACTAGATCTTACGTCTCATATGCTTTGAGTATGACGAGTCGATACCAATCTGATCCTGGTGAGAACCATTGGATGGCAGTCAAGACGATCCTAAAGTACTTAAGAAGGACTAAGGATGTGTTCTTGGTATTTGGAGGGATGGAAGAAGATCTTGTTGTAAGAGGTTACACAGATGCTAGCTTCCAAACCGACAAGGATGATTTCCGATCGCAGTCGGGATTTGTATTTATGCTTAACAGAGGTTCGATATGTTGGAAGAGTTCCAAGCAGAGCACTATTGTTGATTCTACTACTGAGGCCGAATATATAGCGGCATCCGATGCAGCTAAGGAGGCAGTTTAGATCAAGAAGTTCATTAGTGACTTGGAAGTTGTTCCAAGTATCACTAATCCAGTGGAACTTTATTGTGCCAACAATGGTGCATTGCGCAAGCAAAGGAACCAAGGTCACACCAGAGATCCAAAAATATACTCATTCGAGAGTTCATTGATCGGGGAGACACTAAGGTATGCAAAGTATCAACTGATGATAACATTGGGGATCCGCTTACAAAGCCCCTCGCACAAGCTAAGCATGATGGTCATGTGAGGTCCATGGGTATTAGATACATAGATGAAGCTTAGTGCAAGTGGGAGATTGTTGGTGTAATGCCATAGGCTATGGTTATGTTTGACTTGAACCGTTATGTATCATCTTTATCATTTATTATAGAGCACATTTATTCTGTTCATTATATGTTTGCATGTTTATTATATTGAACTGCGTCCCTAGTTGTTGTGAAAAACTAGTATAAGTTGGTAATGGATAATTATAGATATGATTATATGCATGGAGATGCACATTACACTTATGGATAGTTGCTAGAGAACAAGTATTGGACTTGACCTACTTATGAGATTTATGACATGGTCTGTTGTCATGATTAAATCTCATGATAGTCGTGTTATTGAATCCTTAGTACCTGAGATTATCATCATCTTCCACATGACGAATATCGTGTTTGATATAGTCTAGCACTATCTTTAATTGGATAGCAATAAGGGCTATGTTAGCACGATTGGACTCATGTAGGGAAGAATGATAAGTAAGACGGGATTTATCCCTCTTATGAAGAGAGATGTTTGCTTGGGCCCCTCGATGAATGATGTTGATGAAATGTGTGGCCACACTTAAGTGATTTGATAGAGATCAAATGCATTTGGATTATCAACATATTCAGAATCGAGAAAGCATTGAACGGAATGAGTTGACATAGACCATGACTCATGTTCAATTGGACATCGTGGACAAATGGATTATGACATTGGATCTATCAAGGAATCAAGCTTTGATGTTATATTTAATTGGATGGACATAATGATTTGCTAGAAGTCACTTATGTCTTGTGAGGTTGATGTTTCAACTCACTACCAACATAAAATATAATTCCTAAAGGGTCACACACAAAAGAACGAATTTGATTCAAGCTGAAAAATTGGAGATTTTGGGTTCTGGCATGACTCGTGACCAGGAGCACGACTCGTGCCCTAGGTCACGACTCGTGCCAAGGGTTACAACTCGTGACAAGAGCTGAGACACAACTTGTGTTTTTGGTTCTTTTGATCAGAACGAGTTGGGGCATGGGGAACGACTCGTGAGCATGAGTGGAATGCAAAGGGCACGACTCGTGCCAATTGGCATGACTCGGGCCAACACTGAATTCGTGTCCGTACGGTTTTCCTTTGCTACGAAGGTTTTGGTGTTTTACAAGGTTTCTACCCTAAATGTTAGGGAATTTATATGGGATATAAATACAACCTTGCACCCATAATTTTCACTAACACACATCATAATTCTAAGTTTATGAAACTCTAGATTGATTTTGATTTTGAATCAAAGGTTCCCAAATTATTCCATAGTTTTGGCTTTGATTATTGAATATTGATTCAATAATCAAGAGGATCATCTAGAAATCCAACAAGAAGGTGTTCTTGGATTCGTTCGCGTGTGGATTACCGATAGAGGGTGATAAGTTAATCACCAAGAGCTTGAAGCCTCCCGTTCGTTGATTCATCACAAGGTAAAGAACAAGGAGAAGATCAAAACCTTAATCAATGATTTTGAGATTCGATTTTCAGATTCGAATTCAAGCTAAACATAATCGTGTTCAAGGTATGTAAATTCTATCTCATATAAATTTCTAATCTTTTCATGCAAGACAGATCTTAGGGCTAGGGTTTTGATGTTATTTGTAAATCTTTCGCTGCGTTTGTAACCCCAAAACCCAACACTATAAAAGGTTGTTGGCCAGTATATATGAGTATCGTAAGAATGAATCTGCAGGCCATAACAAGTACAAAACCCATACTAGGTTGATTACCCTCCTTCTTACTCAAACAATGGAAATAAGTAAGATTTTGGATAGGCATACTGAGCTACATGATGAGATTCCCAAGTCAAAAACCTTTACAAGGAAAACAATGCAAATCTTCAGAAATAAAATTCAATGATGATTTGTATCACCAGTTTTGGGAAAAGGATCCAATTGAGGAGTATGTGCCTCCCAAGAGTTCTAAGAGAACTGGGAAGGCCTCTGTGGAAGAAGAATAAGTGGAAAAAGATGAAGACCCTAGAGAAGTGGTTAGAAAAGCTAAGGGTAAGGGTATTGTAGTTGAACAGCCAAAGGCCAGGTTTGTGGACTCCCCAAGTAAGAAGTCAAGCGGTATCAAGTTTAGAGAGCATACACTCTCTCAATCAAAATCTTTATCATCATCTAGCTCGACCGCACCTGTATGATCTACCACACTAGCCAAGTCCTCCAAAGTTTCCAAGCCTATTGTATACTTCTAAACCTTTAACTTTCCATAATCCCAAACCTACCAAGTGCCCTACTCACTCTAAATCTCAAACTTTCAAGCCAAAAACTCCACCCAAGAAAAAGCAGTCCCTTACAGTTGATGAGCAAGAAAGGCTCATTTATGCACAATTGTTTGTTGCTCCAGCTCAGAGGGAGAAGATAAAACAACCCTCTCCTTCTAAAGCTAGTGCTTCCAGCCCCCCAAAGAAGAAAGTTAAGTCGTTGAATGCCAAAAGGGCTGTTGAAGAATTAGGCTTATAAGATAGTGATAAGGATGAACTTTCTGAGGAGCATGTTGACTCAATTCCACACTCTCCTCTTGTTGAGCATTTGAAAAGGAAAAACAAGATTGCTATTCTTGATGATGATGCCAATGCATGGATCAATGACCTTTTTGAGGATGAGCCTAGGGTTGAGGATGATAGAGAAGCTCAAGTTGATTTGGAAATGGATAAGGATGATGAGAATGTTGATGGCCAAAATGTTGGTCTTGAAAAGAATGGAGATGAAATTCTTAAGTCTGGCTCTACTCCATGTGGCTGACCGCGCTGAACCTAATGTTGATGGTAACTCCTCCAAATCTACTACCCCTCACCAGAGTCCAATTCCTTCTCCTAAGACAGCTCAAAATGCAACTCTGGACCAAATCCTTACCAATGTTGAAACCCTAACCTCCATACAACTTGAAACCCAAAGCCAAATTGCCCAACTTGTTGCTAACCATTGCCTATCACAACTCCCTACAGGCTCAAGTTAATGCTCTTCCATCTAAGTTGATTGACACCATTAAGGGGGAGAGTAGATTTATAACAAAGGTTGTGAAAGCATTTTGTGGCTGGTCACACTAGTACTAGCACAAGCCTTGCAGCTGCCACACCCATTGCTACTCCTCCTCCTACTCCTGATGCAAACTCCATCTCTCAAGAGTTTCTCATAGAAGCAATAAGGGTGATGACCCAAACTTTGTAATATAGACTATCAATTGAAATGAAAAAGGCTAGTGATGAAATGTCTAGAGCAATGGAATAGACAAGGCTGAGGTTGTGGGGAAGATCAATAAAATTGAGAATGAGGTGGATATGTCAATATGGGTGCTATGACTGCCATTGGGGACAGGTTCAGAAGTTTAAAGGAGAAAGTCAATGTTCACACTTCAAGAATTGATTATCAAACTAATAGGGTTAAAGAGCTCACTAACCTCTCTATAAGTGCATTCTAAAGTGTTGAGAATCGGTTGACCGCACTAGAGACTGTTGTAAATGGTGAAGCTACTGAATTAAGAAGAGTGATATAAGTTGTAGCTGCTGAAGCTTCTGCATTCCACATGCCTGAAGACCTTCCACCAACTCCAGCCCCTCAAGCCAACCCTGCAGTCAACAGCTACACCAATATAGTGGACCGCGATAGCTTTGATGTTCAACCTCCTCCCCAACATTAGCTTGAAGACAGAAGATGATTCTCTCTAGGAAGCCTTTTGGGACTTTCTTGCTTTCTTAGTCATTTTTTACCTTGAACTCCTATTACTTCTTCATACTTTGTAAGTTATAACTTCTTTACTATTATCTAAGTATGAATGGAATGAATGCATCAACTATTGACTTTAAAAGCCTTATTCATTCAAACTGATTGTTTGTAGAATAATGATTGCATTATTTCAAAACTCATGCATATATCTTAAATTTCATATCATATACTTGTTCATGGTGTTTGAACATTTAGTTTAAAAACATTCCTAAGATTCATGATAACAATTTTATGAATGCAGTAAATGTATGTTTCTTACTTTTGTCATGTAATTTCTTTTCTTTTACAGGAAGTTAGAAACCTATAACTTAGCCTTAGTGTGTGCATTGACTTGGGACATGATTTACCATACTTAAATTTTTTGACATGTTATTACCAAGTACAATGAAATAGCCTTTGTTATATTAGATAATGGTCTCAATAAAATAGGGGGAGATAGTTGGGTATACTTATTATAAACCCCTCCTATTATTAATTTGATTGATACCATGACCTACTTTATCTTACATGGACTTTAGGATCTCATGTATGAAGTTTCACATTTCAATTTTAGTTAAGTCCATTTTTATAGATAGTGTTACTTAGGCTTTAGAGGATTAGAAATTTAGAAGTATTTTTGGCTCTATGAGAAGCTGAGTGGTCAAGCTTGCGGTTGACCACACATCTACGGTTGACCGCATGTTCCTTCAGCAAGCCACAAAATACTATTGAGGGAAAGAAGCTTAAACGGTTGACCGCAATACTAATGGTTGATCGCATATCCTCATTCTCCAAGCCAAATGAAGACCTTGAAGATAGAAGATAAGGCCTTGGTATAATTAATTATCTTTGATCACCACACAGAGTTAACTCAAATTATAGCGTTGCAAAGTTCACTCAAAGAATTTCAAAAAGGTGACAACTGTTATCATTCGTACAAAGATGTACCACCTTTCTAACAACCTCTGCAACATGAAAACAAAAAAAAATGTGCTCCAATCAGTCATCAACTACACATTATCCTTAATGTTTATCCTTTAAGGATTTCCAACGGCTACTTAATCATACAAGGGTATAAATAGACCTTGTTTTCGAGCCATAAAAATTGCTAGAGATATTGTTGTTGACATACCCAAGAAGTTTTGAAGCCGATACTCAGATTTCCAGAATCCTTTGAATCTTCAAACATTTCATATTCAAGCCTTCAAGAAACATCCTTACCCAGATCTCTCAAGCCTTTTAACAACTACAAGATTTATCAAGCTCTCAATACTTCAGTTATAAAGAGCTCTTGATTTTTGATCACACACACACACACCCCCATTGAATTCAATCATATTGATTGGATTACTTGGGAAACACAGGTTATAGTCAAGGATTAGCTTCATAGAAAAGATAGTTAGATTTGAGATTGTGATCACTTTGTAATCTTTGTAACATCTCCTCAAAGATCTAATATACTATCTGCACATAGAAAATCCAAGACTAACCATCTTGGTAGAGGACGTATATCATTTATGATTGAACCTCTCCAAATACCTTGTTAACACTTTCTACACTTTATTTTGATTGTTCATAAGTTTGCTTATTATTCTTTGTGTTTGATCTTTACATATATCCAAACTTATTGTGAATATTGTTTATAGTTGAACTTTGCCTAAGTTCATTTTCAATCTTGCGATCGACCACACTTGGATCATTTGTGGTCTATCACACTCTCTTGACCTCACTTTTATACTTAGAAACTTCCGCTGTGCATTTGGCTATCTTGGAAGTTGGTTTTCACTTGACCACATTTTCAACATAGTAAGCCAAGGTTGAAATTTTGAAAAGGGTTAGAAATTTTTTATACAGTTATTCACCCCTCCCCTTTAGCTGTTTTTCTTACCATTGTTGCACCTTTGGGACCAACAAAGCTATCATCACATTCATTAAAGATATTATGTCATTCTCACATCACTCTGTTTTCATGTACCATCTGAGAAATAATCTTAGATCTAAACTCATTGGTTTATCATTTGAGGTTCGGTCTAATATTCTTTATAAATATTCCAATCTCGCAAAAGCTCTAACACGTGAGCTCTTTCAATTTCACCTTAATGTAATCATAAATGAGGGAGGTACTAAGGTGCGAGAGTTTCTGAATAACCTTCGAAAAGAAGACTTTGCCACTGCTTATTTCAAAGGTCGTCGTTATGGGGAAATGTGTTCAAATGCAGCCAAGTCATTCAACGCTATGATAAAAGATTTTAAATCACTACATGTTCTAGAATTGATAGATCAAATGCGTTTGAAGATTATGGCAAAAATTTCCATACATAAACAAGACTAGGCTAATTGGGCGTTTATATAGTTCCATCATACTTTCATACAAAGGGTTGATCTCATTCCTTTCTTTCCTTTGTTCACTTAGACAAGTGTAAAGACAAATCAAGCTGTAGCTACAACCATACAAATAAGAAGGCACTCTAAAAAAAAAAAAATCTCTCGATCAAGATTCTTTGAATCGTTTATACAAAAAAGGAAGGCTTCCCGAAGAAATCCAAAATTCAGAAAGAAGTGGAAGTTCATAAGGAAGAAATCCCAATGTGGCCGAACGACTGATAAATGTTATATCTGTCAAAAGAAAGGACATTTTGAGAAGGATTGTCCAGACAAGCGAAATTCCCAAGCATTAATCCAGACTCTCAACCAAATCGAGCCAGTTGATCTCTATGACCTTGAGTCATTGTACTCACTTGATGATGAGCTTGGTGATTCTGCTATTTGCACAGTTTCCTATTCTGACTCCTCGTCAGTTTCCATACTGAATCTCAAAATTCTTCCTCCAAGCTTCTGGAAGCCACATCACCAAACATTCCTTGCAGCCAATAGAGAAGTGTTTGTGATAGACAAAATTAGCATCCCAATCCAAAATTCGCCTCTTTCCCAAGTGTGTCATAAAGCATAGGCTACTTGGCTCAAGTTCTCATGGAAAAGACCTTCTCATCGGGTTTGATATACTTCATAAGTTACCTAACTTAAGACGGACAAAAAATAGTCTTTATTATACAAGTTTTTTAAATCCTTGGAGCCCAGTCTCACACCTTTTCATGACATCTACCAATACCATTGAGTCACTAAAACACCAGCTTATCCAAACCTCATGCACTTCTTCCTATATTGAGTTTCTCTCCAAGTATCCATCACCTTTGTGGCTAAATCCTTCTTTCTTTGTTTCCTTGCCATTTAAGCAAAATGAAGATGTGAATCCTACCAAAGCTAGCCATCCTAGAAAGAACCCAGACCATTACCAACTTGCCCTCCAAGAGTGAACTGAACTTATTAGCCAAGGTATTCCCACGTCATCTCCATGGGCATGTGAAGCTTTCTTTGTCAACAAGCGTAGTGAACAAGTTCGTGGAAAGTTATGATTGGTTATTAATTATCAGCCACTAAATCTTTTTTTGGCAGATGATAAATTTCCTCTTCAGTAGAAAAAATCCTTATTCCTATCTCTTTCTGATGCAAAAGTTCTTTCCAAGTTTGATTTGAAGTCAGGTTTTTGGCAATTAGGAATCAATCCTGAAGATAGACCAAAATGACCTTTTGCATACCTGATCATCATTACCCATGGAAAGTCATGCCGTTTGGTTAAAAAATGCACCCTCTGCTTCTCAAAAGGCAATGGTAACCATATTTGAACCTATACTTTCTAATACCCTATTTTATATTGATGATATCATGTTGTACTCTGCTGATTAAAAGCCTCACATATACTTACTCTCAAACTTTCATTCCCTGGTCACAAAGTATGGTATAATGCTATCAGAAAAGAAGATGGAAATTGGTGTATCTTCTATCAATTTCCTTGGCATAGACATATCCAATGGCAAATATCAGCTTCAGCCCCACATAGCTCAAAAATTGCACAAATTCCCATATGAGTTATCCTCTCCAAAAGCAGGTCAATAGTTCCTTGGACTAGTCAATTATATGGTTGATTTCTTACCGAAGTTATCAAGTCATACAGTGTGGTTGTTCCCCATGCTCAAACGGAATTCTCCCCCTTGGATAATAAAACAAACAGAAGCAGTCAGGACAATCAAAAAGTTGATTGATGGAATGCCCCCTTTAAAGATTCCCAATTCATCCGAACAACGAATATTGTAGACCGACGCTAGTGATGAATATTGGGCATTAGCATTATTCATCCGAGACAAAACCAAAAGATCAATATGTGGCTACAAGAGTGGCACGTTCAAACAATCGTAACATCACTACCACTCCACGTTCAAAGAGATTCTTGCAGTCAAAAGTGGAATAAAAAAAATTCCAGTTCCATCTAATTGGGCATGAATTCTAAGTTGAGATGGACATGTCCTCCTTTTCACGCATGCTGGAATTTAAGAGAAGAGCACTTCCCCAGCCACAACTTTTGCGATGGCCAATTGATTTTCCCAATGGAAATTTAATGTGAAGCATATTAAAGGTAGGACAAATGTCCTTGCTGATTTCCTTTTAAGGCCAAGTGACTATAACAAAATGCAATACCTCTATAGTTTCACAAATAAACCCAAATCATTCCCCGAAAATCTTTCCCATGGTGTTCACTGTCAATGAAGCCTCCTCCTCTTCTCGCCCAAACACTTCTTCCTCAGAGCCCCTTAAATATTCCCTATTCTCCACCTTCCAAAAGAAGTCACTGAAGTTATAGCAGAAATGACTCTCAGCCAAAGAGATCCCAAACTACCAAGTTCTCTTCCTGTCATTCTTCATAAATTTGGTATAATCATGGATGGCTACAAATTTCATCTAGATTATCGTTTTTTGAATATCTTTAGGATATACGACTTGTTTAATTTTCCAAAAGAAGCACTCTGCTTTTTCTGATATTTATTCGAATCATATACTATTGATGTCACTTTTAACACAATCCGACTCCAATCGTATCTCTTCCAATGCCACTTTGGCCGGATACCTCATAATTCCTGCCATTTGTTCGA
Organism: Adenophora triphylla var. japonica; assembly: GCA_022495995.1. Classification (NCBI taxonomy): domain Eukaryota; kingdom Viridiplantae; phylum Streptophyta; class Magnoliopsida; order Asterales; family Campanulaceae; genus Adenophora; species Adenophora triphylla. Next base: position 360,948 of record JAFEMH010001512.1, read on the forward strand.
CTTTTCGGGTGGTTACTTCCTGCTCATCAATGGATGCAAATGTTTACTACCCCAAGGCATAAAGATCATGTGGTGATAATGTTTCGAAGGCCATGCTCATATCTTCCACCATCAATTGTTAAAAGTCAAGAACAATCATTTGTTTATCATGTTCTGATTGCTTTCATCCATGATTGGTATAATCTTGATAGGAAATATCTCCAAATCTCCATGAAATATCATGATATCCATGTAGGCATGAGAGAAGAAATGGCACGAGCAAACATGGTTGACCCAAAATCAATCCCGATAGATATACTGTCTACAAAAGAAGTTTGGCCAAAAGATCACCCGTTAGTTGCAAAGTGGATTGCAGCATTAGAATACTGGAACGCATCACACCTCTCCACGAAGTTAATACTAGATGGTACGGACTATTTACCAGAGAGTGATAAAAGTGATAATGAAGAAAACTATTTTTTCCCTATGAAGATGACCCATCTCATCCAAATTCTAGATGGAAATAAAATCAGCAATTAAGTAATTGATGACAAGCACCATCCAACATGATTATGTCATCACTCTTACAAGTTGTTTGTGATGATGTAAGCGCTTAGGTCATCTTCTAGTGCTGATTTCTCTTTTATCTTTAAAGTATTATGTGTGGTTGTAAAAGAAAGATAAGATTTCATCTTATCTTCTTGTTTAAAGTTTGCTGTTTGTATCCTATCCCTTATGTACTATAAATAGGTGGTAAGGCTTTCATTTGTAATCATCTGAATAAATAAAAACCAAGTTTCTTATATATATTTCTTCTTACTCCCAATTCTCTCTAGTCTCTAAATATTTTCTTATATAGTTATAATCCCAGTTTAAATGTCTTGTTTTTGAGTCTTCTTTATATTCTTAAAGGTCTTCTATAGATCTGCCAATACACTCTCCCCTCGCCAATATCCCAAAATATGAAAAGAACAAATTTTTTATATATTTATATATATTTTTTTAGGGTGACACTATATACACTTCTCTATAAACCCATAAACTCGGAGAGACATCTACTCCCAAACTCAAGACATGTTATGTCCTCCTAGCATAAAGAACTAAAATATGTTTTGGGTTCAAAGGATGATATGACATAACAAACAAATAAAATAAAGCAATAAAACATACCTAGTTGGGTTGCCTTCCAACAAGCGCATTTGGTTAAGGTCGTTAGCTCGACGGTTGCTCACATTTGGACTTTTCCTTTCGTCCTTTGACCCACTTTGCAGTTTTGCAGGTCTTTATTTTCAGATTAAGCGTCATATATATTCCCCTTTTATCATATCATTTATAACTAGAGTGAATTTTTGATATTTATGTACCTTGGGCTTTACCACTTATGGCCTCTCACCATCTTTTTCACCATCACAAAAGGGAGGAGAAGGTGTAATAATGATAGTCATGTTTTCATTGGGATTGCTAAGGGGTTGAAAATATTTATCCGCATTTTGAACATCCTTAGTATCCCTCTCCTCGCCACCATTTAGGGCAAATTCAATCTTGTCACAAATTTGCTCATGTCATGTTTTCTCGACCTCCGCAATCGACCAACTTGAACTATCTATAGGTAATTCATCCTTAGAGTCTAGAATGTGGATCTCATAGACAAAATCTCTGTTACGTCCTCCAAAGGTTGCTTTTCAGGTCGTAGTTCATTCTTAGAGTCATAATTGGAGATTTCATAGACAAAATTCCCTTCTACTTCCTTTAAAAGTTGCTCTTTAGGTTGTGGTGGTTGTAGATCATCAAAATAGCTCGACTAACAAGTTGGATCATATACCACTTCTTCCCCCTCATCATTCACTCTCCAAATCAAAATTGAAGGTTGATTTTCCCAATCTTGTTTATAAGAATTTGGGGATGGCCCAAGTAAAGATTGCCAAGATGGGAAGGGGAAGCTTTCTTGTACCTATGGAGAAAACTCCGGAAAATATGTTCTAGATGGACAAGCGTTAGTATCATGGGAGTAAACACCACAAATAGAACATGCCTCTTGAATATTCTAGTTTGCAAAATTTCTATTTACAACTAGCCTTGTTAATTATTCTAATTGTTCAGACAAATTGGTCAATTATTGGAACAATCTCTGTTCAACCAACTCATCATAGGAGATCATTCCATACATCCCTCTAAGAGTATCTCACACATCAACTTTATAAAAATAAAAATAAATAAATAAATAAAATAATCTAGTTACAAAGAAAAATAAAAAAAACATATTTACAATGTTGAAAATTTAACTGTGGATTACAAAATTAATTCCTTGGCAACAGCGCCAAAATCTTGATAGGAAAAAAACCCACTTGTAATAAAAACCTAGCAAGCGAACTAGTTATCGATTTATTAGTATGCACATAAAAAGGGTCGAATACACAGGGACTTGTGTATCAACAATTTGATTCTCAACAATTAAACAAAAAAATTATTGATTGGGGTTTTGGTTTTGATTAACTACTAAAACAATTAAACAACTAATAAAAGGATTACCGAATTCCAAGAAATAAGTATCTATGGAATGAGATTCATGTATATCACACCAATATGCAAAATTAATAATACAATCAATCATAGTTGGGGGTTCATCCTCTTTAGTAAAATTGAGCATTCACACGCACACAATTTAGTATTTTTCAAATATTAGGTTTTCTGCAAAGTACATTTAATATTCAAGAACCCATTAAATCCTAGGAATCAAAAACCTATACTTTTGGTTTGAAATCACTTGTCAAAACCTATATTATATTAATTCAAAAGTTTGACTAGCATGAATCAAGCAATCACTTGTCAATCACCACACACAAATTTGGTTTAAAAGCTAATCACATCTTCCCATGTGATTGTAGCTTAGAAAAACCTAATTAAAAATACTTTTGATGAACCTAACCCTCAATTGATTGCAAGATTAATTAAAGTATAAAGGATTAATATACATTACCTCCATTCCGCAGAATAAGAGAATTAGTCGGTCATGTCCATGAAGAACATCAACAGAGCTTCAATAATTGCATAAACCTTCAATGGAATTATTGAATTAAAACTTAAGATTTTTGTTACAACTAAAGAAAAGACTAAAATTATGTACAAGGTTGTCCAAGATAGGTCAAAACATTGCTGGGGTGTTTTATTTATACATGGGAGAATGAGGGGTCAAAAATTAGGAAACTAGGGGTAATCCAAGCCAAAACACGAAAACTACTGAAGCTATACGGAGGGGTTGTACGGCCGCACACCACCACCTTGTGCGACCGTCTGGAGAAAAATTCCGTGCACGGCAAACTTGTGCGGTCGCTCTCCTTCATTTATGTGTTAGCCCTTCGTGCATCACTGACTTGTACCTTCTTCAGCAAACTTCTGGAGGTCATAACTTCTTCGTACGGACTCTGATTGAGACGTGCCACATATATTTGGAAAGCTTTCAACGAGTACTATCTAATGAAAATTAATTCTCAAGGACATCTCAAATTTTTCCTTCTAGAACTTCCATTATTTCCTCCTTTGATGCTTTATTTTCGATCGTTCCTTTTGTATTCATTAAGATTATTTTTCGCGACTTTTTCCTTTCATTCCCTCTATTCATAAACACTCCAAAAACCCATAAAAAAAAATAAGGTTGAGCATCAAATAGGTGTAAAGATATATCATTTAGATAGGTGAAAACACATCCATCACACGAAATCAACCAACATTTTATCAATTGACTCTAGATGGATCAACATACGTGCTTTCCAGACATCACAGTGATCTTCATCCAAAATTGGAATGTGAGAATAGTTAACCATTTTCATATCTTTTGAAGTTATAACGAATCGGCACCCAAGTTGTTAAGTTTGAATAACAACGGATAGTTTTATAAATGTGTTTGCTCTGATATCACTTGTAGGTGCCAAAGGCAAAACAAGGGCATGAAAAACAGCTAGTCGGGGGTAAATAGATGTATTAATTTTTCAACCCTTTTAAAAAAATTAAGCAAGGCTTACAAGATTGGTTGTGCGGTTTAAATATGAATCACGGTCAAATAGTTTTAAATGCACAACAAAATTTTGTACAAGTAAAATGAGTGTGGTCAAAATAAGTTTGGCTGAAACTACGGCCAAAAATAGGTTTTAAGGCAATAGAAACTAAAAATAAAATTCACACAAGTTTGGAAATCTGTAAAGATCAAACACAAACAAACAATAAGCAATTTAAAAAATAATGAAAGTAAAGTGCAGAAAGAGTGAACAAGCTATTTGGAGAGGTTCAATCGTAAGTGATCTACGTCATCTACCAAGACGGTTAGTCTTGGATTTTCTAAGTGAAAATATCATATTTGATGTTGAGAAGCTTTTACAATATTACAATGATTCAAAACTCAAATCTAACTATCTATTCTATGAAGCAAATCCTAGACTATAACCAGTGTTTTTCAAGTGAAACGATCTATGTGATTGAATCCAAGGGGTATGTGTGTGATCAATACTCAAGAGCTCTTTATAATAAATATAATTTTGAGCCTAATTAATCTTGTTGTGGTTATAAGTCTTCAGAGATCTGGGTAGGGATGTTTCTTAAAGGCTTGAGGGTGAAGTATTTTAAGATTCAAATGATTCTGGAAATATGGGTTTGAGATTCAAAATTATTTAGGATTCAATATCAAAATGTCTCGAGCAATCTTCATAAGTTGATCACAATGTCTATTTATACCCTTGGGTGATCAACTAGCCATTTCAAATCCTTAAAGGATAAATATCAAGGAAAATGTGTTGTTGATGTATGATTGTAGCACATTTTCTTATTGTCTTCTAAAGTGTTTTCCAAAAATCATTTTCATACACAAAATCTTTCTTTCAAAGGATGAAATTCCCCTTCCCAAGCAAATGAAATGCTTGAAGTCCTAATGTACCCCAAGGATGGTTTGATATAGTAGATCACCACTAAAATGTTTAGTGATCACTAATCAAAGCCTAGGGAAATGGGGATAAGCATGGATGCAAAACCCCCTTTAAAATCATGTTTTTCCTTCTTGAGAAGTTGCTGTCCAGTAGCAATTTTCTAAGACCTCTGTCCATGGTCTAATTTTTTGGACATACAGAAACTTGGAATTTGGTGTTGACTACAAAATACATTTTGTAGCCAACATCCATATCTTTCCATACATATTTTTATTTTATTTCTTGCGTGAGTAAAACTCCTTTTTTCAAATTTTCTTTTAAAGGTCAGTTCATCAGTCTCTGAAAATCCCGATTTCAGATCTGAGATTTCCAGAAGGTTTTGGTCCACCAAATCATCTCCAAAATGGAGAGTTCTTTCACATAAAACTTATTTAAGGTATTTTGAACATTTTTCATTCTCGGACTTTTCCCAGATTCTGGAATTTTAAAGCCCTAAAGTCCATTTCAAAATCAAGTGTCCACTGCCTTTTTCTTTCTGGCAGAAGTGACTTTCAACGTCAAAAAATCTTTTGAATATCAAAACTCAACCCAAAAATCACACCAAAAATCATGGGATTAGTTTAAAGCCTTAAAAAGAGTTTTCAATTTTTACTTTCCTCAGTTTCAACTTATTTTGGCCAAAACACACACACACACACATACACACACACAACAAAGGATTTTGAATGTTTGGAAGACTCGTTTTTACGAGGCATTCCGGGTGCACACTAATGTCCTTCCCGGCATGTAACGTGACCTCCGAACCCAAATCTCTAATCTCGGACATTTTTCAAAGTTTTGGCCCTTAAAACAAAAATGGCGTGGCGACTCCGTTTGATTTTCAAAAAAAATCGGGTACATCACACATGGGCTCACAGAGAGATGTCAACTGGTTGATGAAGCGACTGGTGTACTGAAGTCTTCCCATGAAGCTCTTCACTTCTGTTAAAGTCTGTGGTGGCTTCATATCGATGATGGCTTTGATCTTCTTGGGATCGGCTTCGATACCTCTTTCTGTAACCATGTACCCCAGTACCTTGCCGCGCCTGACGCCGAAGGTGCATTTTGCCGGGTTTAGCCTCATGGAGTGCTTTCTGAGTCTGTTGAAGAGGGTTGTTGCAGCCCGCTGGTAAGTAGCCCCAGTGTTCTTCAGACTGAACGGCATGACTGTGTAACAGTATGTCCCCCATGGAGTGGTGAAGGCAGTCTTGGCTTGATCCTCCTCGGACATTTTGATCTGGTTGTATCCAGCGAACCCGTCCACGAAGGACTTTACTTCGAAGTTTGCCGTGGTGTCGACCAGCATGTCGATGTTAGGCAGTGGGAAATCATCTTTAGGGCTGGCCTTGTTGAGATCCCGGAAATCCACACAGCATCTGACCTTTCCATTGGCCTTGGTGACCGTCACGATGTTGGAGAGCCAAGTCGGGTACTCAATCACTCTGATGAAACCAACTCGGAGCATTTTATCAATTTCTTCTTTAACTTGCAAGGACCACTCTGGCTTGATCTTGCGCAGCTTCTGTTTGACAGGCTTGGATTCGGGATCCGGGGGAATTACGTGCTCCACGATTGAGGGATCGAGTCTGGCATGTCACCCGGTATGACTGTGCGAACACGTCAACATACTCCCGGAGGAGGCTTATCGGGGCTTCCTTTTCTGCATCGGTGAAGAAGCTGCCCACTTGTGTCTCTTTAGGCTCTTGCTGACCCCGTGTTCACTTTGGTCATAACCTCTTCGGCAGCTTGGGCCCGGTTGTCCTCTTGGTCAACTACACTCTCGAAAACTTCTTTAATGTATTGTTCATTTAATGTGTCTGCTTCTTTATCAATTGAATTATTAACGTCTTTTAAGTTGTTTGTTAACTTATCAGTTGTTAAAGTGGCAATGAGAGGATAATCCAAAAGGTCGGACTTTTCATTAAACAAGAACGGGAATACATGATTGGCTACATTATTATAGTCCTCCGGCGTAAGGCCGTTGGATGACTCAGAGGACTGGACTTTGACAAGGACGACTCGAGAGGGTTTGAGACTCGTGTTTAGGGAGATGTGGGTGCGGGCCCGGCTTGTCTTCCATTTCTGCTGGCTTGCCCTTGGTCAGGTGAAAGTTACCCAATTCTTCGATGGCATTCTTGGATGCTTGATGAGGGTGTGGGGATCGAGAGGCTTGGCTTCTGCTGTCCCAATCATGGCAACCATGCGTTGTCGGAGCCCCAGTCGATCAAGTTTGGCAACTCCATGACTTCTTCAAACAGACTCGTAGAGCCGGTCCACCGAGAGCATCTTCTATGAACTCTGGTTCCTTCGCTTTGGACTTACCGTCTCGAATGTGGCCTCGGCGGCTGATCCGAACAATTTGTTTCCCATGGAGAGTACCTTGAGTTGCTCCTCCAAGTCGGGATTCCCTTGAATGTGTACTCATCTTTGGACTGTGGTTGCGGTTGGTCCAGGTAGAGGCTGTGATGTCGAGGAACGCTCCCCTTATCGGATTAGCTTTGAGTCCTCTAAAACGCTTGAGGTCCCGTGCTAGCTGTTCCATTCTTCCCGTAGTCTCGTGTGACTATCCCTGCTTCTTTCTCATCTTCATCGGTTCCACTGTCGGTCCCCTCGGTTCTGGCTGTCGGTTCATTGTCGGTCCCCTCGGTTCTGCTTTGTCGGTTCCCTTGTCGGTCCCCTCGGTTACGCTGCTTTGGTTCCCTTGTCGGTCCCCTCGGTTACTGCTGCTTTGGTTCCCTTGGTGAAGTAATGAGCGAGGTCAAAGCTGTAAGGTCGGAGGTGGGTGTGCCGTCGGAGGTTCCCCTTTTATGGGCCGCTTTGCCTTAGTGCGGGCGAGCCTTTTGTCTTCCTTGATGTCAGCCGGTGTTAGCACGTAGCCAAGCCCCTGGACCGTGGTGTGGTCCTTGACTTCAATAACTTGGTGTTGGCCTTGCGGCCTTTTGCCGAGCCCCGGTCTGGGATGAAGTTCATGAGTTTCATCATCCTCATGGCGGGAGGAATCGATCGTGAGACAGTGGAAGGTCCACGTTGCATATTTGGATCTTGGAGGTCTCCCGAGATTGAATCCGATTAATGGCATGTCGTCACTATGCTTGATTTCTAACACTTTGGAATGTCATTGGTCTTTGGTCCCCTCGGTGGTGACGCCGTTGCCGCAGATCGTGGTTAGCTCGTTGCCTTGCATGAACTTAAGGCACTGATGAAGGGTGGATGCCACGACATTGATTTGATGCAGCCAGGGACGCCCCAGGATGGCTGTGAAAGTGATTGGAATGTCCAACACTTGAAATTCGGTGGGGATCTTCCTCTTGCCGAACCAGATATTAAGAGTAGCAACCCCGAGAACCTGTACGGAAGTAGAGTCATAGGCCTTGACGGTGTGGGTGAAGGCTTAAGATACGTGGGCTTGATGTCAAGCGGGTCCATCATCTTGGCGGGCAAGACATTCATTCCGGAACCTCCGTCTACCAACATGCGGGGAAAGGCAATGCTCGTCCAGTAGTGATGTAGAGCGGCTCATTGTGATCGGCCCCTAATTTTGGAAGGTCAAAATACGTGAAGGTGATCATGTTGCCATAGTGGATGTTGCCTATCATCGAATGACTTCATGCGGGGTTGCGTCCACGGGGACCATGGTACGGGCCGGACTTTCCTCTAGCTTGAGCTTGTGAGGATATGAAGAGGTGAGCGAGAGACCAGAGGGAAATGTTTGCACAGTCCTGGCTGAGTGAGGATCGGGTCCTCTTTCAAGGAATTTGCGTCTTCGGGTGGCCGGATTGCAATTACGGCTCCGTCGGCTTTTTGGTGGCCTTAGGTGGCAATGCATGGATTTGACCCGATCCGGTTAGAACGCCGACATCGGGTTTGGTCCCTTACGAATAGGCCGCTACGAGTTGAGCCATAGTTAGAGGAGGATTCCTCGTAGCATAGGGCCATATGTCTTCCCTCAACTCATTGATGGTGGATGAATTCCGGGAGCTTCGGCGGCTTGACGGATTACGTCCCGGGATACTTGTCTTGGATGCCTCTGCGGGAGGTAGCCTACGGTTTGACGTAGTTGTTCGAATGTCGGTGCACAACGGTGGTTGCTGAACCCAGGCGTGCGTTGCGACCCTCCCGGTGGAGGTTGGAGAGTTCTCGGCTCAAGCGAATGGTCTCCTTGATCTCTTCACGGTATATCGCGTTCCTTTCCTTCTTCTTGAGCATACTCGGGGCATTACGGAGTTGGGTGCAGTGATACTCGTGGTTTGCTAGTTTTCCTCCGCTCCGGGCCCCGGATCAACCTTCTTGCGGCGGATCTGCGTCGAGAGTTAGCGCTGCGTTTCTTCCCATGTGAGAATAGCCGGTGCTTCTTTGAGCTGAGTGCGGTAGTCTAGGTAAACCTCCATCGGGGAGAGTTTTCTCCTGCTTTATCGAGCGGCGGGTATGTCGGAAGGTGAGTACACGGCTTCCCGAACATCTGCCCATGTGGTAGTTCTTTGCCCAGTTGATCGTTTACGTAAACGAATGCCGTAGGCTGTGGAATTTCCACGAGTAGTTGCTCGAGGCGAATTTCCATCCTCCTCTTGTTTTTAAATAGAACTTCCTCCACTGAGTTGGCCTTTCAATTTGAGTGTGGAAATGATCCGTTCCCATCCTCCCGGGACCCTTGGGAGTCCGGTTTTGTTGACTTCATGCCCGGCTTGGAAGAGAATGGTTTCATCATCTTCGTCGTCGCTTTCACGAGAGAACTTGCTTTCCCGGGAAGGTAAGCGGCGGGATTCGTTACTGGCGTGTCGTTCCATCTCCTAGGTCATCGGGACCGTTGACCACCCTTGCACAGCGAGAGGGGTTGGATGAGAACAGACGGTAGTCGGGGAAGTTGCCATGAGCAAAACTCTTGAGAGTCGAACCGGTCTAGAGTGGCCTCTAGCTTTCTGCGAAATTTGCCTGTGACACTTTAAGGGCTTGGTCCCTGTAGGTCTTTCGAGCTTTGTCTTCGTCCCAAAGATGACTTTCTTGAGCGGCTAGTTCCATGAGGGCTTTCCTTGCGAGAGCTAAGCGATCTCCGTAGGTGCGCATCATCGACTAGTGTCCGAAGCCGTGATTACATTCAAATCGCCGAATGGCGAAACACTTGGATTACGTTGACGAAGGAAGTCGGGTGGGATATTCCATGCGGCCTTCCTTGATCTCGATTACCAAGAAGTTTGCCCATATACGCTTGATTGACCCCACGGGGTGTTGAATTCTGCAATGTTGACGGTCTCGTGATCTCGCTCGATCGCCAAGTCTACTCGAGCTAGCGGTCGGCGGGTGGATGTACGAATCCGGCCGTGACGGTGGGAGTAGAATCGGCTGGAGCATGTTGATGCTTTGAGGTGGTCATTTCCTATGTCGGAGGGCGGCTACGCCTTGCGGGAAGACTTTCACAAATGTTTTCGGGGTGGGCTGCCGGAAGCGTTCCCGAGGTTGATATGACTCGTAGCGGGGTGAGGAGCTTGGTCTCCTTGTTGTTGCCCTTGGCCTTGGCGGCGCTTGAGGGTATAAGCTTGAGCGACGGCACGGGCCGGTTGCCAGCTGGGGTGGTACTCGGAAGTAGTGATGAGCTCACGAGCTCGCTTGGCCAAAGCCTCATTTACCATAAGCGGGCGATCGTCGAGGGTGACCTTGGTATTGCAGAATCTGACGATAAGGACCGAATCCTTGGTATTATCGGGATATCTGGAATAGATGATGTTGACGAAGTCGTCGTCAACTACTTGATCAGAGGGATTCTTCGTCGTGTCAACCAGTTGCTTCCAATTGTCGGATAGCCGTTTGTACTGGACGTTGAGCTTGACAATTTCCATGGTATTGAAACCTTGATCGTAGGTGACCTGATCGGAAGGAGTTCCGTCCTCAAAACTGAGCATGTGAATGCGAGAGGTACCGCGGGTGCCGCGTCCTCGACTCCGGAGAGTCCTGATTCATCATCACCTGACGGTTCAATCCATACGTAGGGACGTATTGCGTCCGGTTGCGTTGCTGGAGCAGCTAGGAAAACATCATGCTCTTCGTTGGAGAAGAGGGGTACAGCGGGTCGTTCCTCGTGGAGGACATCCCATACAACTTTCATGCATTCAAAACAAGAATGACGGTGCTTGTTGACCTTTATCATGAAGATCTCTTCGCCTGGCGGGGCCAGAGAGTTGGTTTAGAGAATGCGACGAATCTTCGATTGGAGGCAGGGTTTATGTGCCCGCATCATGGCGATGTTCGGCGTTTCCTTCCAATCTGCCTCCAAATGTTGGAAACGACAGGTTGAACTTGATGTATCTGGGTTTGCCCTTGGTGCACGCTCGAGTACGTTTACATAGTTAGCATCTCCAGGACTACGAGGGATTACGATGAGATTTGCCCCGATAGTCCCTTGGTTGATTCGAAGGAGGTAACCCCGGTGCACGAGTGCGGACACGCTTGGCTGTGTCTCGGCTTCGTTTCCTATGAGGAAACTATCCCCTCGGATGACTTCGAGATCTCCTAGGTTAATGAACTTAACACACTGATGGAGAGTGGAAGCTATGACTTTCATGTGGTGTAGCCAAGGGCGTCCCAAAAGAGCTGTGAACTCGGATGGAATGTCCATCACGTGGAATTTCTTTGGCACCATTTGGGTTTCGAACCGAGTTCGAGTCACCGTCCCCAGGATGGGGACGAGACGAGCCGTCATAGGCCTTGATAGTCACGGCGACGGAATCAAATGGCTTTCATTGATACGGAGGGCTCGTATCATGCGAGAGGGAGAACATTAACGGCTGACCCGTTATCTACCAATACTCAGAGGAGTGATATGGTGTTGAGTTTGAGAGTGATGTCTGAGCTTCGTTGTGCCCGAGGCATCTCTCGGTAGGTCTTCGTCACGAACGTGATCATCTTGCCATACGAGACGGGAGTCGTAGATCTCGTCTCTATCCGTAGAAGGAGAGTCATCCGGCCATCCGTTTCCTATCTTCCTCTTTGCGAGGTAAAGCCTTTGCTTTGGAACCTCGGGAGTGTGTTGAGGCTGCTTGTGGCGGTTGCCGCCCTTGGTTAGCACGTTGATCGAGTGCGATTGCCAAGGCGACCTTGATCTTCCTTTACCGGTCCGAGCTCGGAAGAGCTGGACAAATTGAATCTTGGGCGATCCCGCGGGGGTTAGGCTTATTGCGCGATAAGATTACCAAGATCCGAGGTATTCCGGTGTCCCAAGGTCTTAATTCGGTTTGCTCTAAAGGCTGCGTGGCCGGAGGCAAGAGGATTGGTGGAGTACGGTGCGTAGTAGTCGAACCTCCCGGAAGGTTCTCGAGTGTACCTACACCGGTGTCCCCGGCTTCGTATTTTTCTCTCGATTCTTTGTTGAGAGGATTTCTTCTTTTGTTTTCTCGGAGGATTGCTCGGACGGTTTCTCGGGACTCGTACTCCCGAGTAGGCGGAGAAGTCGCAAACATCGTAGGCGATGTGGACATTAGAGGAGGATCCGGTGAAAGAGGAGGAGAAACTGGTTCTGTGGCACTCTTCTTGGGCACCCACTCAATGGAATTCACGTGTTATTGTTCGGAAAAGGATTCCCGTGTATTGGGCCTACGGGGCGCTCCAACTTGCCTTCTTCTATCGGGTTACGGATTTGGTATCGTAACCCCAAACAGTTGTCGGTGGTATGGCCGTGATGCGATGGAAGGCGCGTGATATTTGCTCTTGTCCGCATTGGCTACGCGATTCTTGGGTTTGTAATTGGCAACGGGCTTAAGGAGACCCTCCTTGATTAACCCTTCCGGCATCTTGCTCGGTGGCATGTCCAACTTGTCGAAGTGTACGGCGGCGCTCGAGTAGAATTGTTGCTTTGTGGGGCTGGATTTACATTACCGTGTTGTCCACGATGGACGTAGTTGACAGACGTATCTTTCCCTTTGCAGGGGCCGGTGCGGGATTGAATGCAAGCTGGCGGCGGTATTTGTATGGGCTGTGCGGTAGCCAACTTTTCCTTGAGATCCTTCTCGAGCTGTGAGCCGGCATTGACCATGGCTGGAGATGCAGGAAGAAATTGTGACTGATGAGAGTTCGATGGACGGTCTTAAGTAGGACTTGAAGATCCGCATTTGTTCGTCTTTGGAGAGTGGCTCCATGATCTCGGAGAGTTTCCGGCTCCATCTCTTGTAGATTTCCCCAACACTTTCATCCGCTTTACGCTCGGTGGTGATTAAGTCCTCACGACTTGTTTCCCACTCTAAGTTGGATCTGTGCCGTTCCGGGAAGATGTTACTAATCTGTTCCCGAGGTGTGGCGATTCGCGAGGCTTGACCCTCGAAACCATCGTAACGCTGAACTTTTGAGCGTATCTTTGGAAGTGGTCGGCCATTTGCTAGAGGGTTGCTCATTTTGCTCTCATGCGAGAACGTAGGTATCGACGTGCGTTTGAGGACATTCGGTTCCGTCGAATCGGTTCATCTCCGGCATTCGAACTTGGCGGGAGAGGCGTGACCAATCCGGATCTGTGGATTTGAGCGTTTCTGCTTTGAGGCTGCTCATGGTGGCTTTCGGGTCTTTCATACGCTTGACCATCCTGGCTAAGGTTGGGTCCAGTGGTGGACTGTGAGGCTCGGCGCCGGGTGCTACCACGTGAGCGATAGTGATTGGAGGTGGAAGGCTTGGTATTTGTGGATATATGGGAGCCTTCTACGAGCGCTATCGGGGTTTGTCCCCGGTGTTTAGAGATTCGTGTATAGGCAGGACGAACCCGGGAGGGTATTGAGGATATTGGCATCTGAGATGGTCCAGGTGTCTTGGTGGTATTGAGTGATAGGAGTAGCCTTGGGGTGGCCAAAAATGACGGGGTTGCCACGAGAGGTGGCAACATGGAGCCTAGGTCATTGTTTCCTTGGTTGGAAGGCATCCCGTAAGTTGGCGGGGGAGGAACTGGTTGAAGGTTTGGTGAACTGGTTTGGGAATCGTCATCCTCGACCGGGACAAAAGTACCGTCGGCGGGGATAGGCTGCTATACCACGCTCATTCGAAGGCTGTACCACGAAATTCTGCGATCTTCTTTCGCCTCTTGTGAACCTCACAAGCCGGATGGCTTCTTCCAATGTCATATACATTGCCGGTGGCGGGGTCCTTCCCGTCATGATTTCTCGGTGAGCTAGACATGTCGGAAATTACAGTGAGGCGAGGGAACCGAAGAAGCGTCGCAGCTGCTTGTGATCTGGCAAGGCCACGACCCGGAAATCTGAACCACTTTACGCTCGCTACGGGAAACGAAAGGAAGGGTTTAGGCTTCGGAAAAGGGGATTTGGCTCAAGGTTTTCGGGCTTGTGCAATGTGCGATTACCGATTAATGTTTACTTAAAGCGCATTTTCTCGAGTCCTAATTGGTTGGAAAAGAGCGAGTCTTCTTTTCGCAACTAATCCTAGAGCTCTAATCGGTGGATCTCGTCACTACGCTTATAAGCCCCTCGTTTCCATTGTAGTTCATCTTTCTCGGGACGGACTATCCCGGCGAGGTGCGATAAGGCAAGCGAGTTCCACCGACAAAGGAAAAAGTGAACTTAAGGCTAGCTGATCACGCAAACTTTCAACGTGTGTGACGTACGGGCCACAGTCGAAGTCAACGTCCTTAAGTTAAGGCGGGGATCGTGCCAAAATTTGGGCATGACCTCTCCTGACTCGCTTGTGCGAGAGACCTTAGCTTTTTAGCGTTGGCCAAGTTGTGGCTGGCACGATACATACGGCGAGGTTTGGTGACACGGCGTCACATTGAACCTTCGGGTATATTTTTCGGCAGAGCTCCGCGTCAAAGTCAAGGCTGAAGAGCGCGAGACTTCGGGTCAGGAACGACCTTCGGTCTCAAACTCTTGAGCTTGACTCGGAGCGGGGCCCGGCGTAAAAAACATACACTTAGGCTTTATGACACGAGCTAAACCAAAAACCAACCGGGGTCTTGGACAAAGTGTGACACAAAGAGTGCATGGCTTACACGGGCTAGGATGGGATGTTTGGGACGACCCCGTGCGCCCCGAAAGTTGTACTGCGGACCAATCGGAGTGCAACTGATAAGGCCATCCCGGGTTAGGGGTTATAGTGTGCAGTGTACCGAGGCAGCAAGTGCACGTGGAGTGCGGTGTTCCGAGGCAGCAAGTGCGCGTATTGTGCGGTCACTAAAATTCCTTTTCTGAGTAAAACAGAGATTTTTTTCAGAATGTGTCTTAAAGAATTTATGATGCACAGTTCAAAAGACAGCATGAAAATCAAACATGAATGGGGATGCACAAACATGGTATGATTTTGAAAAGTTGACAATGTAATGCCTTTGAAACAAAAACCGTTCGAGGTTTAAAGGAACTCACACACACGAAAACGAGGAAGGGTAAACGAAAGTTTGACCCGGTAGTTTTGAAAAAAGTATCTTTTCCCCAGCGGAGTCGCCAACTGAAATTACCCGGGATTTCACGCGGGGGGCGCGAAACGCGGTTGTCTTTCGCGGGGGGTTGGTGTCTGAGACCTCGCTTCATGGGAAGGAAAAAATGAAGAGTCGCCACGCGGTTTTTGTATTTTGAGCCCAAACGTTGAGAAACGGCTTATTGAAAATGGTGTGGTTTTTATTGGTAGCAAAAACTTAGGAAAAAGCTTTGAAAAGGGGGGTCATTTTTATTGGCAGCAAAAATGAGTAAAAAGCTTTTAGTACCAGAGATTGTTAGGTTCGGAGGTCAAGTTACGTTTCGGGTAGAGTATTACGAGATCGCCCGAAATGCCTCGCATGACGAGTCTTTCTACCTTTCTCGAAATCGTGTGTGTGTGTGTGTGTCTTTTGAAATGGGGGCTTGAATGACAAGCTTAATCTTGGTTTGAATGTCAAACGTTGATTAGGTGACTTTGTTTGAAAAGACGAGCGTTTGAATAACAAACGTCGGTTTTGAGTTGAAATGAGCGTTTGCGTGGCAAACGTCGACTTTGAGTTGAAAATGAGCGTTTGCGTGGCAAACGTCGACTTTGAGTTTGAAAAGGAGTTCGAAGGTCGAACTCCGGTTTTTTGAACCGGGAATGTCATTGTTAACGATTTTTACGGGAAAAATGCGTATTAAATGATTTTAAGTGTCAAATGGCGGCTTTTAGTTTGAAGATGAGCGTTCGGAGGCCAAACGTCATTTCGCGCATTTTGAAAGAGAGTTCAACGGACGAACTCCGGTTTTGAACCGGGCATTACATTGTTAACGATTTTTACGGGAAAAATGCGTATTAAATGATATGCGATCAACGAATCGGGTTGCGACTCGGACTTTGAAAAGTAAATACTATCACGATCCAAACGGGTCGGACTTTGTAAATGATAGTATTTAAATGACGGTATCAACGGAATCAAACGATCCAGATTCATAAATGACGATCAACGAGGCCAATCGGCTCGGATTTGTAAATGACGATCAACGAGGCCAAACGGATCGGATTTGTAAATGACAGAAATTAAATGAAGATCAACGGATCGATCGATCCGGAATTGGTAAATGACAATAAAAGTAAACGGAACGGGGTCGGAACGCCGTTTTAACCCGTGATTACTTCTCTTACGGAAAGAGAAGAGGATCGAGGGGCTAAAACGTATCGGACCCCGTTAGACGGAGGCGTCTACATTTCGATAATGATGTTCGAAACGGTTGTAGCGGACTGGCGCGTAAACCGAGACGGAATGAGAGATTTAGAGAGAGGGAGTTATACCTATGGGTAGGGTCGACTCCTTTGGCTCGAAAGGTGTGTACGGGACACGGAAAGTGATTCGAAAGGTTGTTTCGAAGTAGTAAGGTGCGTATTTGATCGAAATACGAAGGTTTCATGCGAATCGAGACAGAACGGATGCTCGGAAGGGGTGAGATCAGTTTGGGCCGAGGGGGTGGTGATTTTTTGGGGTAAAAAAGTCTCTCCTTTGGCTTTGACAGCCATTTCTATTTATAGGTGAAAAAGGCAGTAGGAGTCCGGACGGACTTTGCCTGAATCCAGGGGGTTTTGTGGTATTTTGAGAATTTGAAGGACTTGCTGGCAATTTCAGAAAATGTGCACAGGGAGTCCGGCCGGACTTGGCTTGAAAATCAGGGGTATTTTGGTCTTTTGGCCTTGATTTGTGATTGAAGGGTGACTAGAGGGAGGTGGCATGGCTGCCACGTGCCCTCTGAGTCACCAGCCTTATGGGCATTTGTTCCCCGGTCCCGGTTTTGTCAGTTTTTTAAAATAACAGTCCGGAAAATGTCCGAAACGCCCCCGGAAAGTGCCGGAAAATGCATTTTTCAGGGAAAGCCATACTTTTATGTGAGATGACACGTGTTAAGTACGGTTCGACGTCGGGATGCACGGGGCAATCCCGGGACGTCTCATTGGCACAGCAACGGGGAGTTTAACGAGTTCCGGTTAACCTGGAGCGGGCCAGTTAACGGATTTCGGTTAACTTTCTGACGGATTTGGACGATCCGGATTTGGGTACTTACAACCGCGCATCTCTATCAGACACTATTGAGACTGGTATTCCATGTAGCCTCACTATCTCATCAATGTACATCTTGGGCAGCTTTTCTAATGGATCAGTCTTATTGATTGCTAGAAAGTGTGCCGACTTTGTCAATCTATCTACAATAACCCATATAGCATCTTGCTTCCCTTGTGTTTTTGGTAAACCACTCACAAAGTCCATAGCAATGTTCTCCCACTTCCACTCCAGAATTGGTAATGACTGTAGTAAGCCTGCCGGTTTCTGATGTTCACTTTTCACTTGCTGACAGGTCAAACATTGTGCTACATATTCTGCTACATCATTCTTCATGTTATTCCACCAGAATGATCCTCTCAAGTCTCTATACATTTTAGTACTTCCCGGATGTACGGGGAACTTTGAGCAGTGAGCTTCCCTCAATATTTCTCTCTTAATCTCATCCTTGTTTGGCACCCATATTCTCTCCTGGTATCTCAGGATTCCATCTTCGCCCACACGAATATCTTTTCCTTGCCCTTTTCCGACTAGAGCCTCTCTTTCCCCATCTAACTCTTGTGCTTCTTTTATCCTTTCCAAAGCGTAGGTTGTAGGGTTAATTGAGCTAGATATCCACTAACTCTCACTCTAAGACCCATATCTTTCACATCTTCCCATGCTCTTACCCCCTTAGAGATTAACGTTGCTAACATTTCGTGGTTCTTCCTACTCAACGCATCGGCCACCTTATTAGCTTTCCCAGGATGGTACAAAATCTCACAGTCATAATCTTTTAGTAACTCTAACCACCTCCTTTGTCTCATATTAAGTCCTTTCTGAGTAAAGATATACTTAAGACTTTTATGGTTGGTAAAAATCTGGCACTTCATGCCATACAAGTAGTGTCTCCAGATCTTTAGTGAAAATATTACCACAGCTAACTCCAAATCATTGGTAGGGTAGTTCCTCTCATGTACCTTTAATTGTCTAGATGCATATGCTATCACCTTCTCATTCTGCATCAGGACACAACCTAATCCCTTCAATGAAGCATCGCTGTAAATAACAAACCCTCCAGTTCCTATCGGTAACATCAATACCGGTGTAGTCACTAGTCTATTCTTCAACTCTTGAAAACTTTTCTCACACTCCTCCGACCAAATGAACTTTGCTGCCTTTTGAGTCAACTTAGTCAATGGTCCAGATAACTTAGAAAATCCCTCTACGAATCTCCTATAATAACCTGCTAAACCCAGAAAACTTCTTATCTCAGTCACTGTAGTCGGTCTTTCCCAATCCATTATAGCCTTTATCTTGGTTGGATCTACAGAAATTCATTCATTAGACACCACGTGTCCTAAGAATGCCACCTTCTCTAACCAAAATTCACACTTCTTAAACTTGGCATATAACTTCAGTCTCCTCAAGATTTCCAGTACTAACTTCAAATGTTCTGCATGTTCTTCTTTTGTTTTAGACTACACCAAAATATCATCAATAAACACTATCACACACCTATCTAGGTACTCTTGAAATATCCTATTCATCAATTCCATGAATGCAGCTGGTGCATTAGTTAGACCAAACGGCATAACCACAAACTCGTAATGCTCATATCGCGTTTTGAATGCTGTCTTTGCCACATCTTCATCCTTCACTCTCAACTGATGGTAACCAGACCTAAGATCTATCTTCGAAAAGTAGCAAGCCCCCTTCAGTTGATCGAACAAATCATCAATCCTCGGTAAGGGATACTAATTCCTTACCGTCACTTTATTCAACTCCCTATAATCGTACACAACCTCATAGACCCATCTTTCTTCTTTATGAATAGTACCGACGCACCCCATGGCGACACGCTTGGTCTAATCAACCCCTTATCCAACAACTCTTGTAATTTCTCTTTCAACTCCTTTAATTCCGTTGGAGCCATCCTATATGGTGCTCTCGAAATCGGTGTCGTTTTCGGCACTAGGTCTATCGTGAACTCAACTTCTCTTACTGGTTGTATTCCTGGCAAATCTTCTGGAAATACATCTTGAAATTCTCTAACAACTTCTAGTGAATCTATAGTTACTTCCTTCCCTTCGGTCTCATCGATATATGCTATAAATCCCCTACATCCTTTTCTCAACAATTTACGTGCCTTCATTGCAGTATCAAACCTACTTGTCTCCTTGGTTTTGAACCTAAGAATTTACACTCTTCACTGTCCTTCCCTACAAAGGTCATTATCTTCTCGTAACAATTAACGTTAGCACGGTTCATGGCTAACCAATCCATTCCTACGATCACATCGAACTCTGACATGTCTAATTCAATGAGTTCTATTGTCAACGCAGTGCCTCCTATTCCCAAAGTGCAATTCTTGTAAACTGTGGTGATATGTATAGCTTCTTTTGCAGGTGTGTCTATCACTAAAGGTATTTGTAATGCTTCGGGTTGCAATTTCAACTTCTTAGCTATGCATTTACTAACTACTGAATGTGTAGCTCCAGTATCTATCAACACATAAACATCGCAGGAATTTAACTGAAGTGTACCTGCCACGAGATCATTGTTCACATTGGCCATTTTCGCTGTCATAGTGAACACTCGTCCACGACCTCCACCATTTCCTCCATTACTTCCTTAAGCTCCTCAGGATGGGTCATCCTTCTTGGGTTCAGGACATTTCCACTTCGGATGTCCAACCTTGTCACAGTTGTGGCATTTCCGCTCCTTGTAGTAACATATCTCTGTCTTGTGAGCTCCATCACAATTAGTGCACTTATCGTAACTCGTGAATCCTCGGGCCCCTCCCTTGTTCCATTCCTTCTTGTTGCTACTGAAGTTCTTATTGTTGCTATTGTTGTTGTTGGAATACTTGTTCCCATAGCTGCCTTTATCGCGACTGTCATCTACCGCCTTTCTTTTCTATACTTTGTGCTAGCTTTTACTTGCTTGTTTTCCATTTCACTCGTTAGTCACTTAACTAGACTACGGTTTGGTTCACATCTTCTCTAGACGAAAGTTTTATTCATTTGGCCTTTGGTACTAGACCATTAACTTAATGTTCGTTAGATGGTTCGTTAACTTTGAGATTTTTCGTCTCGGAAACTTTAACTTTTATTACCTTACTAACCTTTTACTCGGTCAGTTACATAATTTTTCGTCTCCAAAAGACTTTACAATTTACTTTTCAACTAACATTTTACTTAGTTAGTTTGACTTTATCTTACTGGTCGTTGTACTTGACTAGTTCCACTTTTTATTTCCATGGTCGTCTTTCTTCGACCCATGGTTTCACAAACCGTTTCACTTGGCTAGTTTCACTTTTATCCCCATGTTCGTCTTACTCTGCCCCATGGTTTCATAGGCGTTTCACTTGGTCTATGACTTCTTTTGTTGTTTCTCAACAAGTTAAACTTCTAACTTTTCTTTATAAGGGATAGTTAATTATCCTACTTGGTACGAGTAATAAAATTAACTAAAACTTTTATTAATACTGACTTGGTAAAAGGACATAAACTGTCTCAAAATCCTTTCTACTAGAAATAAAAATT
This sequence comes from Adenophora triphylla var. japonica, assembly GCA_022495995.1. Lineage (NCBI taxonomy): Eukaryota > Viridiplantae > Streptophyta > Magnoliopsida > Asterales > Campanulaceae > Adenophora > Adenophora triphylla. The sequence goes on from JAFEMH010001512.1 coordinate 381,869, forward strand.
CAATCTCAACTGAAAACTGCTAGACTAAGTCTGAATCAATCTCAAATAAAATAACTCCCAGGACTTCTGATTAGCCATCAGTGCGTCCTCTCTGATCTTCCACTTGATCTCTAGATTCCACACTTCTCGTGTTCGGTTGCTAGCTCATCATATTTAGCTTGGATCTCTAATTTCTCTGCATATATCTGGTAGCCTGACATCCTTAGCTCCAGTTCACACTCTTCTTGTTCATCTATCTTCTTCTCGAGATTATACACTCGCTTTTGTTCATCCAACAATTTCACACTTAGCTTGTTCCACTCTCTGTTAGCTATTTTAATATGTATCTTCCTGTTTCTGACTTTCTGGTTACTCTCAGTCAGCTTATTCTCTATAAACTCCACATCTTCATTACTTATCATAAGAGCATGTTGCAGACTCTCTACTTTTGCCTTTTCTTGTTTCAGCTCTTTAGTGATCAATCTTATACGGTGGTTCATGGCTGCAATTGTCTCCTTGAGTGCAGCACTATATCTCACAGACTTCCTTGGTCTTCGTGCCATGATCCTACACACATCAGACAAAGAACTTAATTAGACTAACTCCAATACATAATATATACACTTCTTTTAAAATAAGACACAAATATAATCCTCTAAGCATACAAGTAAGTTGTTCCTCCAACTTCTTTTACTTAGCTCTAAGTTGAATAGGCTAACTCTCATTTCTCAAGGCCGATTCAACTATCTTCAAGTACTTAAGCCTAATTCTCCCACAAGACCTAAAGCCATTGCTTTGATACCAACTGTAACACCCCTAATTTTCTATACATAATTGAGCATTCAATGGCAATAAATAATATTTCAAAATATTAGGGTTTCCACCCACAAAAACCTATTACATCATAAATGTCATTAAATACCATAAATAACCTAATAAATGCGAAAGCGAAAATAAATACTTAATGTCTCAGCTAGTAAAACCACACTAGCCATTAATGTACTTACAACCAAATGAATTAGAATAATTGTTCAATAACCCTAATTATTTTCCAAGCGTCGCCCTTCTCGTGACCAATCCGATTCCCTTCTACTTAGAACCTGGAAAGAAAAATTTAATGGAGAAAGGGTGAGCGAACGAATGCTCAGTAAGTTCATACGAAGTCTCTTTGGGCACTAAGAAGAGACGACCAGAATGAACACTTCAATAACAAAATACAAAGATAGGTTAATTTAACATTATAATGGACTGCGGTACAATACAGTCAAGACAACATTTAAGATTATCTTCAAAGGATTATGGCACTACGATTCAAAGGGATTCACACAATTTTCGTCAATTCCAACGTACATTATAACCTCAATGCCAAAGGTACAATTTAATACACCTAGCTTCATCAAGCCATTAGTGTGGGTCGAAACATATATGGTATCCACATATATATGCTCGGGGTCTAGAATTGCCCTTGTAATCAGACAATTCCTGAGAGAAGGCATGTGATCACTCATGCAATCCCTAATAAGAACAAGTCTTTTTCTAACTAGACAAGTTCTAACAATGCCTTTTCTAACTGGGCATGTCTATCCTAAGCAAGTAAGTCGTTCAACAAACAAGCTAGGATTAAGAAGTATACATAGGTACAAGTATGCATATGACAAGTTTCAACTTCAGATATTATGTGAACAACAACATTATCACAGAATATAGATATTTCCAAGTAACGTTCAATAATGCGGATTATTCACAAATAACTATCATGCCATTTGATAGTCTAATTATATCAAGAATATATAAGAATTTCAAAGGTAAAGAATTCAAATACAGTAAAGGAACGTAATCCCTTATCTTGATCTAACTTCTTGGACAGCTCTTCCCGTGCGTATCTACAACCACGTAAGAGTAACTTAGTATCTCACATTTGTCGTTAACTATCTCTACTTAGTTAAACTTCATGCGTTATAATTTAACTTCTTTCCTTTCTTTATTTAGTAATCTTCTTAGTTAGGGAAAGTTTCTAGTTTTGGGAACTTTTCATATTTGAGAATTTCATTATTCTTGAATTTGTATTTCCCTATTGATAGGTTGATTTTATTTAAGGTTGTTCTCTTTTCTATTCTTTTCATAACTCTTAACTCTAAAGCAAACTTTCCTCTTTTAGGATTTCTACTTAAGCCCTTCTACTTTTGGCTAATTACTAAAAGGTCCTCCATCTTTTAGGTATTTACGAAATGACCCTTTGACTTTCAAGGATTTATGAATATGTCCCTCAACTTTTGAATAATTACAAAATAGTCCCTCAACTTTTCATTAATTATAGAATAGTCCCTTAACTTTTAATTAATTACAGAATAGTCCCTCAACTTTTAATTAATTACATAATAGTTCCTCAACTTTTAATTAGTTACAGAATAGTCCCTCAACTTTTAATTAATTACAATTTGGTCCTCCTGAAATTTTGGACTTTGCAGCTTAGTCCTTCAGTTAAGTTTTCCAGCTAGTTCCTGACTGTAAGTCAGAATTTTAATTGTTTCAAGCCTATAAACTATTCAGTTTTAGTCCTTTTAAGTTTGAAATTTAACTGCGACCTTTTTAAAATAACCAAAAGCTTAACGATTTCAATCAAAACATACCTAAACACCATAATGGCCATGCAGCCGCCCATGCTAGATCAAATCATGATTTTTATTCCATCTTTTCTTCCAAGAATCATTGACATAATATTTTAATTCAAACCTAAACCATAATTAAGAATTTTTATATATTAATGGTTCATGTTTCAAATCATTATTATTCAAGATTTAAGATTTATCATTAGCAGTGTTCTAAAAGACCCCGCCTAAGGGCGACTAGGCCCCGCCTAGGTGCTAGGCCCCTCTCCAACGCCTATTTCTAAGCCCGCCTAGGTTCCGACTAATCCCGACTAGTCCCCGCCTAGGCGCTAGGCCCGGCTCCACCGCCTAGCATACGCCTAGCGCTTTTTAGAACCTTGATCATTAGGTTATACTCCTAATCATCCAACACTAAATTTTTCCTATATTATAATCACCAAATTAATTATAAAACCCCAAGAACAATCATTCATCATCTCTAATCAATTTTAACTTCAATTAATCATAGAAAATTCAATATTTAACCAAATTGAATGAAACAAATTTTGGATTGTAGGGAATTACATTACCTTGATTTTGGCTAACACGAATTGATCAAAGAAGATCAAGAACTCGGCTACTCTCCCCCTCTCCCTTGCGGCTGCCGCCCCTCTAGGTTTAGGGTTAGGGTTTTTCCTCCTTTTTTTTTTTTTTTTTTTTTTTGTAAATGATTAAAGGATTTAGGATGGCGAAAAACTCACAAAAAACGCGTTTTTTGTTAAGCTTAACAAAAAACGTGTTTTCCCGTTATAACACACGGCTCTCTCTCTTTCTCTCTCTATCCGGTCTCTCTCTCTCTATACGCAATCCCTCCATTGCCGGCCAACCAAGCTCCTCCCTATCTCACCTCACCGGAAATAAAGCCCTAAATTCCAAAATTGAGTGTCGAAATTGTAATTTAACTCACCGCCGATTAGGTAGAATTCGACGGAGAAGGGTTCAGAAAGTACCTGTGGGAATCAACGCCACTCAATCAATTGGCTAGCACGCATGCGATTCTCTCTCTCTCTATACGCAATCCCTCCATTGCCGGCCAACCAAGCTCCTCCCTATTATGCAAATTCTGAGTGGTATTTCGCTTCCCAAGAGCGAAAATTATGTAATTGCCCATTTGCATACTGAAATTGGCTCTATTGTTAAATCACGGTTTGCGATTTGGGTTTCTGTGTAAATAATCTATTGTTAAGTTTTGTGTGTTTGGGTTGCAGGATGAATTGCCTGTGAGAGATGAAGTTGTTAATGGTGGTTTGAAAGTGACGGTGAAAATGAGGGCCAATTGCAATTGAAGACGGTGAAAATAAGTACCAGTGTTGTGATTTAATGAGTGCCAGTTTGTGATTTAACAAATGCCCGTTAGTGTATAATAGAGTGCCAGTTCATGTATAATCAAGTGCTCGTTTGTGTAAAATTGAGTGCCCGTTAGTGTATAATCAAGTGCCAGTCCATGTATTTTGGAGTAAAATTGAGTGCCCGTTAGTGTATAATCAAGTGCCCGTTAGTGTATAATCAAGTGCCAGTCCATGTATAATCAAATGCCAGTCTATGTTTTTTGAATGCCAGTGCTTGTGTTTTTGAGAGCCAGCAAAAATATTAGTGTAACAGAGTGCCAGTGTTGGTGTAACAGAGTGCCAGTGTGAAGAGTGCCAGTTCATGTGTATAAAAGTGCCCGTATAAAAGTGCCAGTGCCAGTTTAACAAAGTGCCAGTTCCAGTTTCGGCACTTTGTTAAATTAATCTTGGCACTTTTTCACCGGCAATTTGTGATACATAAACCGCTTTATCACACTGGCGGTTGTTAAACAGACACTGGCATAAACGGGGAAACCAGTAATTACAAAAATGCCACCGTTTATTTTGAACATGGTTGCCAGTATTTACAAAATTGCCACCGCTTAATTTGAAAACACGTTTTTTCATATCTTAAGAAAAAACTAGTTTTTCATAAGACCAACTCTTTAGGATGAATTTAATTATTTATAAGTTGGATATTATTCTCCTTGGGCCAACTTAACTCCATAAGCCCACTTAACTAGTCCAGTTTATTTAGTCATCCAATCCATTTAATTAACTCCAATAATGGTCCAACTATTAAATACTAATTAATAATTGTAATTAATTTAATTATTTTATAATAAAAATAATTAAATTAAAAGTTTAAAATTTTCGAATTCTTGCATTACCTAACTGAAATTAACACCTAACGAGTAATATAATACAAATACCTGCCATATCCATTATTAGGCGATAAGAACAAATTTAGTGACCACCACACAAATGCACATCAGTTGACGAGGTAGTGGCCTATAACCGGGTTTGGCACCTTTGTTTTGGAAGGATAATTTAACACAAGTGGTGATCACCATCACACACACACACACACACACACACACACACACACACACACATATATATATATATATATATATACACTTGTTTATCGTATATACTTAGCTACTGTATACATATACAGTCTACTGTATATGTATACAGTAGTTAAGTATCTACTGTATACAAGTGTATAATCACACGTATACACTTGTATACAAGTGATTCTCACGGTTCTCATTTTAAACGGTTTTCGTTAGGCGTGAGCATACATATATATATATATATATATATATATATATATATATATTCCTTCCGTTTAACTTCATTTGATATCAATTTTTATTTTGAGTAATTCAATTTTTGATACAGTCAAAAATAGCAAACTTTTACATTTATAACGCCAATAATCTTACTATTTTTTCCACTCATTATCTCCAATACTTTACTTTTCATACGCACAACATTTTTTCCATTAATTATCTCTCCTATTTATCCTTAAATTTAAGAAAGAAGTTAATGGAATGGTAAGTTCTAAAGGGTAAAATAAAGAAAATTTCAAATGATACGAAGAGGTACTAGATTATTTTCCCTTTAATTTAAATGATCTCTATTCTAAAATGAAGATTTCATTTTTTATTATAAGAAAAAATTGATCACCTATTTTTAATAGTGGACATAAACAGATAAATATAAAACACTATCAGAAAAAAGTGTTTTAGCGGCGGAATTTTCCGCCGCTAGAATATGGATTCCGTCGCTAAAGGTCAGTCACCGACGGAAAAATTCCGTCGGTGGTCCGACACTGTCACCCCGCCGCAATGGTCTGACAGACCAAATTCCGTCGGTGTACACCAACGAAAATAGTATTCCGTCGTCAGTGATCTTATGATAACAGTGACGGAAATTTTCGCCGCTGAATTAATTTAATTTAATTAAATTTTTATTTTACCGGCGGAATATTCCGTTGCTGAATAAAAATTTATTTAAAATAAATTAAATCAGCGGCGGAAATTTCCATTGCTGAGTTAATTTATTTTAATTTAAATTTTTATCCAGCAACGGAATATTCCGCCGGTGAAATAAAAATTTAATTAAATTAAATTAACTCACTGGCGAAAATTTCTGTCACTAAATTAATTTATTTTAAATAAATTTTTATTCCAGCGACGGAATAGTCTGCCGGTGAAATAAAAATTTAATTTAATTAATTAAAATAAATTGACTCACCGGCGGAAATTTCCGTCGCTAAATTAATTTATTTTAATTAAATTTTTATTTCACTGAAGGAATATTTCGTCGCTGATATAAAATTTAAATTAAAATAAATTAACTCAGTGACGGAAATTTTCGCCGTTGATAATGCAATAAATAAAAAAAATTGTAAATATCAATTATAATTTTTTTGTACCTGATATAATAATTGATAAAACTAAAACTATAAATCTAAAAACCAAAATAAGTACCAAATCGGTGGGAGGGGGCTGGGGCTCCCAGTACCAAATCGGTTGGGGGGGGGGGACATTCCAGTACCCAAAATCGGGGGGAGGGGGAGGACATGAAATGGGGACATCACAAATGTTATTACAAACAAATATCACAAATGTTATTACAAAAAAGTATAAAATAGTACGAAATCAACTCGGGGGCATTGGGGAGACTGGAAATTACCCTGCTGCACTAGATTCTGCATCTGGGCCATCAACATTGCAAATCGACGATCTGTCTCCTCCCGATGCTACGCAACCTGTGCCTGAGCCTCCGCAGCCTTTGCATCAGCCTCCGAAGCCTTTGTCTGAGCCTCCGCAAGCTGTGCCCTAGCCTCTGCAGCCACGCGTCTCTCCTCAGCCACCTGAGCCTCCAGAGAGTCGATCCTCGAAGCATACTGAGTATCGGGCCTGAAAATATTCGCGCGACGGCCGGTCGACGTCGATGGGCATTGCAGCCCGTGATCCCCCATCCCTAACACTCGGTCTCCTCTCTTTGGATGTCCATCTGAGGTGATCGCTTGCCAAAATTCAGTCACGAATGGAACGGGCTGGCCGGAAGGAGTACCTTCGGGAACAACGGCGGCTTGATATGTATTCTGTCAAAATAAAACAAACAAATATAATCATATACACAATTGTACATAAATAAATTTACATATTCAAAATCAAGTCATTTAATGATAGTTTACTTACAAAGGCCAATGCATATCGATCATCAACCCATTGCGGAGGTTGATCGAAGGATGTAGGAGTTCTAACATGGGTGCTAACGAAAACATCCAAAAAACTGACATCGGGGCCATGCTCATTTTCCTATAAATAAAAGAAGCGAGATTATTATTTTGAAATGGTATAAATGCAACATTTAGCTTTCCATATTATCCTTATGATAAAAATATGTTCTCTTTAATCACCAAAGTTGTGAGTATAATATTTACTTTCATTAGGATTTAGGGGTAATCTTAGATAAAAAAACATACACTACATTTAGACTAAAATCATAGATTTCATAGCATCAACATGGCTCCCAGCTAACATACGTACATAAACTGATTTAAAAGCATGCATACACTACATTTAAACTAACACCCCATGTATTTCTTATCATTTACACTAACACCCACCAACAACGTGCATACAACCGTCCTGTTTGGTTTCAAAGTCAATTAAACTAAAACCATGAATTTCCTAGCATCAACATGGCTCCTAACTAACATACGCACATAAACTGATTTAAAAGCATGCATACACTACATTTAAACTAACACCCCATGTATTTCTTATCATTTACACTAACACCCACCAACAACGTGCATACAACCGTCCTGTTTGGTTTCAAAGTCACTTAAACTAAAACCATGAATTTCATAGCATCAACATGGCTCCCAGCTAACATACGTACATAAACTGATTTAAAAGCATGCATACACTACATTTAAACTAACACCCCATGTATTTCTTATCATTTACACTAACACCCACCAACAACGTGCATACAACCGTCCTGTTTGGTTTCAAAGTCAATTAAACTAAAACCATGGATTTCATAGCATCAACATGGCTCCCCATCTAGCATACGTATATAAACTGATTTCAAAGCATGCATACACTACATTTAAACTTACACATATACCATACGGTAGTGATGCTCGTCGACCCCGTTCGTCCCCATCGTATGCATTGTCGCCGACCCCGAGGAGCCCGCTCTATTTGCCCGAGCCTGTTCGGCGATCGCTATCGCCCCATCCGACGACCAATGTTCGCAAAATCTACGAAACACCTCCTCGGTCATCCAAGTTGGTGTCGCGGGCTCTTAATCCGCCGCCAGCCGCTTAATATAATAATTAGACTTCGTGGCATCTATTGAAAATATGAATATCTCGTAAACATATAATGATAACATTATAAAATTAAATGAGTATAATCATTGTTAATTAAACTAATTTAGGATAGATAAATAAGTTACCAATATGATCCCGAAATAAATTCTGACACTGTTTCATGAAAATAAATTTAACCGCCTCCTCGTCGATATTCGGCGCCCATGTAAATTTCAACTACAACATATAATGATAACATTACAAAACTAAAAGAGTATAATCATTATTAATTATAACATTTTAATAACAAACTAACATTTAAGTTTTAAATAAAAATCATTAACACATTACATTAAACTCCTCCCAAGCATACTCCTTCTCCTCCCGTGGCAATGATTTCCAGTTGGGCCAAAACTCTTGCATAACCCGAGACCGCCAATACATCCCAATCTTTGTCCCGGGGGTAGGGTATGCACCTATAAACCTGCCAAGTATATTTATACAATAAAACTTTAACTTAAATAATAAAATATATATAAAATAAAAAGGAACCAACTTATAACAAATTAATGAAGAGTTATTTACTGTGCATAATGTGGCGATATCCGGAGAAACGTCATCCCCTCCGAATCGATATGAGTAGGACTCATAGTAATATCGGCCCCAGAGGAGGAGCTAGTACTACTATGTGTAGGGTCAACATCATCAGTACCGGTAGCACCAGTATCAGATCGAGACGATTGCGTCCCAGTAATAGATGTGTACACGGGGCGTGTCTTCCTGCCCGCTCTACTAGAACTCATATCTAAATACACTAAAAATATTAAAATATACAACTTTAACAATAGGAAACAATATATTAACAGATCTACTTAAAATAAATTTAAAGTTCTAATAATCTAAAGCATTCACAATACATCTAAATACACTAAAAATATTAAATTATAAAACTTTAATAATAGGAAACAATATATTAACAGATCTTCATAAAATAAATTTAAAGCAATCACAATACATCTAAATACACTAAAATAAATTTAAAGTTCTAATAATCTAAAGCATTAACAATACATATAAAACTTTAAACTATTATTAATCTTCATCCCCATCATCATCACTGGACTCTGAATTACTACAAAACTCAAGTTCTTCATCTTCGTCTTCGGACTATGATGAATAAAACTCTGGGTCGACGTCCTCTTCCACTTCCTCTTTCTCAGATTCATCAATTTCAATGTGCGCGAGATGACCTGAACGAGGCAGAAGAGGTGGAAAATTCACTGGTAAAAAATCCTCCTCGGGTTCATTAACATTTTGAGGAATATGAGTGACATCATCTAATGGATGATTAGCTGATAAAATGTTAGGTGGCACTGCATTTCATCCTCTTGATAGGGTATTTCTAATGACGACTATGTAGTTGTCGATGAGGGTAGGTTGTAGAAAATTCAATAAACCCCTTCAACCCTCTTATAAACTCAGGATTGATACCATTTTGATTCGGCAACTTCCGATTGTACATCCAACTACGATCATCGTTGACAGACATCACTCTTGCATCGCAATCTATATATTATACGTACACTCAATCTAATCGACAAATGAAACAAAATTGGGATGTTAATAATTATTTGATTTCATAATATATTAACAATTTAGATGTAATTAACGTATTATCATTCCCTAAATTTGAATTACAAACTTAAAAGCAACAAGACACTTCATTGAGGTTTAGAATTGGGATTGGCTTCTATCCCATCCCGAAATGCACGATTATATGAATTGCAAATATCACTATGTCTACTTGCTTTATAATCGAAAATCAAGAAATTTCGGCGGCATAACCCCATGGTGTAAGTGCCCCAATCTGGGTCGTTAATGTTCCGTCAGCCCAAATTAATGATTTATGATCATTTAGGGGCATTTTGGACATTATTTTGATAATTTGAATGAGGAAGGACCTCTTAGGAATAAAAAAATGGACAAATACCTCGCTGGAAATTTGTCATTTCCCATAAAAAAGAATATTGACCATTTAACAAAAAGCCAAAATTTCTTTCTGCACAGGACCAGGCACGCTGCTGATCCCATCCGCGTAGATGAGATTGTGCCTACAATCTTATCCACGCGAATAAGATTGTCATCTAGCCAACCTATAAATACAGCCCTTCTCTCTCAGTTTTAAAAAGCAAAAATTCGAAAACTTACTGTTATGTTGTCAAAATACACATTCAAACAGCCTTAAACACTCCCACAACTCCAATTCAACACCAAATCCAACCTCAAATTCACTACCAAACCACTTCTAAGCCTTGAAATCTCTCAAACCCTAAACACTAACCCCAGAAACATTGGTAAACCCTCACCCCCTTACTCAAATCTCCTTAATTCATGCATACATTTCATATATAAATGATGTAGCCTTGTTTATTTACTTACTTGCTCATCCCCTTGCCTTTTTGTCCCTAGGATCCAAGAGGATCTCCATGGAATCCATTTCCATGGATGATCTTCTAAAGGGATCCACATTCTCTTTACTTTTATGTCATCCCCCACTTTCCTTTTACATTACTTGGTACTTGCTTTTTTGACCTAAAGTATGGTCATTTGGAGTCCATCTCCATAGATGACCACTTTAAAAGGTCATATTATTTATTTCCTTACAAATCTCCCTCCCTATGTCTTAGATGCTCACCTTGAAACCCTTTCCTTGGATGAAAATCATCTAGATTCACAATTTAGGTCACACAAGATGTATAAGATACACTTGAGTATAGGTCTCAAGGATGGTCTTCTTATGACCACCTTAAAGACTTTCCTCTAAAGTTGATACATCTTGACCTAACTCTCTTGTCAACTTACTTTTCATGTCAAAACCCCCTTGTCCCTAGCAAATGAAATGTTTTCAAAGTCCTAATGTACCCCCAGGATGGCTTGGTTAAGTGGATTCATCACTTATGACCACTAATCAAAGCCTAGGGAAAGAGAGGACAAAACATGGATGCCAAAAATCCAAGCAATTCTTTCATTTTCTGTTTACAGTTATATTTCCAGTTAAATCCTGTAAATCTAGTTAACTTTCTGGAAATTACAGTGACTAAAGTGAAAACTGTAAATAATACTGAAACACAGGACCATCCGCGTGGATAAGACTGCAATACAGTCTCATCCACGCTGATGACATTGTCTCCTGCAAACAGTTTTCCAGTTTTCTGTTATTTTTTAGTTTAATCACTGTTTTCTAACTGTTTTTCAGTTCAGTCCCTAGAATTTCAATTATTTTCAGAAAACCCCCTTTTTAAGAAAGTCTTTTTTTAAAACACACACATACACACACACAAAAGTTTCAAGTGAGGAAGACTTGTCATACGAGGCATTTCGGGTGCACGTCAAACGTCCATCCCGGAGTGTAACATGACCCCGAACTCATTTTCTCTAATTTTGGGCATTTTTCAAAGTTTTGACCCCTTAAAACTAAAAACGGCGTGGCGACTCCGAAATGATTTTCACAAAGAAAAATCGGGTGACATCATAGTGGCGACTCCGAAATGATTTTCGCAAAGAAAAATCGGGAGACAACACAGTGGCGACTCCGCTGGGGAATGATAAGCTTTTTTTAAAAAAAAAAAAAAACTCGTTTTTCAAATAATAAATAAAACTTGTTTTTCAAATTAAAAAAAAAACTTTTGTGGGTCAAACTTCCGTCCCAACATTTGAAACTTTTGTTTTTGTGTGTGTATGTGTTTTCCCATTATACGTTGTTATCGGTTTGACTGTCCCGGGAAAGTCAAATTTTTTTACTGTCGGATCAATTTCCTTAACTATTTGAGTTTTATGTGCTTATATGCTTATGTGGTTATGTGTTTACATGTCTTTAAAAAAATGATACTCAGTATGTAGGCTGGAAACCATTAACCTTCCCGTTAAAATGCTTCATTATCGGAGGCTGGGATAAATTATGGTTTAACAACGCCACGTACTGATCTCATTTCAAAAAAAAATTCATTTTCAAAAAAAAATAAAATCTTTTTGCATGCATCATGCTTTTAAGATACATTTGAAAATTTCTGTTTTTACTCAAAAAAGAATGTAGACTACCGCACACTATGTGAACGTTGACCGTACACTGCACACTACGTCCTTAACCCGGGAAATCTTAGTAGCAGCCTGGGAGGCCTTACTACGCCTCTCGGTGCGAGTACGGGACGACCCAAATAGCCATTGGTTTACCATCGTGTCAACCCTGCACTTGTCCGTGACACACATTTTGTCTGAGACTTGGTTGGTTTTTTGGTCCGATCCGTGTTAGACCGTGTCAGTGTATACCTCGTGTCGGTCGAACCCTAGTCAACGTGCTGAGTCAAGATCCTCCGTGGACCTAAATCAGTCGAGGTCATGTCGGTTTTCCGTCATGAACTTTGACTAGATCTTGACTGGGCCTCAGACTTTGACTTTGACCCGCACAGTTTATGCACCGGCTCCCGGTGCGACACCGAGTCATCAAGGATTAACGCCCAGTCCATGCTTAATTACCTCTTAACCAACGATGAGTCAAGATCTTTTGTGGGCAATTATAAGTCAAGGCCATGCCGACTTTTCGTCAGGCACCTTAACTCGATCTTGACCCTTAATGCTGGCTTGCCGGTAATTTACATCGAACGCGCGTTAAAACTTCATGATCCGCCAGGCCTTAGGTCTGTTTTCCTTTCGGTCGGTGGGACCCGCTTGCCCTATGGAACCCTTGTTCGAGGTCACAGGTTGAGGGTCTGTAGGCGTAGTGATGGGTCCCACTGATCCAAGACTTAGACTAGTAAAAAAAAGAGAGCAATATTTTCCAACCACCTAGGATTTAAGAAAATGCGTTTTAAGTTACTCGAACAAATAATCCCATGTTTCATGAGCCCTAAGCCCAAACACCAACCTATTTTGCTTTCCCGAGTCTGAACCGCACCCTTTTGTGCCTTCCACAGTAAGCAAAGTATGGATCAAGATCCCGGGTCATCGTTTGTTCAGCTCAGTCGTTCCGTAATCAGATACTTCATCGGTATCTTCCTTCATTTCAGCTCAGAGTTTTAGAATGTCCAGCTCAGAGGAGAACAGTGGGGGACGTACGACTCCGCACCCTGAGAATTCACAAAATGTCGAACATTGGAATCAGATATTGGAACAGATAAGACAACATTAAGAGGCTCAGATCAGTCAGTTATTGGAAAGTGTCAGAACCCATGGACTAGCAATTGTTCGCCACCCTAATGGAACTTTTACGGTTGATGTGGAGATTGAAGCTAATTCTCTTTATGGGCATGCCGACTACCGTCGAATGCCTTGCTCCCTTTCGTGTGGAACTGCTAATGGGCCAAGCATTCCCCGTCCTATAACTCAGCCTGTCTCTTAGCCCCTACAGCTTGGTATGCCTCAGCAATCTGGTCTGGGTCATCAGCCTAGAATTGGTCAGTTTGGTACATCTCAGCCTCATCAAATCGGTATTCCTCAGCAGTCCGATCTAGGTCAACTTTCCCCCGGTGCCTCTCAATTTTCACCTTTTGGTTTCAATCAGTTCGTTTCTGCCCCGCAACTTGGAATGGTTAAGTTTGCTACTCCAAAGCCTCAGTCTGGTCCGAGTCATCACTCTGGAATTGGTCAGTTCAGTACATCTCAGCCTCATCAAATCGGTACTCCTCAGCAGTCCGATCTAGGTCAACATGCCCCCGGTGCTTCTCAGGTTTCACCTCTGGGTTTGAATCAGTTTGCTTTCGCCCCACAACTTGGAATGGGTCATTTTACAACTTCACAGCCTCAGTCGGGTTCGGGTCATCAGTTTGGAATGGGTCAGTTCGCGACTTCTCAAGCCCGACAGTTTGACATGGCTCCGCAAGCCATTTTTGGTCAGTTCGCTTCTCAGGCTCCATGGTTCGGAGGGGGTCAGCTTGCTTCTCAGGCTCCAATTCAACACCAAATCCAACCTCAAATCCACTACCAAACCACTTCTAAGGGTTGAAATCTCTCAAACCCTAAACACTAACCCAAGAAACATTGGTAAACCCTCACCCCCTTACTCAAATCTCCTTCATTCATGCATACATTTCATATATAAATGATGTAGCCTTGTTTATTTTTTTACTTGCTCATCCCCTTCCCTTTTTGTCCCAAGGACCCAAGAGGATCTCCATGGAATCAATTTCTATGGATGATCTTCTAATGGGATCCACATTCTCTTTACTTTTATGTCATCCCCCACTTCCCTTTTACATTACTTGGTACTTGCTTTTTTGACCTAAAGTATAGTCATCTTGGAGTCCATCTCCATAGATGACCACTTTAAAAGGTCATATTATTTATTTCCTTGCAAATCTCCCTCCCTATGTCTAAGATGCTCACCTTGGAACCCTTTCCTTGGATGAAAATCATCTAGATTCACAATTTAGGTCACACAATATGTATAAGATACACTTGAGTATAGGTCTCAAGGATGGTCTTCTTATGACCACCTTAAAGATCTTCCTCTAAAGTTGATACATCTTGACCTAACTCTCTTGTCAACTAACTTTTCATGTCAAAACCCCCTTGTCCCTAGCAAATGAAATGTTTTCAAAGTCCTAATGTACTCCCGGGATGGCTTGGTTAAGTGGATTCATCACTTATGACCACTAATCAAAGCCTAGGGAAAGAGAGGACAAAACATGGATGCCAAAAATCCAAGCAATTCTTTCATTTTCTGTTTACAGTTACATTTCCAGTTAAGTCCTGTAAATCCAGTTAACTTTCTGGAAATTACAGTGACTAAACTGGAAACTGTAAAAAATACTGAAACTGCAGGCCCATCCGTGCGGATAAGACTGCACTACAGTCTCATCCACGCGGATGACATTGTCTCCTGCAAACAGTTTTCCAGTTTTTTGTTTTTTTTCAGTTTAATCACTGTTTTCTAACTATTTTTCAGTTCAGTCCCTAGAATTTCAGTTATTTTCAGAAAACTCCCTTTTTAAGAAAGTCTTTT
Organism: Adenophora triphylla var. japonica; assembly: GCA_022495995.1. Lineage (NCBI taxonomy): Eukaryota > Viridiplantae > Streptophyta > Magnoliopsida > Asterales > Campanulaceae > Adenophora > Adenophora triphylla. Next base: position 397,127 of record JAFEMH010001512.1, read on the forward strand.
TTTTAAAACACACACACACACACAAAAGTTTCAAGTGAGGAAGAATCATCATACGAGGCATTTCGGGTGCACGCCAAACGTCCATCCCGGAGTGTAACGTGACCTCCGAACTCATTTTCTCTAATTTTGGGCATTTTTCAAAGTTTTGGCCCCTTAAAACTAAAAACGGCGTGGCGACTCCGAAATGATTTTCGCAAAGAAAATTGGGTGACATCACACATGATCTCCAAGTGCACGACGTAGACTAGGTCAATCAAACACTATCGATTAGAATCGACAGTGTGTAATCAACTATGTCTAGTATACACTCAGAGAACAATAGGAATGTAACCGAAATATCTCAACTATCGACTATTCAAGCAATTTTAATAGACAAAGATGATATTTACAAAATCATATAATCGTGCATTTCAAGACTGTCCACACGGACAATTTAAGAATCGATGACTACATGTTGACCTCAACATGATAAGTTAAAAATTCTTAAACAGATTTCTAAGCTTTTGTGTTTCAACCGTCACAAAGTCACGTCGTAACATTAATTTTTATTCATTACCATAAAATGCATAATTTTACAATAATGAATTAACACACACATCTATCAAATTTTTTAAATTATTAATATTGTGAATAATTTTAAATATTAATATTTAATTCTTTGTTGTAAAATATATAATTTTACAATGATGAATTAAATTAACATTTATAAACAAGATGAGAGTCTTTCTCATCCACAACTATCAAAACCCTATCCCATCTTTGACCAAGAAAGACAGAGCAAACAAGTTCTCAACTGTTTGCGCAAAGGATTTTCTGTTTAATAAGAACTTTTTCCAGTTTCACTGTCCTCTTCTCTCTAAGGATCTCAAACATCACAGCCATGTTTGTGACAGTGTCTGTTTTCTCTTCACTGGTGTTATACTGTCACAAGTAAAAACAAGGTAACAGTATACCACCAGTGAAGAGAAAACAGACACTGTCACAAACATGGCTGTGATGTTTGAGATCCTTAGAGAAAAGAGGACAGTGAAACTGGAAAAACTCTTATTAAACAGAAAATCCTTTGCTCAAACAGTCGAGAACTTGTTTGCTCTGTCTTTCTTGGTCAAAGATGGATGGATTTTGGTAGATGTGTATGAGAAAGGCTCTCATCTTGTTTATATTTTAAGATGTTAACCACCAACCACAATACCCTATAAGCAATGCCACTAAGAGTTTTCTTCCTAATTTTAGACAATGATTAGGAGTCTAATTCCTTAACAATACTTCCATCCAAGTCTTCCTAATTTTAGACATTCAACCCCCTCCCCCTTTCACTTTACACAAGCCATCTAATACAAATTAAGAGTAAACAGTTGACAAAGGTGCATCTAGGGTGCCAGGATTGATATCAGGCGCTAAAACGTAGGCGACATACATCACCGTTCGCGATGCCGTCAATCGCCCCAAAATGGGATCTAGAACTAGTGAGGTAGTGCGCGGTTGAATATTTTACATTATTGAGACATTCACCCCCTCCCCCTTTGAATTTACACAAGCCATCTAATACAAAGATACCTTAAATACAAGTCTACATACTGTGATACTGAAGAACATAGCTAGCATGGACCAAAACAGGGGAGGGTTAGACAATAAGTTTATAAACATAGGTGTGAATGTAGTGCTAATCATATATAATGTGCCATATCCTAATAAATGCAGTTGTGTGTACAAACGAGGCTAGTAGGGGAAAACTAGAAGTAACATCATGGACAATCAAAATACAGAAGGATGTGAATGAGTATTACTTTATGATGCTCTTGCATGGGAATTAAATAAAAGTAACATCATAGACTCCAAATGCTTTACAACTGAAAAAAAAAGTAACATCATAGTCCCATTCCCAAGTGACAAAAAAAAAAGAAGCCCCACATTGATTGTTTTGTCAATATGGTCATTTAACATTGACTGTTTTACAAATGCTTTCACAGCCCCACCCCCACCGTCCTCTGCCATACTCCACATCCCAATCCCCATACACGTCTTACACTCACCCCTCTCCTTCTTAATCAACACCATCAGGTATTATTTCTCATCCTAGAACACAAATGCTGCCAACAGGTAATATTGACCAGAAATTGTTGACAAGTTCCATTTTTCTTGTTTGTTACCACATATGAGTTCCCAATTTTATATATCTTCGGGATTGATGGTCACATGGCCAAGTAAACATTCTAGATAAACAGCTAGTCACGAATTGTTGCCTTTGCAGAGGAACAAAAGTTTCATTTAGGATTACTTGAACAAGTGCATTTATACAGTTGGAAAACTAGAAGTCAAAATAGAAGTAACATCATAGACTCCAATCTTAAGTAGAAATAAGGAGAGAGAAACAGTTTAGGTCGTAAAGGATATTGGGGAGGGGTAATTTTTATTTATATTTAATCTCAGCGACCGAACTATTCCGCCGATATATATTAATTTCAGTGACGAAATTAAATTCCGTCGGTAATTTCTGCCACTCGTTATTACAAAATCACGGGGATTGATGACATGGCTCGTTTCACCGACGAAAATTTCCGCCACTGGTTATATAACCTCAGCGACGGAATTATTCCGCCGGTACATTTTAATTAATTTTAATTTAATTAATATCAGTATTTTTATTTATATAAAACATGAAAATTATTTTAAGTAAAATATAACAAATTACTCTCAAAAAAATAAATATAAGTCAATAAATATTATTTTAAAAAATAAATAAATCATAAATTAAAATAAAATAAAAATAGAGCTAAACAAATTAAAAAAAATTAAATTAACACCGACATAATTATTCCGCCGCTTCTACCACCACTAATACCACTACCACTACTACCATCACGTACTACCACCACTACCACCACCACTATCACTACTATCACTATTACTACCACCATTACTATACCACCACTACTACTATACTACCATTACTACCACTACTATGACTAATAACACCACTATCACCACCACCACCACCACTACCACCACTACTATTACCATCACTACTACCACTACTACCACTACTATCACTATCACTACCACTACCACTATCACTACCACCACCACTACCGCTACTACCACTACTACTATCACTACTATTACTACTATCACCACCACCACTACTACAACTACTACCACTACCACCACTACTACCACTACTACCACACTGCCACCGCTACTACTACCACCATTACTACCACTACGTACGTACCATCACTACTACTACCGCTACTACCCCAACCCCTAAACCCTAAATCATATACTTATACCCCTAAACTCAAACCCTAACCCTAAACCTTAAACCCTAAATCTCAATTCTCATATATACTTATACCCCAACCCCTAAACCCTAAATCATATACTTCTACCCCTAAACCCTAAACTCTAACCCCTAACCCCTAAACCCTAATTAAACCCTAAACTCTAACCCTGACCCTAAACCTTAAACCCTAAATCTCAAATCTCATATATACTTATACCCCAACCCCTAAACCCTAAATCATATACTTCTACCCCTAAACCCAAAACTCTAACCCCTAACCCCTAAACCCTAAACTTGGCCCAACCCCTAAACCCTAAATCATATACTTTATACCGCTAAACCCTATATTTATTTATTTATTTTTAATTTTTTATTCACTAGGAAATAATATTTTAGACTTTGTTAATTAGTAGTTTTTTTACAAAAAGGTATATAAAAAAAGATATTAAATAAATAAATAAATGAAAGTATATATATATATATAGAAGAAAAGAGGGACGGACTACCCTATATTTAATTTTTTTAAAATTTTTATTGACTAGGAAATAATATTTTATAATTTGTTAATTAGTTTTTTAAAAAAATTATAAATTAAATTAAATTATCACGGACGGAATTATTCTGTCGGTGATAAATCAAAAAAATATTAAAAACAAAATTAAATAATCACCGACGGAATTATTCCGTAGTTGAATAATTTTAAAAATTAAAAATTAAATGATATATTCACCGATGGAATTATTCCGTCGGTAATTAATTAAAAGAATTAAAAATTAAATGATATAATCATCGACGGAATTATTCCGTCGCTGTTAAATTAAAAAATATAAAAAACAAAATTAATTTATCATCGACGAAATGATTTCGTAGTAGGTAAATTAAAAGAAATAAAAAAATATTTAATTACCACCGACGGAATAATTCCGCCGCTGAGGAAAGCAATAGCGACGGAAAAATCTGTCGGTAATCTCGGCGCCAAATTAGTGGCGGTATTGAAACGAATATTCGTTTTTAGCGACAGAAATCAGCGGCGGAATCAAATTCCGTCGGTAATTTCGGCGCCAAATTTATCCTGTCGCTATTGCATCATTTCCGCCGCTATATAGTGAATTAATTATTTCGTCGGTGTTAATTCCGTCGCTAAAGACACAGTTTCTAGTAGTGAAATTACTCTTAATCATCACACAAATAATATAATGAGTTCAAATATAAATTAAAACATGATGATTTGCGAGAATGATTAAGTAATTTCAGAAAAAATGACATTTACTTAATGTTGGAAAAATAGTGTGTTTTGAAGGAAATTAATGGATCAATCTTTAAAGGGTAATTTTGTCAAATTACTTAATTGGTTTTGTGTTTGTGAAATAAAATATTTATTTGTCCAAAATGGGTTTTGAATAAATTAAATATGAATGCACAAAGTATGTGGTCCACATTTTGCTAATAAATTTTGATTTTGTAAATCAAAAATGGTTTGATTTTGACTGATAAGCTCGGCCGAGCAGAGTGATTGACTCGCCGGAGCATAGCATGGCAGAATGACAAAGTTTCCGAAAGCCATGCTCGGTCGAGGCATATACCTTGCTCGGCCGAGCAGATCTGGGCAAAAGTTTCTGGACAGCCTTGCTCGGCGGAGCAAGGCACATGACTCGGCCGAGCAGCTCCTGAGCAGACATTTAACAGTCAAGTATTAAATGTGGAAAATTGAAACGGAAAATCATTATGGCTAATATTTTCTGATTAATGGTTGTTTAATTTCGTAATAATGTTGTTTATTACATAATTAAAACAATATTTTAAGTTTTTGATCTTGGTTTTGAAGTTGTTTAAATTGTGGTTTGTCAACAACAAATAGAAAAACTTGGAAGAACACTTTGAGAAAAACACAAAAGAGAAGAAACACTTGTTTTTCTGCAAATTCTCCTCCATATCCTCTTGTTGCATCTTGTCAATCATCCTTTGGCCTCATAGCTTGCATTGTAATATCAAGAGGTGATCTAGTCCAAGCTCAATTCAGCTCGTCGGGAACTTTAGGTGCAAAGTGCCCCCAGTCCGCACGTTCTATCCTGGGAGACAAGCGACCCAAGAAAAACTCAAGCACACTCGGTGAGGGGTCGAATATGTCTTAAGGAGACAGTGAATTTCATTGGGCTCGTGCTTCTTCTTCAACAACTTATCCTTTGTATTTTCAGTTTATAGTTAATTGTATTTTATTTACATTTTCTGTAATTGTTTCCTCGGCACCCTTGTAACAATCTTAAGACATATTCCTAATCGAGGGAGTCGATTACAGATCTTTTTTAACTGTTGATACTAACTAAGTTGTTGTGTTTCAGATGGCGACTAACAACAACACCGTGGAGTCCCAAACTGGACCCCAAAATAATCCCCAAACTGGAAACGGAAGTGGCTCGACTATTGTGACAAATCCTCCTACGATCCATATCCCGTCCCCTCATGCGGAAAAACCCGAGAAGTTTGTTGGCCACGACTTTAAGCGTTGGCAACAAAATATGCATTTCTATCTCACTACCTTGAACTTGGCGAAATATCTGAAAGAGGATATGCCAAAGGTGAGTGAGAATGAAACCAATGTTACAACCTTGGCTGCGGTTGAAACATGGAAGCATGGGGAATACTTGTGCAGAAATTATGTCCTAAATTCGCTTTCAGATTCTCTTTACAATGTGTTCAATGAAAAGAAATCTGCAAAGGAATTATGGGGTTCTTTGGAACACAAATATAAGATTGAGGATGCGGGAACAAAGAAGTTCATTGTTGCCCATTTCCTTGATTTTAAGATGGTGGAAAGCAAGAGTGTGAAATCTCAAGTTGATGAGTTTCAAACTATTTTGCACGAGATTCATGCCGAGGGTATGGTTATAAGTGAAAGCTTCCAAGTGGCTGCAATAATTGAAAAATTGCCTCCATCTTGGAATGATTTCAAGAACTACCTTAAGCATAAGCGAAAGGAAATGGATGTGGAAGGAATCATCCTTCATTTGAGTATTGAAGAGAACAATAGAGCTACTGAGAAAAAGTTTTGTTTCTAGTGTGGCTAAGGCCAATATGGTGGAGCATGGTGAAAGCTCCAAAGGCAAAAGCTTTGGGAAGGGAAAAGGGAAGGTTGTGACAACTTCCAAGCGTTCCCACTTGGGACCAAAAGGTGGTGTTTCCAAGAAGAAGTTCTTAGGAACTTGTTATAATTGTGGTGGTGAAGGCCACAAGGCTCATGCTTGCAAGTTGTCCAAGAAGGCTCGTGAGGCAAACATGGTGGAAGGCATCTAGGGATGTGTCCGAGATGCACCTCGCAACTGTGATTTCCGAGGTGAATTTGGTGGGTTGAAACCCAAATCAATGGTGGATTGACACCGGTGCTACTAGACATGTGTGCTCCAACAAAGACATGTTTAGTACTCTTGTTGCTAAGAATAGCGAGAAGCTATTCATGGGAAATTCAGCCACTTTCGAGATCAAAGGTGAAGGGAAAGTGGTTTTGAAGATGACATCCATGAAGGAGTTGACTCTCAACAACGTGCTTTATGTGCCCCATATCCTAATAAATGCAGTTGTGTGTACAAACGAGGCTAGTAGGGGAAAACTAGAAGTAACATTATGGACAATCAAAATACTGAAGGATGTGAGTGAGTATTACTTTATGATGCTCTTGCATGGGAATTAAATAAAAGTAACATCATAGACTCCAAATGCTTTACAACTGACCAAAAAAAAAGTAACATCATAGTCCCATTCCCAACTGACCAAAAAAAAAAAAAGAAGCCCCACATTGATTGTTTTGTCAATATGGTCATTTAACATTGACTGTTTTACAAATGCTTTCACAGCCCCACCCCCACCGTCCTCTGCCATACTCCACATCCCAATCCCCATACACCGTCTTACACTCACCCCTCTCCTTCTTAATCAACACCATCAGGTATTATTTCTCATCCTAGAACACAAATGCTGCCAACTGGTAATATTGACCAGAAATTGTTGACATGTTCCATTTTTCTTGTTTGTTACCACATATGAGTTCCCAATTTTATATATCTTCGGGATTGATGGTCACATGGCCAAGTAAACATTCTGGATAAACAGCTAGTCACGAATTGTTGCCTTTGCAGAGGAACCAAAGTTTCATTTAGGATTACTTGAACAAGTGCATTTATACAGTTGGAAAACTAGAAGTCAAAATAGAAGTAACATCATAGACTCCAATCTTAAGTAGAAATAAATAAAGCAATTTAAATATCAAATTAATCCCTATATTTTGCTACAAGCACAGGACCAAAATTAAAACATTAAAATAAAATAAGGAAACAAAAACAACAATTTTGACCATGGTATTGAATAATCAGTCAAGCATGAATCTTTACTACATAAAATTGGATAAAAAACTTATAATCAAAAAAATTAGAAGTGGTAATCGAGGGTTTACATACCTTGAAACAGCGGTGAGTTGGGATTTTGAACACGGTGGCGGTGGAGTAGAGGGACGGCGGTGAGAGAGTAGAGTAGAACACGGCGGAGTTAAGGAGAGAGAGATGAGTGGCGATGAGGCGACGGCGGCAGAGCTCGGTGTGAGGGAAGAGAGAGAGACGAGAGATCGATAAGAAGAGAGAAACAGTTTAGGTCATAAACGATTTTGGGGAAGGGTAATTTTTATTTATATTTAATCTCAGCGACGGAACTATTTCGCCGGTATATATTAATTTCAACGACGAAATTAAATTTCGTCGATAATTTCCGCCGCTGGTTATTACGAAATCACTTAAATTAACACCGACGTAATTATTCCGCCGCTACTACCACCACTACTACCACAACCACTACTACCACCACGTACTACCACCACTACCACCACGACCACTCCACCACTACCACCACCACCACCACCACTACTATCACTATCACTACCACCATTACTATACCACAACTACTATTATACTACCATTACTATTACTACTACCACCACTACTACTACTACTACTAACACCACTATTACCACCACCACCACCACTACCACCACTACTATTACCATCACTACTACCACTACCACCACTACTATCACTATCACTACGACTACCACTACTACCACCACCACTATCACTACCACCACCACTACCGCTACTACCACCACTACTACCACTACTATTACTACTACCACCACCACCACTACTACAACTACTACCACTACCACCACTACTACCACTACTACCACACTGCCACCGCTACTACTACCACCATTACTACCACTACGTACGTACCACCACTACTACTACCGCTACTACCCCAACCCCTAAACTCTAAATCATATACTTATACCCCTAAACCCTAAACTCTAACCCTAACCCTAACCCTAAACCTTAAACCCTAAATCTCAAATCTCATATATACTTATACCCCAACCCCAAATCCTAAATCATATACTTCTACCCCCAAACCCTAAACTCTAAACCCTAAACCCTAATTAAACCCTAAACTCTAACCCTGACCCTAAACCTTAAACCCTAAATCTCAAATCTCATATATACTTATACCCCAACCCCTAAACCCTAAATCATATACTTCTACCCCTAAACCCTAAACTCTAACCCCTAACCCCTAAACCCTAAACTTGGCCCAACCCCTAAACCCTAAATCATATACTTTATACCGCTAAACCCTATATTTATTTATTTATTTTTAATTTTTTATTCACTAGGAAATAATATTTTAGACTTTGTTAATTAGTAGTTTTTTTACAAAAAAGTATATAAAAAAAGATAGAAAATAAATAAATAAATGAGAGTATATATATATATAGAAGAAAAGAGGGACGGACTACCCTATATTTAATTTTTTAAAAAATTTTTATTGACTAGGAAATAATATTTTATAATTTGTTAATTAGTTTTTTAAAAAAATTATAAATTAAATTAAATTATCACCGACGGAATTATTCCGTCGGTGATAAATCAAAAAAATATTAAAAACAAAATTAAATAATCACCGACGGAATTATTCCGTCGCTGAATAATTAAAAAAAATTAAAAATTAAATGATATATTCACCGACGGAATTATTCTGTCGCTAATTAATTAAAAGAATTAAAAATTAAATGATATAATCACCGACGGAATTATTCCGTCGCTGTTAAATTAAAAAATATAAAAAAAAAAATTAATTTATCACCGACGGAATGATTTTGTCGCAGGTAAATTAAAAGAAATAAAAAAATATTTAATTACCACCGACAGAATAATTCTGTCGCTGAAGAAAGCAATAGCGACGGAAAAATCCGTCGGTAATCTCGGCGCCAAACTAGTGGCGGTATTGAAACGAATATTCGTTTTTAGCGATGGAAATCAGCGGCGGAATCAAATTCTGTCGTTAATTTCGGCGCCAAATTTATCTTGTCGCTATTGCATTATTTCCGCCGCTATATAGTTATATAATTATTCCGCCGGTGTTAATTCTGTCGCTAAGGACACAGTTTCAAGTAGTGAAATTACTCTTAATCATCACAAAAATAATATAATGAGTTCAAATATAAATTAAAACATGATGATTTGCAAGAATGATTAAGTAATTTCAGAAAAAATGACATTTACTTAATGTTGGAAAAATAGTGTGTTTTGAAGAAAATTAATGGATTAATTTCTAAAGGGTAATTTTGTCATATTACTTAATTGGTTTTGTGTTTGTGAAATAAAATATTTATTTGTCCAAAATGGGTTTTGGATAAATTAAATATGAATGCTCAAAGTATGTGGTCCACATTTTGCTAATAAATTTTGATTTTGTAAATCAAAAATGGTTTGACTTTGACTGATATGCTCGGGCGAGCAGAGTGAATGACTCGCCCGAGCATAGCATGGTTGAATGACAAAGTTTCCGGAAAGCCATGCTCGGCCGAGCAAGGCACATGACTCGGTCGAGCAGTTCCTGAGCAGTCATTTAACAGTCAAGTATTAAATGTGGAAAATTGAAACGGAAAATCATTATGGCTAATATTTTCTGATTAATGATTGTTTAATTTCGTAATAATGTTGTTTATTACATAATTAAAACAATATTTTAAGTTTTTGATCTTGGTTTTGAAGTTGTTTAAATTGTGGTTTGTCAACAACAATTAGAAAAACTTGGAAGAACACTTTGAGAAAAACACAACAGAGAAGAAACACTTGTTTTTCTGCAAATTCTCCTCCATATCCTCTTGTTGCATCTTGTCAATCATCTTTGGCCTCCTAGCTTGCATAGTAATATCAAGAGGTTATCTAGTCCAAGCTCAATTCAGCTCGCCGAAAACTTTAGGTGCAAAGTGCCCCCGGTCCGCACGTTCGATCCTGGGAGACAAGCGACCCAAGAAAAACTAAAGCACACTCGGTGAGGGGTCGAATATGTCTTAAGAAGACAGTGAATTTCATTGGGCTCGTGCTTCTTCTTCAACAACTTATCCTTTGTATTTTCAGTTTATAGGTAATTGTATTTTATTTACATTTTCTGTAATTGTTTCCTCGGCACCCTTGTAACAATCTTAAGACATATTCCTAATCGAGGGATTCGATTATAGATCTTTTTTAACTGTTGATACTAACTAAGTTGTTGTGTTTCAGGCGACTAACAACAACACCGTGGAGTCCCAAACTGGACCCCAAAATAATCCCCAAACTGGAAACGAAAGTGGCTTGACTATTGTGACAAATCCTCCTACGATCCATATCCCGACCCCTCATGCGGAAAAACCCGAGAAGTTTGTTGGCCACGACTTTAAGCGTTGGCAACAAAAGATGCATTTCTATCTCACTACCTTGAACTTGGCGAAATATCTGAAAGAGGATATGCCAAAGGTGAGTGAGAATGAAACCAATGTTACAACCTTGGCTGTGGTTGAAACATGGAAGCATGGGGAATACTTGTGCAGAAATTGTTGGAAAAATTGGGTGTATATAAAAAATAGCTTTGAAAAAGAAACGGGACGGAAAATTATATTTCAAAAATAAGTCGAGGCAAGAGTTTGACTCTTTCTCCGTAAGACAATATTGCCCCGTATACGAGTGCTCACGGTCTACGGAAATTGTCCCCAAGATACAACGACTTTCGGAATTTCAGATTGCAGCACAACAACTCTGAAACTATCGGGCGAACTACTGAATACTCGGGATTTTCTTGGACTCGAAAAGCAAGACTTATGAATGCTAGGATGCTTTAGAGAATAGAATGCTTGAATGATTTTGGATGGAATGAAATGAGGAGGAGGGGGCTATTTATAGTTATTGAAGAGATGGGGTGTCTATTGGGAATAGACACAAATTGCACCCGTTAAATCTGGACCGTTGGATCTAAGCGAATTGGATGGAGGAGATCTGCTGGGTCGGCCCAACAGCCTTGACCCGCCTCTTCCAAGAGACATGGGTCGCCCCATGCCTTTTCTCCAACCATCACAACCCAATGCTCTAACCGGATCAGTTACCATTCGGCCCAACCCAGTCCAAGCGCCACTCGACCCAGGCGGCCCAATCCAAGCTAGCCAAGCATCCGCTGGCCCACTGCCATTCGGCCCAAACCATCCCACATTCGGCTGGCCCAATCCCTTAGCCCAGCCGAGCCACACCCATTTGCACCGAGCCGAATTCCGTCAAAAGTTTAAGGCTCCTTAGCTCCTAGCGACGATGCGGTCGTGCTAAGTGCAAAGTGCGCCCTAAACCGCCCATTCCGCCCTTCGCGCGCTTCGCGGGTTGTGGGTCTATTTTGAGCTAGAACAAAACTAGCTCAATAGCCCACTTGGATGCATGGTTGTGCCAATGGCCCAACTAGGTTGGCCCAAGGAGATTAACTTGATGTCTCCTTCCTTGGATGCTCACATTAATAAAGTGAAGTAACTTCCCTTTTCCTAGCAATGTGGGATATGGTTCTTCCATTCCAACTTCTCTTCAAATAACAACATTAAGTTGCTCACTTTAACCATTAATTTCTCATTCACCCGAAATTGGTTTTGAGAAAATAAATATACCATTTTAATCTACACTAAATGTAGATTAATTATTTGCAACTTATTTCTATTTTTATAAAGTAGAAACTTCTAGAAACTTGGTCAAATATTAGTCAAACACCAATAATACTACCAATTTCTAACAATCCCCCACATGAATGAAATTAATGCATGAATGCAGACATTCAAGAAAAATCCCGACGAACTGTTACCGCATCGGGGTAGGTGGCTTTCGGCTTTGAACCATCCCTAGTAAGATGCTATCGGATTTACTTGCTGCTCGGTGAACGCGATGTCTTGAACTGATCAGCGTTTTGTGTAAACCAAGACAATAACATTTACACGATAACAATTCTGATATCTTTCGTTCTCACGTTGTGTCCAATTCGGCCCTGGACCATATCTTGGATTCATAAGTGTTTTCTATTAGAAGCGGCCAAACTTCTTCACTTATATAGGTGATCTCCTATAAGGAGTAACCTGTAATACTCCACCTTTGTTAAGGTATAGGAATCATTAAAAACTTTAAAGCTTACCCTCACCACACGTCGGCAGGGTTTCTTGCACTTGGGCAGCTTCTGAGAATGGTTTTAAGAAGTTCCAAGTGTGCTACTAGAATATCCATAACTTAGTTGTCTCATTGAACCACGTTTGTGGGATCTCCACTCATCATGGTTGAGTTACCGCTATAGACTTCTTTTATTGTGTGGGTTATAACCCCATTCCCCTTACTGCATTGTACATTTGATCTCTGTTTATTCCTTTCGTAAACGGATCCGCTATATTTTCTTTTGACTTTACATAGTCAATGGAAATTATTCCATTAGAGATCAATTGTCTTACTGTATTATGTCTCCTCCGTATGTGTCGCGACTTTCTGTTGTACATACAGCTTTTAGCTCTTCCAATAGCTGACATGCTGTCACAATGTACCATGACAGGAGGCACTGGCTTATTCCAGCATGGAATATCCTCTAGAAAATTTCTGAGCCATTCGGCTTCTTCTCCAGCCTTATCTAAGGCGATAAACTCTGATTCCATTGTGGAACGAGCTATACACGTTTGTTTAGAGGATTTCCAAGACACGGCTCCACAACCAATGGTAAATACATACCCACTTGTGGATTTTGAGTCTTTTGTGTCTGATATCCAATTTGCATCACTGTATCCTTCCAATACAGCTGGATATCTCGTATAATGTAATCCATGGTTTATGGTATGCTTTAAATACCTAAGCACTCTTGTTAGTACTTTCCAATGTTCAGAATTTGGATTACTCGTGAATCTACTTAGTTTACTAACTGAGTATGCTATGTCCGGTCGAGTATAGTTTGTTAAGTACATTAAACTTCCTATGACTCGAGCATAATTTGATTGTGATACTGGGTCACCTTTATTTTTGGCTAAATGTAGACTTAGATCTACCGGAGTCTTAGCCGGAGACAGATCGAACGCTTCGAATTTCTTAAGCACATTCTCGATGTAGTGAGATTGTGATAAGACAATTTCGTTATCTGTCCTAGAGATCTTTATCCCTAGAATAACATCTGCTTGACCCAGATCTTTCATGTCAAAGTTCTTCTTTAACATCTTTTTGGTTTTCATGATTATATCATGATTACTTCCAATGATTAGCATGTCATCCACGTATAGACATACAATCACATATTCATCGGGTGTGCCTTTAATGTATACACATTTGTCACACTCCTTTATTTTGAACCCGTTCGACAACATGGTTCGGTCAAACTTTTCGTGCCATTGTTTTGGTGCTTGTTTAAGACCATACAATGATTTGACAAGTTTACAGACCTTTTGTTCTTGTCCATGTGCAACGAACCCTTCAGGTTGTTGCATATAAATCTCCTCATCTAATTCTCCATTTAGAAAGGCCGTTTTCACATCCATTTGATGTATCTCAAGGTTATGCAGAGCTGCGATAGCAATGAGAACACGAATGGATGTGATCCTTGTTACAGGAGAATACGTATCGAAGAAGTCATATCCTTCTCTTTGTTTGAACCCTTGAGCTACCAATCTAGCTTTGTACTTATCAATAGTTCCATCTTCTTTGTACTTCCTTTTAAGGATCCATTTGCAACCCAACGGTTTGCATCCTGGAGGAAGATCTACTATCTCCCAAGTATGATTTTGCATGATGGACTCAATTTCACTATTGATAGCTTCTTTCCAGAGAGGAGCTTCTGGACTAGACAAAGCTTCTTGCAATGTCCTTGGTTCATCATCTAACATGTAAGTTAGAAAGTCAGGACCAAAGGTCTTAGCTACCTTTGTCCTCTTACTTCGTCTTGGCTCTTCATCTTCTTGAGAAGAACCAATAGTCGTATCATAAGTTCTTTTATTTGAACTTGCTTCATTCTTTTCCTTATATGGAAATTTAGTTTCAAAGAATACTGCATTCCTTGATTCTATAGTCATTCCTGCCGTTATATCAGGAATTTCAGACTTGTGCACTAAGAATCGATATGCACTACTATTGTTTGCATATCCAATGAAAATGCAATCAATGGTTTTGGGTCCTATCCGCACTTGTTTAGGTTTAGGTATTTCTACCTTTGCTAGGCACCCCCACACTTTAAGATAATTGTAGGAAGGCTTTCTTCCATTCCATAATTCATATGGAGTTTTATCTTTATTCTTGTGTGGTAATTTGTTAAGAATGTAGTTAGGCGAAAGGATTGCTTCCCCACAAGTTGTCGGGTAAGCCCGAGCTGATCAACATTGTGTTCATCATCTCCTTAAGAGTTCGATTTTCCTTTCAACACTCCATTTGATTGAGGTGTGTAAGGAGCGATCGTTTGATGAATAATGCCGGCGTCCCAAAGAAATATTTTCAAACGGTGCTACATACTCTCCACCTCTATCACTACGAATCTTCTTAATTGTTACATTAAGTTGATTCTCAACTTCATTCTTATATCCTTTGAAAGCTTCTAAAGCTTCATCTTTGCTTCTCAAAAGATACACATGACAATATCTAGTGCAATCATCAATGAACGTTATGAAGTACTTCTTCCCACCTCTAGTTTGCACAAGTTTTAAATCACATATGTCCGTATGGACTAATTCTAGAGGGGTAGTATTTCTTTCAATAGTGGGGAAGGGTGACTTCGTCAATTTTGCTTCCACACAAATTTCACACTTATTTTCTGAATCAAATTTCATTTTAGGAAGTAAATTTAAATTTACTAACCTACGTAATGAATTTAGATTCACATGTCCTAATCTATCATGCCATAAATTAGAACACTCAGACAAATAAGCAACAACATCTTTATTCTTCGCCTCTGGGCGGAACACGTTCATTACATTCATTTTAAAGAGTCCTTTATCAAGGTACCCTTGCCAACAAATTGACCCATATTGGTCAATATAAACTTATCGGACTCAAACACTAGCCTAAATCCGGCCTTATTCAATAACGGGCCAGAGACTAAGTTTTTACGGATGTCAGGACATACGAGAACATCCATTAAGGTGAGTTCTTTGCCGGATGTCATTTTCAGCACCACCTTGCCGAGTCCAACCACGTTAGAAGTTGCAGAATTTCCCATGTACAACTTCCTTCCACTATAGGGAACATAAGATGAGAAACTTTCTCGATCTGCACAGATGTGGCGCGTTGCTCCGGTATCAATCCACCATTCCCTTGGGTTATCGTCCAATTTTGCAAGATTGGCTTCAAACACTATGGCGGACAGATCAAGCTCTGACAGGTCTAATGGGGACGATCTGTCTTCTACCACATTTGCTTAAGGACGGTTGCCATTCTGGTTGTTTGTTTTGGGATGCCGACAGTCTCTAGCCATATGGCCAGGTTTGCCGCAGTTGTAACAACCTCCCTTGAACTTCTTGGCATTTGTGTTCCCCTTTTTAGCATTCCCAGTAGCCTTCCTCTTCTTCTTGCTGGTACTCGCTTCAGCCAAGTTCACCTTTTCCTCTACTGATGTAGTCCTGCCGCTCTTGCTTTCGGATTTCCGGTTGTCTTCCTCAATCCTTAGCCTCACGATCAGGTCCTCGAGCTTCATTTCCTTCCTCTTGTGCTTGAGGTACATCTTGAAATCTTTCCATAGAGGCGGTAGCTTCTCTATAATGGCAGCTACTTGGAAAGATTCCCCGAGTTGCATTCCTTCTGCAATGATGTCGGCAATGATCAGTTGCAACTCACGTAACTGATCCATTACAGTTCGGGAATCAACCATGTTGAAGTCTAGGAATCGGCTGACAATAAATTTCTTAGTGCCGGCGTCTTCCGTTTTGTACTTCTTTTTCAAGAGATTCCCAAAGCTCTCTTGCAGTCTTCATGCCACAGTACACATTGTACAGGGCATCATCTAACCCATTTAGAATATAATTGCGACACAGGAAATCGCTATGATTCCATGCGTCCAATGCTACTCTAGCTTGTGGGTCACCTTCATCTTCTGGAACCGTTGGCGGTGATTCTCGCAAGAATCGTGCCAAACTGAGGGTGGTTAGGTAGAACAACATCTTCTGCTGCCACCTTTTGAAATCTGTACCGGTGAATTTCGCCGGTTTCTCTGCATGGGTATGGATGGGAGCAGCAGGAGTTGGGTTAGGAGTATGGACGGGAGGTACAGAAGTTCCCGAGCCAGGGGGAGGAGTAGGAGCGGAGGTGGAGTCGGATGCCATTCTTTAAACACACAGAATATTGTCTTACGATTGTTGGAAAAATTGGGTGTATTTAAAAAATAGCTTTGAAAAAGAAACGGGACGGAAAATTATATTTCAAAAATAAGTCGAGGCAAGAGTTTGACTCTTTCTCCGTAAGACAATATTGCCCCGTATACGAGTGCTCACGGTCTACGGCAATTATCCCCAAGATACAACGACTTTCGGAATTTCAGATTGCAGCACAACAACTCTGAAACTATCGGGCGAACTACTGAATACTCGGGATTTTCTTGAACTCGAAAAGCAAGACTTATGAATGCTAGGATGCTTTAGAGAATAGAATGCTTGAATGATTTTGGATGGAATGAAATGAGGAGGAGGGGGCTATTTATAGTTATTGAAGAGATGGGGTGTCTATTGGGAATAGACACAAATTGCACCCGTTAAATCTGGACCGTTGGATCTAAGCGAATTGGATGGAGGAGATCTGCTGGGTCGGCCCAACAGCCTTGACCCGCCTCTTCCAAGAGACATGGGTCGCCCCATGCCTTTTCTCCAACCATCACAACCCTCCTTAGCTCCTAGCGACGATGCGGTCGTGCTAAGTGCAAAGTGCGCCCTAAACCGCCCATTCCGCCCTTCGCGCGCTTCGCGGGTTGTGGGTCTATTTTGAGCTAGAACAAAACTAGCTCAATAGTCCACTTGGATGCATGGTTGTGCCAATGGCCCAACTAGGTTGGCCCAAGGAGATTAACTTGATGTCTCCTTCCTTGGATGCTCACATTAATAAAGTGAAGTAACTTCCCTTTTCCTAGCAATGTGGGATATGGTTCTTCCATTCCAACTTCTCTTCAAATAACAACATTAAGTTGTTCACTTTAACCATTAATTTCTCATTCACCCGAAATTGGTTTTGAGAAAATAAATATACCATTTTAATCTACACTAAATGTAGATTAATTATTTGCAACTTATTTCTATTTTTACAAAGTAGAAACTTCTAGAAACTTGGTCAAATATTAGTCAAACACCAATAATACTACCAATTTCTAACAGAAATTATGTCCTAAATTCGCTTTCAGATTCTCTTTACAATGTGTTCAATGAAAAGAAATCTGCAAAGGAATTATGGGGTTCTTTGGAACATAAATATAAGATTGATGATGCGGGAACAAAGAAGTTCATTGTTGCCCATTTCCTTGATTTTAAGATGGTGGAAAGCAAGAGTTTGAAATCTCAAGTTGATGAATTTCAAACTATTTTGCACGAGATTCATGCCGAGGGTATGGTTATAAGTGAAAGCTTCCAAGTGGCTGCAATAATTGAAAAATTGCCTCCATCTTGAAATGATTAGAACTACCTTAAGCATAAGCGAAAGGAAATGGATGTGGAAGGAATCATCCTTCATTTGAGTATTGAAGAGAACAATAGAGTTGCTGAGAAAAAGTTTGTTTCTAGTGTGGCTAAGGCCAATATGGTGGAACATGGTGAAAGCTCCAAAGGCAAAAGCTTTGGGAAGGAAAAAGGGAACAACTTCCAAGCGTTCCCACTTGGGACCAAAATGTGGTGTTTCCACGAAGAAGTTCGGGATTGATGGTCACAGGGCCAAGTAAACATTCTGGATAAACAGCTAGTCATGAATTGTTGCCTTTGCAGAGGAACAAAAGTTTCATTTAGGATTACTTGAACAAGTGCATTTATAAAGTTGGAAAACTAGAAGTCAAAATAGAAGTAACATCATTGACTCCAATCTTAAGTAGAAATAAATAAAGCAATTTAAAGATCAAATTAATCCCCAGTTTTTGCTACAAGCACAGCACCAAAATTAAAACATTAAAATAAAATAAGGAAACAAAAACAACAACTTTTACCATGGTATCAAATAATCAGTCAAGCATGAATCTTTATACATAAAATTGGATAAATAACTTATAATCAAAAAAAATGGAAGTGGTAATCGAGGGTTTACATACCTTGAACACGGCGGTGAATTGGGATTTTGAACAAGGTGGAGGTGGAGTTGAGGGACGGTGGTGAGAGAGTAGAGAAGTACACAGCGGAGTTAAGAAGAGAGAGATGAGTGGCGGTGAGGCGACGGCGGCAGAGCTCGGTGTGAGGGAAGAGAGAGAGAGACGAGAGATCGGTATAAGGAGAGAGAAACAGTTTAGGTCGTAAACGATTTTGGGGAGGGGTAATTTTTATTTATATTTAACCTCAGCGACGGAACTATTCCGCCGGTATATATTAATTTCAGCGGCGGAATTAAATTTCGTCGGTAATTTCCGCCGCTGGTTATTACGAAATCACGGGGATTGATGACATGGCTCGTTTCACCGACGGAAATTTCCGCCACTGGTTATATAACCTCAGCGACGGAATTATTCCGCCGGTATATGTTAATTAATTTTAATTTAATTAATATCAGTATTTTTATTTATATAAAACATGAAAATTATTTTAAATAAAATATAACAAATTACTATCAAAAAAATAAATATAAGTCAATAAATATTATTTTTGAAAAATAAATAAATCATAAATGAAAATAAATAAAAATAGGGCTAAACAAATTAAAAAAATTTAAATTAACACCGACGTAATTATTTCGCCGCTGCTACCACCACTACTACCACTACCACTACTACCACCACGTACAACCACTACTACCACCACCACCACCACCACCACTACTATCACTATCACTACCACCATTACTATATCACAACTACAACTATACTACCATTACTATTACTACTACCACCACTACTATGACTTCTAACACCACTATCACCACCACCACCACTACCACCACTATCACCACTACTATTACCATCACTACTACCACTACCACCACTACTATCACTATCACTACGACTACCACTACTACCACCACCACTATCACTACCACTACTACCACCACTACTACCACTACTATTACTACTACCACCACCACCACTACTACCACTACTACCACTACCACCACTACTACCACACTACCACCGCTACTACTACCACCATTACTACCACTACGTACCACCACTACTACTACCGCTACTACCCCAACCCCTAAACCCTAAATCATATACTTATACCCCTAAACCCTAAACTCTAACCCTAACCCTAAACCTTAAACCCTAAATCTCAAATCTCATATATACTTATACCCCAACCCCTAAACCCTAAATCATATACTTCTACCCCTAAACCCTAAACTCTAACCCCTAACCCCTAATTAAACCCTAAACTCTAACCCTGACCCTAAACCTTAAACCCTAAATCTCAAATCTCATATATACTTATACCCCAACCCCTAAACCCTAAATCATATACTTCTACCCCTAAACCCTAAACTCTAACCCCTAACCCCTAAACCCTAAACCTGGCCCAACCCCTAAACCCTAAATCATATACTTTATACCGCTAAACCCTATATTTATTTATTTATTTTTAATTTTTTATTCATTAGGAAATAATATTTTAGACTTTGTTAATTAGTAGTTTTTTTTTTTACAAAAATGTATCTAAAAAGATAGAAAATAAATAAATAAATGAAAGTATATATATATAGAAGAAAAGAGGGACGGACTACCCTATATTTATTTTTTTTTTAAATTTTTATTGACTAGGAAATAATATTTTATAATTTGTTAATTAGTTTTTTTAAAAAATTATAAATTAAATTAAATTATCACCGACGGAATTATACCGTCGGTGATAAATCAAAAAAATATTAAAAAAAAATTAAATAATCACCGACATAATTATTCCATCGCTGAATAATTAAAAAAAAATTAAATGATATATTCACCGAAGGAATTATTTCGTCGGTAATTAATTAAAAGAATTAAAAATTAAATGATATAATCACCGACGAAATTATTCCGTCGCTGTTAAATTAAAAAAAATAAAAAACAAAATTAATTTATGACCGAAGAAATGATTCCGTCGCTGGTAAATTAAAAGAAATTAAAAAATATTTAATTAACAACGACGGAATAATTCCGCCGCTGAGGAAAGCAATAGCGACGGAAAAATCCGTTGGTAATCCTAGCGCCAAATTAGTGGCGGTATTGAAACGAATATTGGTGTTTAACGACAAAAATCAGCGGCAAAATCAAATTCCGTCGGTAATTTCGACGCCAAATTTTTCCTGTCGCTATTGCATTATTTCCGCCGCTATATAGTGACGGAATTATTCCGCCGGTGTCAATTCCGTCGCTAAAGACACAGTTTCTAGTAGTGAAATTACTCTTAATCATCACACAAATAATATAATGAGTTCAAATATAAATTAAAACATGATGATTTGCAAGAATGATTAAGTAATTTCAGAAAAAATGACATTTACTTAATGTTGGAAAAATATTGTGTTTTGAAGAAAATTAATGGATTAATTTCTAAAGGGTAATTTTGTCAAATTACTTAATTAGTTTTGTGTTTGTGAAATAAAATATTTATTTGTCCAAAATGGGTTTTGGATAAATTAAATATGAATGCTCAAAGTATGTGGTCCACATTTTGCAAATAAATTTTGATTTTGTGAATCAAAAATGGTTTGACTTTGACTGATATACTCGACCGAGCAGAGTGATTGACTCGCCCGAGCATATCATGGCAGAATGACAAAGTTTTCGGAAAGCCATGCTCGGCCGAGGCATATGCCTTGCTCGGCCGCGCAGATCTGGGAAAAAGTTTCTGGACAGCCTTGCTCGACCGAGCAAGGCACATGACTCGGCCGAGCAGTTCCTGAGCAGACATTTAACAGTCAAGTATTAAATGTGGAAAACTGAAACGGAAAATCATTATGGCTAATATTTTCTGATTAATGATTGTTTAATTTCGTAATTATGTTGGTTATTACATAATTAAAACAATATTTTCAGTTTTTGATCTTGGTTTTGAAGTTGTTTAAATTGTGTTTGTCAACAACAATTAGAAAAACATGGAAGAACACTTTGAGAAAAACACAACAAAGAAAGAAACATTTGTTTTTCTGCAAATTCTCCTCCATATCCTCTTGTTGCATCTTGTCAATCATCTTTTGGCCTCCTAGGTTGCATTATAATATCAAGAGGTGATCTAGTCCAAGCTCAATTCAGCTCGCCGGGAACTTTAGGTGCAAAGTTCCCCCGATTCGCATGTTCTATCCTGGGAGACAAGCGACCCAAGCAAACTCAAGCACACTTGGTGAGGGGTCGAATATGTCATTAGGAGACAGTGAATTTCATTGGGCTCGTGCTTCTTCTTCAACAACTTATCCTTTGTATTTTCATTTTATAGTTAATTGTATTTTATTTACATTTTCTGTAATTGTTTCCTTGGCACCCTTGTAACAATCTTAAGACATATTCCTAATCGAGGGAGTCGATTACAGATCTTTTTTAACTGTTGATACTAACTAAGTTGTTGTGTTTCAGATGGCGACTAACAACAACACCGTGGAGTCCCAAACTGGACCCCAAAATAATCCCCAAACTGGAAACGGAAGTGGCTTGAATATTGTGACAAATCCTCCTACGTTCCATATCCCGACCCCTCATGCGGAAAAACCCGAGAAGTTTGTTAGCCACGACTTTAAGCGTTGGCAACAAAAGATGCATTTCTATCTCACTACCTTGAACTTGGCAAAATATCTGAAAGAGGATATGTGAGTGCCTCCCAACTCCCGGACCTATAAACCGTGTCCCAGGATGGAGGGTCCCAAAATATACCATTTAAAAAAAACTTTTCTTTACTTTAACTTGAAAAGTATACAACACATTTTAAAAACCATTTCAAAATAACCTCTCTACACGGAGGCGATATATATACCTGTTTTAAATCAAACACAACCTGTTTTAACAAACTATATGACTGGAAAGGCTATACACAAGCCAACCATACACAAACCAAGTTTAAGTTACTTACAACACGATACAAATGAAACATGTTGTAAAACTTTATATACAATACATTTCCCAAAAGAATAACAACCAAAGTCCAGCCCCAACTCCCAAAATAACTCATACCCTGACAACCCAAAAGGAGTCTAAACTCTTCCCCCCGGCCTCACTGGTCCGGTCCACCTGTCTCAGCGGGATCTAAAACAATAAAGGGAGAAGGGGTGAGATAAAATCTCAGCAAGCTATTATGTATGCAACAATATGCCATACAATATGCAACACATAAACAGGTTGCTCAATATTAGAAAATAGTAAACACATTACGTTACCTTTTCCTTCTGACCAATAAGTCATATACAATTGAAATAGCCTGGATCCGAGAGGCAGCGCGGTCGCGCCCCGGCATCTGGCATTTCGCAGGCCTTGCGGCACTGTTTTTCGTGTGTTGGAGGTGTCTCGCCGTGTTTTTGCTTTGTAGAGTCGCCACGCCGTTTTTATTAAGCCCAAAACATTGAAAAAGGGCATCAGTTTAAAAATAAACTGTTTTTTTTTGTTGTGTGATGAGATTTTTGAGTTCGGAGGTCAGATGACTCCTCGGGAAGAGAATATTAGAATCTTAGAGCTCACCCGAGTCGCCTCGTAAAAACGAGTCTTTCGGATACCCCTAACATTCTTTAACTGTTGTGTGTGTGTGTGTGTGTATGTGCTTTTAAAAATGCATGCTGTGTCGGATGTCTACATTGTACACTGCTTTATTGAAATATATTGAAATAGTGTAGGAAGGAAGCCTTACCAATGTTGGTTCGTGTCAGTCTTCCGCAGGAGAATAGTGTTTGAGGACGGAATAGTGTTTCGGTACGGACCGGGATTGCTTCGGAAAAGGGGCCGGTTGTCTGCGGACAGAGTTTCGGCGTGCATTGGGATTGCAGGGATCACTCGGGCAGAGTTTTGGCGTGCGTTGGAATCGTTGGTTGGATTCGGGCAGAGGTTCGGCATGGTTTGGGATCACCGGTTTGACTCGGAAAGAGCCGGGACGCCTCGGGAAAGACCAGGCAAAGCCTCGGAGTACCACGAGGGGCCTCAGAGTACCTCGAGAGTGCCTCGAGGCAGCGCGGGAGTATCACGGGAGCGCTCGGGGAGGCTTCGGAGCACCTCGAGGGGACTCGGAAGGCCTTGGAAGGATCCGAAAGGGGCCGGGAATGCCCCGAAGGGTCTTAGAGGGGAGCCTGAAGGCTGGAGGGAGAGGAGAGAAGAGGGAATTGTGTGAAAATGAGGGAGGGGGAGCCCTCTATTTATAGTGCCAGAAAATTGCAAAGAGGTC
This sequence comes from Adenophora triphylla var. japonica, assembly GCA_022495995.1. NCBI lineage: Eukaryota > Viridiplantae > Streptophyta > Magnoliopsida > Asterales > Campanulaceae > Adenophora > Adenophora triphylla. The sequence goes on from JAFEMH010001512.1 coordinate 421,249, forward strand.
CGTACGGACCTCCTAGGTAATCCAATATTTTGGTTTTCCTCGATTTGAGAGAATATGTGATGATGAAGGAGATTCAGCCATGATGATGTCCCCTATGCAATAAGATCCGTACGGACCATCTTAGCATGCAAAGAGGTCCGTACGGACCAACCATGCAGGGGGGGTAATGATGTTCTCCGGAATTTGAGGGAATATTGTGGACTTTTAGGGGATTTAGTAATCATTGAAACAAAAAGGTCCGTACGGACCTTAAATGCTTTTCTGATTTCCTGAAAATTCCCAAGAGGTCCTTTTGTGCCTTTTTATCCCAGAAAAGTTCCTCCCTTGGTTTGGCTGAGGGTTTTTTTGAGGGTTTTGAGTGTCAGAGGTCTTCGAGACTGCGTTTGTGAGTCTGCGGTATTTCCTGTGTACTCGGGAGAGGGTGATCCAGATTGGGGTACTTACAGAAGCCCCTCGACGATGTCACTTGCGGAGGAAGTGGGGTCGTCGATAAGATAAGGGTCCTGATCTGGATCGCGTGTTGAGAGAGGAAGTGATCGTGTAGGTCGGCGAGAGGACGTGGCGATGTCCTGTTGTGTGACCGTTTAGGTCAACTGGCTGGACCCTGTGATAGGATTCCTACGTATCCCTGGCAGGAATCAAGCCTGATCGTAGTTCATGTGTGGGGTGAATGTTGTAGTGCACGAGGACGGGAGATGTCCTCTGATTGAAACTCTGTGGGTGGACGTGGTGTCGTGGGTGACCGTATAGGTCGATGGCTGGACCCTGTGATAGGATTCCTACATATCCCTGGCGGGAATCAAGCCTGGTCGTAGTTCAGAGGTCGTGTAATCGTGAGTGTATGCAGGCGTGGTGGTGCCTGAAGTGTCGTGTGACCGCCGAGGTCAGTGGTAAGGACGTGGTGGTGTCCAGGGTGTGCAATCTTACTAGAAGATGGGTAATCTTATGAGAAGATGGTTTGTGACCGCCGAGGTCGACTGTGAGGACGTGGTGGCATCCTGAGATGGAAATTTTATGATTTTTCGAATCGGGTGGTTTAAGGCCTTCCGGGCCGAAGATAGTGATTTGGGAGGTTTATACGGTCTTTCGGACCGAGTGATTTAAAGCCTTCCGGGCTGAAGATAGTGATATGGGAGGTTTATACGGTCTTCCGAACCGAGTGGTTTAAAGCCTTCCGGGCTGAAGATAGTGATGTGGAAGGTTTATACGGTCTTCCGGACCGAGTGGTTTAAAGCCTTCCGGGCTGGGGATAGTAGTTTGGCTGATTTATGCAGTCTCCCGGACTGAGTGGTTTAAAGCCTTTCGGGCTGAAGATAGTGATGTCATGTATGAGGACTTGAGTCGTCTTCTGACTGCGGTTTGCCATGCGTGAGGACTTGAATCGTCTTCTGGCTGTGGTTGTGTCATGTATGAAGACTTGAGTCGTCTTCTGACTGTGGTTGTGTCATGTATGAAGACTTGAGTCGTCTTCTGACTGTGGTTTGCCATGCGTGAGGACTTGAATCGTCTTCTGGCTGCGGTTGTGTCATGTATGAGGACTTGAATCGTCTTCTGACTGCGGTTTGCCATGCGTGAGGACTTGAATCATCTTCTGGCTGCGGTTTGCCATGCGTGAGGACTTGAATCATCTTCTGTCTGCGGGTGTGTCATGTATGAGGACTTGAATCGTCTTCTGACTGCGGTTTGCCATGCGTAAGGACTTGAATCGTCTTCTGGCTGCGGTTTGCCATGCGTGAGGACTTGAATCGTCTTCTGGCTGCGGGTGTGTCATGTATGAGGACTTGAATCATCTTCTGACTGCGGTTTTCCATGTGTGAGGACTTGAATCGTCTTCTGGCTACGATTTGCCATGCGTAAGGACTTGAATCATCTTCTGGCTGCGGTTGTGGAGGCGTGGCTGCCTTGTGCTTTGATTGCGAGAGGTGTACATGCCTCGTGCTTTGTCCGCTGGGGAGAAGGTTGGACTTACGATGACTGCCGGTGTTCATCCATTGGGGATTATCGTGGCCTTGTAGGGGCTTTTTCTGCTGAGAAGGTAACTTCAAGCTTACTTTGATGGCCGGTGCTTGAGTTGCCGTTGAGCGGGCGAGGTCCGGGCTTACAATGACGGCCGGTGCTGGGGATATGTGGTCTCGTAAGGGTTTGCAAGAATTCCCTTTTTGACTTGCTGGGGAAGGAGCTCGGGCTTACTTTGATGGCCGGTGCTTGCGTTGCCATTGAGCGTTTTGGAGGCGTTTTGTGCCTTGAGATTTGTACTTGGAGGTGCGGGCTCCTTCTTGTGCTTGTTTCACCGTTTAGTGGGCGAGGTCCGGGCTTACACTGACGGCCGGTGGTTGAATTGCCGTTTAGTGGGCGGAGTCCGGGCTTACACTGACGGCCGGTGGTTGAATTGCCGTTGAGTGGGCGAGGTCCGGACTTACACTGACGACCGGTGGTTGAATTGCCGTTTAGTGGGCGAAATCCGGACTTACACTGACGGCCGGTGGTTGAATTGCCATTGAGTGGGCGAAGTCCGGGCTTACACTGACGACCGGTGGTTGAACTGCCGTTTAGTGGGCGAAATTCGGGCTTACACTGATGGCCGGTGGTTGAACTGCCGTTTAGTGGGCGAAATCCGGGCTTACACTGACGGTCGATGGTTGAATTGCCATTTAGTGGGCGAAATCCGGACATACACTGATGGCCGGTGATTGAATTGCCATTGAGTGGGCGAGGTCCGGGCTTACACTGACGGCAGGTGGTTGAATTGCCATTTAGTGGGCGAAATCCGGACATACACTGACGGCCGGTGGTTGAATTGCCGTTGAGTGGGCGAGGTCCGGGCTTACACTGACAGCCGGTGGTTGAATTGCCGTTGAGTGGGCGAGGTCCGGGCTTACACTGACGGCCGGTGGTTGAATTGCCGTTGAGTGGGCGAGGTCCGGGCTTACACTGACGACCGGTGGTTGAATTGCCGTTTAGTGGGCGAAATTCGGGCTTACACTGACGGCCGGTGGTTGAATTGCTGTTTAGTGGGCGAAATCCGGACTTACACTGACGGCCGGTGGTTGAATTGCCATTGAGTGGGCGAAGTCCGGGCTTACACTGACGGCCGGTGGTTGAACTGCCGTTTAGTGTGCGAAATCCGGGCTTACACTGACGGTCGGTGGTTGAACTGCCGTTTAGTGGGCGAAATCCGGGCTTACACTGACGGCCGGTGGTTGAACTGCCGTTTAGTGGGCGAAATCCGGGCTTACACTGACGGCCGGTGGTTGAACTGCCGTTTAGTGGGCGAAATCCGGGCTTACACTGACGGCCGGTGGTTAAATTGCTGGGTTAAGGACCATACTGCATTGAATCTGCTGAAATAGGCCTTTGGACAGCCAGAAAAGTAATTTGGCCCTTCATTTCCCATTTCTAGTTCGTCCATCCGAGAGAGAGAGAAGGAGAAAAACTCCACTGTTGCACCAAAATCTTCCATTTTTAGCTTGAATTGCTTGCAATGGCGGAAGGATCAAGGAGGGGACGTCGCCAACGGAGTCGAGATGTGATCGAGCAAAGGATGGAGCTTTAAAGATATTGGATCTCCTTCGTGCCTTCTTCAAAGAATCCGGATGTGTTGTATCCGAATCTGGAGGAGCATAACCATGAGTGAGGACTTGAATCGTCTTCTGGCTGCGATTGTGGAGGCGTGGCTGCCTTGTGCTTTTATTGCGAGAGGTGTAGATGCCTCGTGCTTTGTCCGCTGGGGAGAAGGTTGGACTTTCGATGACTACCGATGTTCATCCGTTGGGGATTATCGCGACCTTGTAGGGGCTTTTTCTGCTGAGAAGGTAACTTCAAGCTTACTTTGATGGCCGGTGCTTGAGTTGCCGTTGAGGGGCGAGGTCCGGGCTTACGATGACGCCCGGTGCTGAGGATATGTGGTCTCGTAAGGGTTTGCAAGAATTCCCTTTTTGACTTGCTGGGGAAGGAGCTCGGGCTTACTTTGATGGCCGGTGCTTGCGTTGCCGTTGAGCGTTTTGGAGGCATTTTTGTGCCTTGAGATTTGTATATGGAGGTGTGGGCTCCTTCTTGTGCTTGTTTCACCATTTAGTGGGTGAGGTCCGGGCTTACACTAACGGCCGGTGGTTGAATTGCCGTTTAGTGGGCGGAGTCCGGGCTTACACTGACGGCCGGTGGTTGAATTTCCGTTGAGTGGGCGAGGTCCGGGCTTACACTGACGGCCGGTGGTTGAATTGCCGTTTAGTGGGCGAAATCCGGACTTACACTGACGGTCGGTGGTTGAATTGCCATTTAGTGGGCGAAATCCGGGCTTACACTAACGGCCGGTGGTTGAATTGCCGTTGAGTGGGCGAAGTCCGGGCTTACACTGACGGCCGGTGGTTGAACTGCCGTTTAGTAGGCGAAATCCGGGCTTACACTGACGGCCGGTGGTTGAACTGCCATTTAGTGGGCGAAATCCGGGCTTACACTGACGGCCGATGGTTGAATTACCGTTTAGTGGGCGAAATCCGGACTTACACTGACGGCCGGTGGTTGAATTGCCGTTGAGTGGGTGAGGTCCGGTCTTACATTGACGGCCGGTGGTTGAATTGCTGTTTAGTGGGCGAAATCCGGACTTATACTGACGGCCGGTGGTTGAATTGCCGTTGAGTAGGCGAGGTCCGGGCTTACACTGACGGCCGGTGGTTGAATTGCCGTTGAGTGGGCGAGGTTCGGGCTTACACTGACGGCCAGTGGTTGAATTGCCGTTGAGTGGGCGAGGTCCGGGCTTACACTGATGGCCGGTGGTTGAATTGCCGTTTAGTGGGCGAAATCCGGACATACACTGACGGCCGATGGTTGAATTGCCGTTTAGTGGGCGAAATCCGGACTTACACTGACTGCCGGTGGTTGAATTGCCGTTGAGTGGGCGAAGTCCGGGCTTACACTGACGGCCGGTGGTTGAACTGCCGTTTAGTGGGCGAAATCCGGGCTTACACTGACGGCCGGTGGTTGAACTGCCGTTTAGTGGGCGAAATCCGGGCTTACACTGACGGCCGGTGGTTGAACTGCCGTTTAGTGGGCGAAATCCGGGCTTACACTGACGGCCGGTGGTTAAATTGCTGGGTTAAGGACCATACTGCATTGAATCTGCTGAAATAGGCCTTTGGACAGCCAGGGGCAAAGATTATAAGGGCAGAAAAGTAATTTGGCCCTTCATTTCCCATTTCTTGTTCGTGCATCCGAGAGAGAGAGAAGGAGAAAAACTCCATTGTTGCACCAAAATCTTCCATTTTTAGCTTGAATTGCTTGCAATGGCGGAAGGATCAAGGAGGGGACGTCGCTAACGGAGTCGAGAAGTGATCGAGCAAAGGATGGAGCTTCAAAGATATTGGATCTCCTTCGTGCCTTCTTCAAAGAATCCGGATGTGTTGTATCCGAATTCGGAGGTGCATAACCGGCGAGTAAGGAACGTCAGGGAGGTAAGAAATCAATTTCGTTTTGACTCCTTGCTTGAATTTTTGAATGCTAGAACTAGGTTTTAGTTTTTTGCATTTTGGGGCTTTTGTTATTTGCCATGCTTTTTTGTGAAATTCTTGATATATTGTTGAAATTGAGCATGTAAATATTGTGGGTATGTGAATTTTGTGCAGAAATGTGTAGATTAGCTCTTAATTGTGAAAATAAAGTGCCTCTCTATGAAAATGCATGCTTTGGTGTTTTGTACCTTATGCTATTTATGTATGTACATTGTGAGAAAAATTGTCATGTAGTGACAAATTTTTTAAAAAATGTGACATGTGCTGTGTTTTGTGACGGGTCTTATCTGAATGTATGTGCCGTGTAGGGACGGACTTTTCTGAAAATGTGTAATGTAGTGTGTGCCGTGTTTTTGGTGACGGACTTTGTGGGGAGTTTATGTGCAATATGTGCCGTGTTTTGTGACGGGTCTTTCGAAAATGTGTCGTGTAGTGCTTGATTCTTTTGAGAAAATTTGTACAGTGTGTGCAGTGTTTTGTGACGGACTGCATGGGGAAAATTATGTGTAATGCATGCCGTGTTTTGTGATGGATATTTTTTTTTTTTATGCTTTGGTATTAAGTATTGTGACTGACGTACCTTTGCTGTGTTTACCTACATGATGAGGGGCTTTTGGCTGGGAAAGCCAAGAAGATGAAGACTCGGGGATCGCTCGAGGCTGTGGTCGAGTTATGGCAGCAGATGCCAAATATCTCTGTGGATGGCAGGCCGAGCCCTAGGAGGATAGTCTATGCTTCTGGCCTGGGCGTGTTCGTGGAGAACTTGGCCGGGATCTCTGACACGAGGAAGAACAAGAGTGTCTTCCTGGGCCTTTCTGAGTATTGGTGGGATACCACCCACACCTTCCATCTGAGCTGGGGCGAGGTGACAAATGACGCCCACGATTTTGTCGCTATCACCGGGCTTTCCTTCAAAGGAAGGCCAGCCATGGGTAGAGGGATATGATTGTCGAGGACGTGCGGACCGAGGCTGCTTGGGCTTTGCGCCTCTTCCTCGTAGGGGCACGGGGATGCTTGTACGGCAATGTAGAGACGAGGATTACGACCCGGTATTAGGGCCTCTTGTCGGGTGCAGAGCCGGAGTGGCGGAGCGGCGCGCTCCTTTCTATGGTTTGCCCTTTCCGAGACTTTGTTCTCGAACCATGCGACGACGGATCCTTTTGCTCTACTGGAGAGCTTGATTGACTTGGAGGGAGTTTGTGACATAGCCTGGGGCGAGGCGGGCCTAGCCGAGCTTTACTTCTCCTTGGACCGGTTCAGCAGGGGTGTGGCCAGTTCTTTGGCCTGTTTTGATTTTACTTTGGAGGTATGAGTTCATTGCTGTTTTTGATTAGCAACATGTCATTTTCTCCGTTTTCTCTTGCATTGAGCCTTTTCCGCTTTTGTCGCAGGTGTGGTTCTACGAGATCTTTCAGTGCTTCCCGTGGGATAGAGATCCTGGGGCCATAGCGGCCTATCCCGCTATGTTAGGCTGGGCACGCCCGACGAGGAAGAGGAGGACCAGCAGGGGTAAGCTCACCATTTCCTACGGGGAGGTGCAGGCATATTTGGGGAGAGATAGCCCGGAGGCGTTCATTCTGTACCCTTGGGCTCGATACGAGGCTGATGAGTTCGAGGGGGCTCCTGTAGTGACGACGCAGTGGAAGATGCTGCGGGGCCTGACCTGTGACGTCATGTACTTGGGCGAGAGGGTCTTTTGGCAGCATGGCCCGGGTATGCTTCCCTTGGCTCCGAGGGATCCGCCTTTCGGGATGTTGGATTCCCGAGATATGGATGTATTGGAGTTTGAGAGGTATTTGGGCGGCGTGAGTGCCCATGAGTTTGTTTTGTATCGAGAGGAGTATGGGGCCTTCGTGAGGAGGAAGTTGAGGACGCCACAAGTGTTGGCGAGGGAGAGGGAGGCTGGTCCGCAAGGTCCCCAAGAGGTTCCGGTGCCTGGGCCGGATTTCACATATGTCCGCAGGGATTCCTCGAGGAGGAGGGTGTCTGTACCCGTCCCTGAGCAGGCTCCTGCTGCCTACTGAGTGGATCCTGACATGCCGGTGAGTGTGCTTACTCTTTTCCATCTTGGCATCTTTTCTGTATTTTTTTTCTTTTTGTTGAGTATGACTGTATTGCTGAGCGTTTCTTTGGCTGCTTGCTTGTGCAGGTCCCGGGGAGAGCCTATGACATGCTGACGCGCCGTTATGTGGCGATGAGGTCCTTCGCGAAGAAGATGGCGTCGAGGCTGTCTTGCCGGTCTTCGCGACGTATGCCGGCGTATGAGCCGATGCCTTCGAGGCATTCTGTGGATGTTCCTCCACCGAGAGCCGAGACGGAACCACAACAGGAGGGACCTTCGCGGGGGCGGCATATCATGGATGCTGGGACATCCTCGGGAGCTCAGAGGCTGCAGACCCTTCACCAGTTCTTTCCTCCGCCGGATGCACAGGGTGAGGGTTCGTCAGGCCATGCCTATTTTGACCCTTTTTTCGGCTTCGATCCTTCTGAGTATCTTGAGTATCAGCCTCAGGAGGGGGCTCAGTACTCCGATGATGAGGGTGTGACTGGCGAGTTTACCAGGATGCCCGACTTCTCGCTTGAGGATGTCAGTGATGATGATGCTGAGGTGTCGGATTAGGATTCATTTACTTTCCCTCTTTCCATATCCCTTTTCTTTTTTTTTTTGTTTAGCAACAGACATTTATGGATACCTGTAATAAAATACTTGTACTTGCATGGCAAAAGTATTTTATTTTAAGATATAATGTCATTTTTGTGATTCCCGGGAATTGTCCTAGGAGTTGTTGCTACTATTTTTTTTTTTATTTGTGCATGCCACGTGAGCTGAGAGTGCATTTGTGGGTAGTGTATGCTTGCCGGAAATGGCTTTGGCCAGTGTTTGGGCAGTTTGGAGCAAGGTTCTGCTGGTAACAGTGGTTGTTGTACTGTTTGCTGGGGAAATGGGTCATGGATGCAAAGAGGTCCGTACGGACAGACCTAGCATGCAGAGAGGTCCGTACGGACCAACTTTGCTTTTGGGGATGGCATAAATGTTTTTCGAATGTCTGGACTTTCCCCACTCCCCATTTGCAGCCATTTTCGAGCTTTCTTCCCCATTTTCTCTAGGAACCTCCATTTTTGTCATGGATTCTTCGTATGTTCCAAGAAATTTGCCAAGGCTTTCGCAGGAGCGGCAAGCACTCTTCCTTGAGCGGCTGAAAATGTGGATGCGACACCGTATGAGGCATCAGAGGCGGGCTTTCGAGGTAAGGTTTCGACTTTGCTCGGTTTGGTCTTTTAAGGAGTTGGTTCCTGATTGGGATTTGTTGCGGGCTGCTGCGAAGTTCTGGGATGTTAGGAGGCATGTGTATTGTTTCTCCTACAACGAGCTAGTGCCCACCTTTGAGGATTTTCGGGCTTTGATTGGAGGATCGGAGGTGGAGGCCATCTCGCTTCCTTTGATTGGTGGTGCTGCTGTGAGCGTGAAGCTTGCAGGCTTTCTTCGTACTTCGTTGGGAGAAGTGCAGGGCATGATCCTTGATTCGGGTCATATTGATATTTCTGCGCTGCCGGAGCGGTTCATGGTTGATGACGAGAGTGATGTCTCTTGGGATGCATTTGCCTTGTGCGTGATAGCGACGCTTTTCATGGTCAGCTCCCTTGGTGTTTCCGATGGCGCTTTGCTAGATGTGGTTGGGCACTGCAGAGCTGGAGAGGATATTGTCCCATTGGTGCTGGGGGAGACTCTTCATGGTATCGACCGTCTGGCGACTGGGATCGGTTCATGAGAGGGGGAAGCCCCGCTTTGCTCACCTTGTGGCTGCGAGAGAGACTTCAGGCCATGCCCGAGGCTCCAACGTCGTTTAGCCCGTGGTCGTTTTCTCGGCGACCTCTTGTGTTGGATATGGATCAGTCCGCCTGGGAGAGATGGATGGCACAGCTTGGTACGCATCAGATCCGTTGGTAGGTTCCGCACTGGGGGATCGAGACTAGGAGGGCCTTGCAGGAAGGGTCCTATGTTGTCAGAGTTCCTGGTTTGTCTTGGTCCTCCTTCTATATTCCGTTGTTTGTTTCCTGGCAGTTTGGGATGAAGCAGGAGCCTTTGTTGAAATTTGGGATGACCTTGCTCTTTGTGGAGATAGCTCCCCTTTGTATGGCGGCTCCAGTGCTTTCTTGTATTTTCGAGGGTATGGAAGTACTCCGCTTTCCCTCAGGTGGTGCTCCTTAGACGTCGGGAGAGTGTCGTATTGACGACCCAGTACCTGGCTTGGTATGAGCAGCGTGTTGGGTAGTCTCAAGTGGCTTTGGGGAGCAGGCGTGGAGCGATTCTGGGACCCGATTGCCGTAGTAGCTATTGTCTTAGGAGTGCCGAAGCCTGGTCTGACCCTCAGGATGTGACGGGAGACACTTTGTTTGACTACGAGACCAGAGTTGACGGGCGGGGAGAGGTCCCCTTGCGGGACTCGCAGGGAGGAGATCCGAGCCGAAGCACGGGCGAATGAAGCCCTGAGAGCTGTTGGATTGTTTGACTCTACGGGGAGGACCCCTGATCTCGGACTGAGAGACGCAGAGTTGGCTCGCGTGGAGCGAAAGAAGACTCGCCGGGGACGAGGGAAGAAAGGGAAGAATGGCGAGGGGACAAGCGCAGATGGTGCGGAATGACCTCCTAGGTATCCATTCATTACATTTGCAAACACATTATTTGTTAAATGTATTAAGCTGTCTTTTAGCATGTTGTGAACTTGAGAGTGGACCGTGCTTGAACTCATCAAGAAATGTTGTAACCGTTTGTGATTTGTGATTTACTTTTAAAGCTTTGTCAAGACGCAAGATCTCTTGTTCGCTTTTTGTTTCTTTTGTGCACCTTGACGGCGTCCATCTTTGGACTTTTCTGTTGCATTTGCGGACTGGTGCCACCTGGGCCTTGACGGCAATCCCCTTTGCTTGGGCTTTGTGTTTGGCTGAGAGGTTGAACGATCCCTTGACAAGTCGTTTTGACGGTCATTTCCGTAGCTTCCTTGCCTCTTGTTTGTTGGGGTTGGGCTCTTGACCTCAATTTCGCAGCTTCTGCTTGAGCTTCTTTTTTTTTTGTATTTTATTATATATATATTTTTTGTGAGCCCTTGCTCGAGCTCTTCTTTTTTTGTGAGCCCTTGCTCGAGCTCTTTTTTTGTGAGCCCTTGCTCAAACTCTTTTTTTTGTGAGCCCTTGCTCGAGCTCTTTTTTTTTGAAGCGCGTGAGGGCGAAGACAAGCCCCTGGCTTGGAAGTAGACATGGGTCAGTCGTCTGACGTTGAGTGACCTTCGGATGTCCTTTGATGTTGCCACCGTTGTTTGACTTGGTCAAGATGACGTTGAGGCATGCTCTTGAAAAGTGCGTAGCTTGATGGAGGTCTTGATTGACATTCAAACTTTTGACTTTTTTGTGTGTTTTTAGACCGGACCAATTAAGGTTGCCTACGTTCCCCCAGACTAGAGGGCTCAGGTCTGCGTAGTTCGACACTACTTGGAGTGCCACGAGATGCACGATTGTTCTTCTTTAGGCGAAGTATCTGCGACGTTTGCTTCCATTGACTGGATTCATGAAGGGATTGCCGTCTAGGTCTGTCAGCTTCATGGCACCTCCGGAGAAGATCTTTTGAACCACAAAAGGGCCGATCCATGTTGGTTCCCATTTTCCCAGTGAGTTGGTTCGAGTGGGAGGCTTTTCTTTGAGTACAAGGTCTCCTTCCCTGATGTCTCGGGATTTGACTTTCTTGTCGAAAGCTCTAGCTATCCTGCTTTGGTAGGCCCGAACGTGTTCCATGGCCTTTAGTCGTCGCTCGTCTAGCAGAGCCAGTTCGTCGTGTCGGCTTCGGAGCCATTCGACTTCGTTGATGTCATTTTCCAGCAACACTCGGAGTGAGGGAATTTCCAATTCGATGGGGAGGATTGCTTCCATCCCGTACGTCAGGGCGAATGGGGTTTCTCCCGTGGCTGTTCTGACTGATGTTTGGTAGCCCTAAAGTGCAAGGTGCAGCTTCTCGGGCCAATCTCGTCCTCGGGTGGTCATTTTTCGAATGATCCGTTCGAGTGTCTTGTTTGCTGCTTCTACGGCGCCATTTGTTTGTGGCCGGTAGGGAGAAGACTTGTGGCGTGTAATCTTGAATTCGGCCAGCAGTCTGTCGCATTCCCCTTCGAAGTGTGAGCCGTTGTCTGATATGACCTCGTTCGGGATGCCGTATCTGCAGATGATATTTTCCTTGAGGAAATGAGCGACTTTCTTGGAGGTGAGCACCTTGTAAGACTTGGCTTCGACCCATTTGGTGAAGTAGTCGATGGCTACTAAGACGAACTCGTGACCGTTGCTGCCTGGAGGAGCGATTTTCCCGATGACGTCAATTCCCCAAGTGGCAAAAGGCCAGGGTGTAGTCATGCAGTAGAGATCGTGGGGAGGTAGATGATTGAGGTTGGAGAACCATTGACACTTGTCGCAGCTTCAAACAAAGTGGATGCGATGCGCCTCCATGGAGATCCAAAAGTAGTAGCCCATCCCGAGAATGATTTGCATCGTGGCTCGGCGTTCATGTGGGGACCGCAAGCCCCATTATGGACTTCGTTCATGAACTTGCTTGCTTCGTCCTGGCTGATGCAGCGTAGGAGTGGTCCTTGGTAGCGTTTCTTGTACAGCATGTCCCCAAGGATGACAAAGTGGGAGGCGAGGTGTTTTAGGGCCATGATGCTCTTGGCTTTGGTTCCTTCCCTGCGTTGGCCTTCTTCATTCATGAAGGCGGTTTCCCCGTTCTTGAGGTATTGGAAGATCTGGTTGTACCATGGCTCATTGATGGGCTTGGGTTCTAGTTCAATCTCGCAACAGTAGGCAGGAATTTCCTTTCGCCCGACTTTGAAGGGCTTGATCGCTTTTCCCTCAGGGATTTCCACGAGTGAAGCCAGGGTGGCTAAGGCGTCCGCGAACCGGTTTCGGTCTCTTGGCAAGTAGTGGAAGGTGACCTCTTCGAATTGTGTGATGAGGTCTTCCATGCAGGCATGGTATTTTTGCAAGCCTGGGTCTATGGTTTTCCATTTGTTGGAAACTTGGTTTATGATCAGGGCTGAGTCCCCATAGACCTCGAGTTTCTGGACATTCCTTTCGAGTGCGGCTCGTAGTGTCCGTAGTGCGAGGCTTCATGTCGGCGGCATTGTTGGTTACCTCGAAATTGAGCTTTATGGCAATTGGGGTGTGCTCGTCCTTGGGATCGACCAAGAGCATACCGATGTCGTTTCCTTTTTTGTTGGCTGCTCCATCAAAGAACAGTTGCCATCGATTTTTTCCTTCAAGTGCAAAGATTCCCTCGTCGGGAAATTGTGGTTCGGGGCCTCGAGCCTCATCGGTTGGGAAGTCAGCCAGTTGTTCGGCCATTGCCCGTCCCTTGATTGACTTTTGGTTCAAGTACTTGATGTCAAATTCCGCTAGTAAGAAAGACCATTTGGCGAGCCTCATTGACAGAGATGGTTTGCCGAAGAGGTATTTGACTGGGTCCATTTTGGAAACCAAGTGTACCGTGTGCGACTGCATGTAGTGCCGTAGTTTTCCGACAACCCATACCAGAGCTGCGCAGGTTTTCTCGAGCGCTGAGTAGTTGAGTTTGCTGCCTTGAAACTTTCGACTGACGAAGTAGATGGCGTTCTCGACTCGTGACTCTTTCTTTTCTTGACAGAGCATGGCTCCAACTGCGGTGTCGGTCATAGTTAGGTATAGCAACAGTGGCTTCTCCTCGTGGGGAGGACAGAGAATCGGGGGACTCATAAGGTAGGCCTTTATTTCTTCAAAGGCATCTTGGCATTCTGAGTTCCATTCAACGTCGGCGTTCTTCTTCATTAGTTTGAAGACTGGCTCGCATATGGAGGTCAATTGATTGACGAAGCGACTGATATACTGTAGGCGGCCCATGAAGCTTTTCACCTCTGTTTGAGTTTGCGGTGGTCTCATTTCGATAATGGCCTTGATCTTTTGAGGATCAACCTCGATGCCTCTCTCGGTGACCATGTATCCCAAGACCTTGCCTCGGCTGACCCCAAATGTGCATTTGGCAGGGTTTAACCTCATTGAGTGTTTTCGGAGGCGATTGAAGAACTTTCTCAGGTCTGTGAGGTGTTGTCCGTCTGATCCCTTTAAGTGGACGATCATGTCATCGACGTACACTTCGATCTCTTTGTGGATCATATCGTGGAAGAGGGCGGTTCTTTGCCCGTTGGTAGGTAGCCCAGCGTTCTTTAGTACGACGGCATTGCGTGTGATGAGGTTCCCGGTAGGGGTTGTGAAAGCCGTCTTTTCTTGATCTTCCTCGGCCATCTTGATTTGATTGTAGCGTGCACCCGTCCACGTAGGACTTGACTTTGAAATTGGCTGTAGTGTCCACCAACATGTCGATGTTGGGTAGTGGAAAATCATCCTTGGGACTTGCTTTGTTGAGATCTTGGATGTCCACGCAGCAGCACACTTTTCCATTGGCCTTGGTGACTGTGACGATATTGGAGAGCCATGTGGGGTACTCGATCACCCTGATGAAGCCAACGCGGAGCATCTTCTCGATCTCTTCCTTGACTTGTAAAGACCATTCTGGCTTGATTCGGCGTAGCTTTTGATTGATGGGCTTAGCCTCGGGATTCAAAGGGAATCCGGTGTTCTACAATGTTTGGATCTAATCTGCATGTCTTGGTAAGACCAAGCGAACACGTCCACGAATTCTTTGGCTCGGTGCGATGCGTCTTGCTCTGTGCCGGTGAAGAAACTTCCGATTTGCTTCTCTTTTGGCTCTTCAGTAGTTCCCAAATTCACTTTGGTTAAAACCTCCTCGGCAGCTTGGGCCCGGTTTTTCTCTCGTTTGACAACATGCTTAAAGATGTGCTTAATGTATTGTTCATTTAATGTGTCTGCTTCTTTATCAAGTGAATCGTTATTAACTGTTTGGGTGTTAGTTAATTTATCAGTTGTTAAAGATGCAATGAGAAGATACTCGGAAAGATCGAAGCATTCATTAAGAGCATACAGGAATACATTATTGGCAATGAGTTCGTAATCTTCTGGCGTGAGGCAATCAGATGACTCGAGAGACTCAAATTCAAAGATAATGGACTCGGGATGGGTTTTGACACTGGACTCTAGGACTCGAGGGGTCAGACCAAGTTGTTCGATCATGTCCTTTTTGCTGGCGGTGGGTCTGGAGAAGGTGGCCCAGTTATTGAGTGGCAATGAGCTTGATAAGAGGCGGGGTTTGAAAGGCTTTGTGTCACCGTTCCCGATCATGGCTATCACAGAGTTATCAGAAACAAAATCGATCAGGTCTGGCATCTCGATTTCTTCATTGAAGAGCAGGTGGAGTAGTGGCTCGTTCCAAGCATCGTCTGCGGAGTCTTTTGCTTTTGTCTTGGGCACTGCTAGCTCAAATGCAGACTCGTCCCGCTTGTTGGGGGCAGGGGTGTTGACAGAGAGTTTTTCGAGTTCTTCTGCCAAAGAGGGGGATTATTATTCCTTGGGGCTGCTTGATCGTGGTTTACTTGAGCTCCGTTATGGATGTAGTGTACCGTTCCGGCCGCTTCTTTTCCTTTGTTCGGGGCAGGAGTTGAAGTTGCCAGGTTTGTCCGATAGCGGTAAGACGAGGCAGGGGCTACTGTTGTCTTCTGAAGACTTAGAGTCTTCTCAAACTTTGTTCCGGCATTGACCATGGCACGGAGATCTGGATAGAAATGATGGCTGATCAAGGTCCTCAGGGATGGCTTGAGGCAAGAATGGAAGTTGTCCATCTGCTCTTCTTTGGAAAGTGGATCCATTATCTCACTAAGCTTCCAGTTCCATCTTTTGTAGAACTCACCCATTGGTTCGTCATCCTTTTGCTCGGTGGCTTGCAGATCGTGGCGATTCGTTTCCCACTCGAGGTTCGCGCGGTACTTCTCTAGGAAGATCTCGCTGATTTAGTCCCATATGGAGCGGTTTTCTGCCTTTACGTTGAGGAACCACCTTAGCGCTGTGGATTTGAGAGAAAGCTAGAAGTGGTCCGCCATCTGTTGAGGGGTTGCTCCTTTAGATCTCATACCCAAGACATAAGTATCGATGTGAGTTTTTGGGCATTCCATCCCGTCAAACTTTTCCATTTCTGGCATCCTGAATTTCGGAGGGAGCGGGACCACTTTGCTTGGATCAGTAGGCAGGAGGGAGTCCTTCCGGGAACTGGCTAGCTTGCCTTGCATGTCCTTCATTTGCTCGATCAGCCAAGCCATGTGGGGATCGGCAGGTTGAGGCGGGTTACCGTTTTCGGGGATAGAAACCGAAGATGGAGGTGGATTGGCTGATGGTATTGCCATTCGGGAGTCTTGGGGAGGTAGTTGAGTATATACCAACCCATACCCGGGAGTGCTGAAGTTAGGGGCGTGATTGCCAGGTCCGCTAAGGGTTGTGTTTGGAAATTTGGGAAATGATTCGTTAGCCCCAAGTGGCAGACTAGCAGGTGGCAAGCTTGAGATGTCGGGATATCCGCTCGGGATGCCTGTCCCAGGTAAGCATGGGGACTTCTGATTGTGGCTGCGAGGCTCGTATAGGGGCAGAGGGTTAAATCTGGGGATACCGAGATACATTGGGATCGCGGGCGAGCACGTATGTGTCTTTGGTGCGAGCTTGATGTGCGAGCCGGAAGCGACTATGCCGAGGCGGGCATGTCGGAGCTGCTTGGCGCGCCCGAGGGGAGCTTTGAGCGAGAGCTGCTTTGCGTTGCTGGGATCTCGTAACTTGGCGGAGGCGGGACCTGCTGATAGCTTTGAGAAACCGGGGGAGCCGATATTTCTTCGTCTTCTATGAGAATGAAGGTTCCATCAGGTTGGGGAACTGCAACGGTTCCTCGAAGACGCAGGGTGTCTACGATCCAGGTTTGCTGCTCTTCTTGGCGCTTCTTGATGGTTTCGAAGGCTCGCAGCACCTCCTCCATTGTCTGGAGGTTCCTTAGTGGCGGGGTTCCGTTTCCCTCCATTATCTGTTGATCCCGTCATGGGGAGTAGCGGGACGGTGCGGACCGTTGAAGCTGGAAGGGCATCGACCTTGTGACCTCAATACTGAACAGGCGGCTCCCGGGCATTCTCAACCACTCTCGGTTCGCTGGAGGGGTGACGGGCAAGGTTTAGACACAGGAAGGCCTTTCGGGATAAGAGGGGGAAAGCTCACGTGACATGCGGTTTCCGTTTTTTTTGTTGTTTTAATTTATTTTAAAACGTGTTTTCTCAGAGTCCTAGGTAGGTTGGAAAAGATTGCTCTTCTTTTTCGCAACTATGCTAGATCTGGAGTCGATGGAGACCATCTGTGCGGCTATAAGCCCCTCGTTTTGCACCTGTATTTCGACATCCCAGGGTGGACAGCCCCGGGCGAGGGTCCTATAGGGCAAGCGGTTTCCACCGGCCTAAAATAAAAAACCGAACCTAAGGACCGAGCCTGTCATGTTCGTTTTAATGCGCTAGCCATGAGAATAGTGAACCGAGCCGGCCACTGAGTCAAGATCAGGTCAAGAGTTCGGCATGACCTCTCTTTACCTTGCTTGCGCAAGGGATCTGTGACGTTAGGCGTTGGCGGGGTCGTATCGTCATGACTGACGTATTAAAGGCTTGATGACATGGTGTCATGTGAGCATGGATGTATATCCGGGACGGAACATCGTCTGGGTGTAGCTTCGGAAATCAAGATCAGGTCAAGATTTTAGCATGACCTTTCATCGCTTTGCTTGCGCAAGGGATCTTGAGTTTCGAGCCTCGACTCAGAAAATGGCCGGCATGGTATATGTATCCAGGCTGTATGACACAGACTGGGTAAAAACCAACCGAGTCTGGACAGAGTGTGACTCAAGACTCAAACGTGCAGGGTTGACGCTTGGCTAGGATGGGATGTTTGGAATGATCCCGTGCGCGTCCCAGAGGCGTAGGAAGGCCAAACGAATCGCAACCGAGACCACCCCGGGTTAAGGGTTGTAGTGTGCGGTGTATCCGAGGCAAGAATGCACGTAGCGTGCGGTGTAACCGAGGCAAAGAAGCGATGTGAGTAGTGTGCGGTGTAACCGAGCGGCGGTGCGCGTAGTGTGCGGTCTCTAAAATTCTTTTTCTGAGTAAAACAGAAGTTTTGCAGAATTTTAAATGTATGCACAGATGTATATTGATGCATTTTTTTTGTATTTTTATTTTTTTTGTAAAAATAAAGAAAGTAAAGCACATGCACACACACACAACAGTTAAAGAAAGGGGTAAAATGAAAGTTTGACCCTCATCATCGTTTTAAAAATCTTTTGTTTTTGTTTAAAAAGATTTTAAAACAAATCTTCCCCAGCAGAGTCGCCAACTGAAATAGCCCGGATCCGAGAGGCAGCGCGGTCGCGCCCCGGCATCTGGCATTTCGCAGGCCTTGTGGCGCTGTTTTTCGTGTGTTGGAGGTGTCTCGCCGTGTTTTTGCTTTGTAGAGTCGCCACGCCGTTTTTATTAAGCCCAAAACATTGAAAAAGGGCATCAGTTTAAAAATAAACTGTTTTTGTTGTGTGATGAGATTTTTGAGTTCGGAGGTCAGATGACTCCTCGGGAAGAGAATATTAGAATCTTAGAGCTCACCCGAGTCGCCTCGTAAAAACGAGTCTTTCGGATACCCCTAACATTCTTTAACTGTTGTGTGTGTGTGTATGTGCTTTTAAAAATGCATGCTATGTCGGATGTCTACATTTTACGCTGCTTTATTGAAATGTATTGAAAGAGTGTAGGAAGGAAGCCTTACCAATGTTGGTTCGTGTTTGTCTTCCGCAGGGGAATAGTGTTTGAGGACGGAATAGTGTTCCGGTACGGACCGGGATTGCTTCGGAAAAGGGGCCGATTGTCTGCGGACAAAGTTTCGGCGTGCGTTGGGATCGCAGGGATCACTCGGGCAGAGTTTCGGCGTGCGTTGGAATCGTTGGTTGGATTCGGGCAGAGGTTCGGCGTGCGTTGGAATCGTTGGTTGGATTCGGGCAGAGGTTCGGCGTGGTTTGGGATCGCCGGTTTGACTCGGAAAGAGCCGGGACGCCTCGGGAAAGACCAGGCAAGGCCTCGGAGTACCACGAGGGGCCTCAGAGTACCTCGAGAGTGCCTCGGGGCAGCGCAGGAGCGTCGCGGGAGCGCTCGGGGAGGCTTCGGTGCACCTCGAGGGGGCTCGGAAGGCCTCAGAAGGATCCGAAAGGGGCCGGGAATGCCCCAAAGGGTCTTAGAGGGGAGCCTGAAGGCTGGGGGGAGAGGAGAGAAGAGGGAATTGTGTGAAAATGAGGGAGGGGGAGCCCTCTATTTTTAGTGCCAGAAAATTGCAAAGAGGTCCGTACGGACCTCCTAGGTAATCCAATATTTTGGTTTTCCTCGATTTGAGGGAATATGTGATGATGAAAGAGATTCAGCCATGATGATGTCCCCTATGCAATAAGGTCTGTACGGACCATCTTAGCATGCAAAGAGGTCCGTACGGACCAACCATGCAGGGGGGTAATGATGTTCTCCGAGATTTGAGGGAATATTGTGGACTTTAAGGGGATTTAGTAATCATTGAACCAAAAAGGTCCGTACGGACCTTAAATGCTTTTCTGATTTCCTGAAAATTCCTAAGAGGTCCTTTTGTCCCTTTTTATCCCAGAAAAGTTCCTCCCTTTGTTTGGCTGAGGGTTTTTTGAGGGTTTTGAGTGTCAGAGGTCTTCGAGACTGCGTTTGTGAGTCTGCGGTGTTTCCTGTGTACTCGGGAGAGGGTGATCCAGATTGGGGTACTTACAACAATACAACACATAATCAGGTTGCCAATAACACATTGGGAAACAGTAAACACATTATGATACCTTTCCCATCTAAATCACATACATAGGATAATGGTGGGAGTATACTCATCTCGGGAACTGCTGGTGCATCTTCACGGCTTATACGACCTCTAACGGAGATCCATATAAGTTATCAGCTATCACATGGCATGACTGCACATATCCATAGAAGCTGCACACCCCCAGACCGTGGCCACAGAAGGGGGAGAGGTCACAGGTATAAGGAAATCTAAACACCTTATGAGATATCTTCCCAGAAGTGATAGTATCCCGTATACCCCCAAAAGATCAGCTGATATCACCATGTTCAAGCACATACAGATACTTGAAAATAAGTCCACCCAATGGGACACCAATGTATATAACATGGAACTATAATTCATGTTAATTCAATCACAATAGTGCACATACATTTCAACACTATTGAATAACAACACAATGCAATGACATGGTATTAATTACTCATGTTCAACCAAAGAAACAGTGCAACAAGTATTTGAACACTTTGTACACAATCCACTATGAACAAGTAAGCACTTATGTCACCAAATATATTGCATAAGTCTTACATAATCATTCCATACCATGGTAATCAGAAACAGGATGTTATCCCTCTAGTTCAAACCAAGGAAGTAATGCCCCATTCATTTTTAGGCACTATAGAGCAAATAACCCTACATAGGTCATCACGTAGGGGTACAATAACATATAAGTAGCCCAACGCCATCACAATACAACAATAAATAACTTCCCTTTTGGTTCCAAGTTCATTTTCCCAAGTTTTATAAACTTTGGTTCAAGTTTCATAATCGCCTCTCAAGCATTTTTGAGACATTATTTAAGGACCTTATCAATATCTTTTTGACCCAATTCAAACTCAATTATATAGCACTAAAGTTGTACTAGATACAGGATTAAAAAGTGTTCCATTCCAAGTTGTTTTGCCTAGGTTTTCAAGACCTAGAAAAAGGACCAAAGCTGCAAATTGAAATAATGCAAGTGCCAAAACTGCCTTTCAAGCAACTTTAGATCAATATTTAAAGCTCTTGCCAATACCTTTTTCACTACCAGAAACAGGTCATTTAGCGACGGAATTATCAGCGACGGACAGATTCCGTCGCTAAATAGCGGCGGAATATAGGCTTTAGCGTCGGAAAATTTTTGGCGTCAAATTTAGCGACGGAATTTAATTCCGCCGCTAAATTCCGCCGCTAAAACGAATATTCCTCGAATATTCGTTTATTTCCGCCGCTAATTTGGCGGTTGATTTACCGACGGAATATTCCGTCGCTAAATCTTTATCAGCGACGGAAATATTCCGCCGGTGAAAATATATCATTTTTTTATTTTTTTATTTATCAGCGTCGGAAATATTCCGACGGTGAAATTAAAATATTTTTTATTTTTCTTTTTGAAATATTACACCGACGGAATATTTCCGACGGTGAAATTAAATGTTTTTTTTTTTTTTTATTAAACACCGACGGAATATTTCCGCCGGCGATAATTTAATATTTTTTATTTATCGGCGACGGAAAATTCCGTTCTTGATAACAAAATGTAATTTTTGTTTATTTTTAGAACTAATTAACAAAATAACAAACTAAAAAACATTAAAATATCATAAATATTTATGATATTTTGAAAAAATAAATAAATCATAAATATTTATTAATTTTAATTTTTAATGCCATTATAAGTACCACATTCAGTCAAGCCAGTTATTCATCCTTGTGAGATCCCGAAAGTTGTGGCGTCATCATGTTCTTTTTTTTTTTGTTTTGAACGAACATTCATGTACGTTTTTGTTTCGACAAAGAATTTAAATTTTAATTTCGCCACTTATCATTTATTTAGGAAAACAATAAGAAAAACCTTTTTGATTTTAAAGAGATTTGAGGGTTCGGGGGTTAAGTTATGGAATGGGTAGGTCGAGGAGTATCCAAAATAAAACAAAAACAAGATTAGTCCAAAACAAGGAACTAACCAACTATTAGACAACACTCTGGAGATTATTGTCT
Source organism: Adenophora triphylla var. japonica (assembly GCA_022495995.1). Taxonomy (NCBI): domain Eukaryota; kingdom Viridiplantae; phylum Streptophyta; class Magnoliopsida; order Asterales; family Campanulaceae; genus Adenophora; species Adenophora triphylla. The sequence goes on from JAFEMH010001512.1 coordinate 442,581, forward strand.
CATAAGTCATAACTAAGATATCCAGAAAACAAAGACCCACATCATTACTGCTGAGCACACTGTACTCTCTGGCCCCCACCACCGTGCATGTCATCATCTACATCGTAAGCTTCAATGTTGACATCGTGAAGGGTTGTCTCCTCGCACTCATCATCAAGCTCCATATCTGTCATCTGCGATGAAGGCTTAGGAGGCAGCACACCCTCTAGGGCCTTGCATTGTTCGGAAGTCGAGGAATGCAGGAAGTCGAACCCGATTCGGACCCGGACAGTAGGGAGAGAATTGAAATATGGAATTACACGAAATTAAAGATGAAATAGCACCGGGGTAAGAGCGGCTCGATATTTGTTTTTTCAAATTCAATTCTTTGGAGAGAGAAAGAGAGAGAGAGAGAGGATGGGAGAGAGGGATTTAGAGGTGTGTACGATTAATTTGGTGTGAAAGTTTGAAAAGGATATTTAGCCCCTAACAAATATGTCATCACCCTTTCGCTTGAACTTTGGGTGCTCTTTCTGTTGTAGTACAAAGACTATGTCTCCAGTAAGAGTGTCAGGAGCTTCATCGGCTTCTCGTGTGGGAATGTAATTTTCTGTCCATTTTGCATACCCTTCTCCACAACCACTTCCAAGACCTTCTTCTCACAGCAAATGCGAGGCCCTAGAGGGTGTCTTGTCTCCTAAGCCTTCATCGCAGATGACAGATATGGAGCTTGATGAGTGCGAGGAGACAAACCTTCACGATGTCAACATTGAAGCTTACGATGTAGATGATGACATGCGCGGTGGTGGGGGCGAAAGAGTGCGGTGTGCTCGGCGGTAATGATGTGGGTCTTTGTTTTACGGATATCTTAGTAATTACTTATGAGACAATAATCTCCAGTGTTGTCTAATAGTTGGTTAGTTCCTTGTTTTGTATAAACCCTAAACCTAAACCACTAACCCCCCCAACCCACAACCTAACCACAAACCCTAAACCACTAAACCCTAACCCCTAAACCTAAACCACAAACCCTAAACCTAAACCCCTAAACCCTAAAAGCCACAAGCCTAAAACCACAAACCTAAGCCACAACACCACACAAGCCTAAACCTAAACCTAAACCACTAAACCCTAAACCCTAAAGCCTAAACCTAAACCCTAAACCTAAACCCTAAACCCCTAAACCTAAACCACTAAACCCCACAAACCCTAAACCACACAACCACTAAACCACTAACCACCTAAACCCTAAACCACAACCACAAGCCACTAACCACAACCTAAACCTAACCCTAAACCTAGAACCTAAACCACTAAACCATATAGGGTATAGGATATAGGGTATAGGGTATAAAGTATAGGGTATAGGAGTATAGGGTATAGGGTATAGTGTATAAGGATATAGGAGTATAGGGTATAGGGTATAGAGTATAGGATATAGGGTATAGGTTATAAGTATAGGGTATAGGATAGGGTATAGGATATAAGGTATAGTATAGGGTATAGGAGTATAGGGTATAGGGTATAGGGTATAGGGTATAGGGTATAGGGTATAGGGTATAGGAGTATAGGGTATAGGGTATAAGTATAGGATATAGGGTATAGGGTATAGGGTATAGGGTATAGGGTATAAATTTATAGGGTATATAGGGTATAGGGTATAGGGTATAGGGTATAGGGTATAGGATATAGGGTATAGGATATAGGGTATAGGGGTATAGGGTATAGGGTATAGGGTATAGTGTATAGGGTATAGGGTATAGGGTATAGGGTATAGGGTATAGGGTATAGTGTATAGGGTATAGGGTATAGGGTATAGGGTATAGGGGTATAGGGTATAGGGTATAGGGTATAGGGTATAGGGTATAGGGTATAGGGTATAGGGTATAGGGTATAGGGTATAGGGTATAGGGTATAGGGTATAGGATATAGGGTATAGGGTATAAAGTATAGGGTATATGGTATAGGGTATAGGGTATAGGGTATAGTATATAGGGTATAGGGTATATAGTATAGGGTATAGGGTATAGGATATAGGGTATAGGGTATAGGGTATAGGGTATAGGGTATAGGGTATAGGGTATAGGGTATATGATATAGGGTATATGATATAGGGTATAGGGGTATAGGGTATAGGATATAGGGTATAGGATATAGGGTATAGGGTAAATAGGATATAGGGTATAGGATTTATAGGGTATAGGGTATAGGGTATAGGGTATAGGGTATAGGGTATAGGGTATAGGGTATAGGGTATAGGGTATAGGGTATAGGATATAGGGTATAGGGGTATAGGGTATAGGGTATAGGGTATAGGGTATAGGGTATAGGGTATAGGGTATAGGGTATAGGGTATAGGGTATAGTGTATAGGGTATAGGGTATAGGGGTATAGGGTATAGGGGTATAGGGTATAGGGTATAGGGTATAGGGTATAGGGGTATAGGGTATAGGGTATAGGGTATAGGGTATAGGGTATAGGGTATAGGGTATAGGGTAAAGGGTATAGGGTATAGGGTATAAGGTATAGGATATAAGGTATAGGATATAGGGTATAGGGCATAGGGTATAGGATATAATATATAGGGTATAGGGTATAGGGTATAGGGTATAGGGTATAGGGTATAGGGTATAGGGTATAGGGTATAGGGTATAGGGTATAGGGTATAGGGTATAGGGTATAGGGTATAGGGTATAGTGTATAGGGTATAGTGTATAGGGTATAGGGTATAGGGTATAGGGGTATAGGGTATAGGGTATAGGGTATAGGGTATAGGATATAGGGTATAGGGTATAGGGTATAGGGTATAGGGTATAGGGTATAGGGTATAGGGTATAGGGTATAGGGTATAGGGTATAGGGGTATAGGGTATAGGGTATAAAAATAATGGCATTATAAAATTAAAATTAATTAATATTTATGATTTATTTATTTTTTCAAAAATATCATAAATATTTATGATTTATTTATTTTTATATAAATAAAAATAATGATATTTATTAAATTAAAAATTTTTCAAAAATAATATTTATTGACTCATATTTATTTTTTTGAGAGTAATTTAAAATAACTTTCATATTTTATATAAATAAAAATAATGGCATTATAAAATTAAAATTAATTAATATTTATGATTTATTTATTTTTTCAAAAATATCATAAATATTTATGATTTATTTATTTTTATATAAATAAAAATAATGATATTTATTAAATTAAAAATTTTTCAAAAATAATATTTATTGACTCATATTTATTTTTTGAGAGTAATTTAAAATAACTTTCATATTTTATATAAATAAAAATAATGGCATTATAAAATTAAAATTAATTAATATTTATGATTTATTTATTTTTTCAAAATATCATAAATATTTATGATTTATTTATTTTTATATAAATAAAAATAATGATATTTATTAAATTAAAAATTTTTCAAAAATAATATTTATTGACTCATATTTATTTTATTGAGAGTAATTTAAAATAACTTTCATATTTTATATAAATAAAAATAATGCCATTATAAAATTAAAATTAATTAATATTTATGATTTATTTATTTTTCAAAAATATCATAAATATTTATGATTTATTTATTTTTATATAAATAAAAATAATGATATTTATTAAATTAAAAATTTTTCAAAAATAATATTTATTGACTCATATTTATTTTTTTGAGAGTAATTTAAAATAACTTTCATATTTTATATAAATAAAAATAATGCCATTATAAAATTAAAATTAATTAATATTTATGATTTATTTATTTTTCAAAAATATCATAAATATTTATGATTTATTTATTTTTATATAAATAAAAATAATGATATTTATTAAATTAAAAATTTTTCAAAAATAATATTTATTGACTCATATTTATTTTTTTGAGAGTAATTTAAAATAACTTTCATATTTTATATAAATAAAAATAATGGCATTATAAAATTAAAATTAATTAATATTTATGATTTATTTATTTTTCAAAAATATCATAAATATTTATGATTTATTTATTTTTATATAAATAAAAATAATGATATTTATTAAATTAAAAATTTTTCAAAAATAATATTTATTGACTCATATTTATTTTTTTGAGAGTAATTTAAAATAACTTTCATATTTTATATAAATAAAAATAATGGCATTATAAAATTAAAATTAATTAATATTTATGATTTATTTATTTTTTCAAAAATATCATAAATATTTATGATTTATTTATTTTTATATAAATAAAAATAATGATATTTATTAAATTAAAAATTTTTCAAAAATAATATTTATTGACTCATATTTATTTTTTTGAGAGTAATTTAAAATAACTTTCATATTTTATATAAATAAAAATAATGCCATTATAAAATTAAAATTAATTAATATTTATGATTTATTTATTTTTCAAAAATATCATAAATATTTATGATTTATTTATTTTTATATAAATAAAAATAATGATATTTATTAAATTAAAAATTTTTCAAAAATAATATTTATTGACTCATATTTATTTTTTTGAGAGTAATTTAAAATAACTTTCATATTTTATATAAATAAAAATAATGCCATTATAAAATTAAAATTAATTAATATTTATGATTTATTTATTTTTATATAAATAAAAATAATGATATTTATTAAATTAAAATTAATAAATATTAATGATTTATTTATGTGTTCAAAAATATAATGAAAACAATTATATTTATTAATAATAGCGGCGGAAATTTCCGTCGCTGAATTTAAAATCAGCGGCGGAAATTTCCGTCGGTGAGAGTGCCATGTCATCGATCCAGGTGAGCGTACGTATAGTTTAGCGTCGGATTTATCAGCGACGGAATATTCCGCCGCTATATATTAATTATAGCGTCGGAATTTAATTTCCGCCGCTATAATTAATATTTAGCGGCGGAATATTCCGTCGCTGGTGGAAATTATAAATACTTAATTTATCCCTCAGATATCAATTACGCCTCAAATTTCCCTCTCTCTCTTCCCGCTATCTCTCTGTGCGACCTCGACCTAGAAGAAGAAGAAGAAGAAGCGTCCCTCGCCGTCCGTCCACCTCTCCACTGTCGCCGCCGTCGCCGTCCGTCGCCGTCCACCTCTCAACCTCTCCACCGTCCGCTCGAGCTCTCACGCCGTCTGGATCCGTCCGCCGCCTCTCCACCGTGTTTCTCTCTCTTGCTCTAATCAAATCAAATCAAGGTAAATGTTTCGATTTCTTTCAAATAAGTAGTTCTAATTCGAGGATAGTGTGTTAATTTGTTGTGAATATGAATTTGTTTCGATTTCTCACGCCGTCTTGAATACATGCTGTGATTTTTTTTAATCTGTGTTTCTCGATTAAATTGGTGGTGAAAACCCAAATGCAAATGGGTTTCTCGATTAGCAGTGGGGGACCCGAATATCCGAATTTGTTTCGATTTCTCGATTATAAATACTCATTTTTTTAATGCTGTCTGTGATTTTTTTTTTAATCTGTGTTTCTCGATTTAATCTGTGTTTCCGGATTTTGATAAAATGTTGGTGCTTTCTTGTTCATGCTAATACTCAAAGGTGTTTGGCCAGTTGTGATTGAATTCGTCAGTCTACCAATAGCCAAATTCTCACTTCTGCCCAACCTTTCGTTTTTTTTTTTTTAGATTTTGATGTTTAATCAGTTGGTCGTAGGATGTAGATTTTGGATTGTAGACTATCTGTCGCATGACAATTAAGTTATGAATGCAAATAGTTAGACCAATATTACTTACATTATACATATAGTTACCTTTTTAAGTGGCTACTGGTGGTCAGTCTCTTACTAGGTTTAGCTGTAAATTAAGGTGTTTTAACGCTTTAACTACTTGTAGAAAGACCCCATTTATATCAACCACTCGTAGGCGCTTTGACAAGGAATTTTCTGCTTTCATTTTTATTTCTTTTAGCTTTAGTGCTGGGAACCTTTCCTTTGTTGGATATATTCAACGGATGTTCTTTTCAGATTGTTTTGATTTTCTAGATTTGAACATTTAAGTCACTCATTAGCTCTTGTGCAAGCTAGCTACTTTTGAATGTTTAAGAAAAGTTATTCGATAATTTGATCTTTTCTTTAATTGGTACCATCACTTGCTCCCAGAACATTTTCCCTTCCTATCCTTTCAAAGTCACTTATGCATTTAGCATTGGCAACAATCTTATTTGTTAGACTAAGATTTTCCTTAGTCATAGATTTAGTACAATTGGATAGTGAGTCTTTCTGGGTGACATCCATAGAATGGAGTTATGAAATATTGCTATGAAATAGGAGGGAAGGAGAGAAACAGAATGATGGCTGAGACTAAAAAGTTGAGAGTTATAAAAGAGTGTCATGTAGACTGAGTACAAAAGGCTCGGCAAGCCTGATTGCTTGCCTCTGTAAAGAGCTTTTAAGTTGTATAACCTTTGCAATTTGGTTACCAACATTAAAAATTAGACAATCTGATTCTTGAGTTTGTCATTTCGCTGTAAATTGATATATAATCTAACTTTTCGTTAGATTTATAACGGAGAAAGTGTCATGTGTCATATGCATAACTTTTTATGGGCACATGACACATGTCTATGTTACTCACAAGTCATGTCTATGTTAATCACAAGTCATTTAACATATCTGTAGTGTATGTTGATCGTTATGTGGATTACCTGGCTCTATGGTTGCTGCTTTATTTTCTTTATTTTTTGGTATGTGATTGGGAGTGTAAATTAATGTAATTTATATGGTTAAATGACTTGCTCCCCCCCCCTTCCCCAAATGATTGGTTACAAAATTTAACTGCTGGTGTGAAAGATGGTATTTGAGAATCATGATTGCTGCTCTGTTGAAATTTGGGGTGAGCTTTGTAGGATGGATGACTTCATTTGATCGGTAACCTTGAATAAGCATTTCCGTGCTTTGGGCGCCCATTGTGATGTCATTTGTTGTTTAACAACTGGAATGTGAGTGTGGTTGATACCCTAATCCCACTAATGGGAGGAATTAGACAAGGTGTAAACTTAGTATTATTTGCTTCAATTACAAACAAATAAGTAAGAAAACTGTGGATGAAATAGTTTAGGAACATCTAGTTCTAGATCTCATTTTGGGGCGATTGACGGCATCGCGGGACGGTGATTATGTCGCCTACGTTTGAGCGCACCGATATCAATCCTGGTACCACTAGATGCACCTTATATGAAACAAATTAGGATACAGTTTCTGTATCCTAGTTTGTTACATATTTAGTAATATTAACGAATAGAAGAAAACATATGTTAGTAATATTAACGAATAGAAGAAAACATATGCCACTATAAAGAAAACGATAAATAACCGTACTCATAATCAAATATGTAACATGTTATATTTAATAAAAATAAAAATAAAAATATACATATATGTATATATATAAATATCATTATTGTCTATTAAAATTGCTTGAATTGTCGATAGTTGAAATATTTCGGTTGCATTAATCCTATTGTTCTACGAGTGTATACTAGACATATATGGTTGATTACAGCATCGATTATAATCGATAGTGTTTGATTGACCTAGTCTACGTCGTGCACTTGGAGACCGTGGGGTTATCTTTGTCAAAATTTCTTGATTTTCGATTATAAAGCAAGTAGACAAAGTGATATTTGCAATTCATGCGTGTATTTCGGGATGGGATAGAAGCCAACCCCACTACTATCACGTACAACCACTACCATGGGGTTATCTTTGGAGTGGAAAATCTCAAGTTTTTTGCACAAGCGTTAGGCCCAAAGATTGAAACTTTGATTAATTATTATAATAATAAATATACTTTCAAAGTTTCACTCTTTGGGCCAAATGCTTGTGCAAACTTGATATTTTCCACCCCACCTACTATCACGTACAACCACTACCATGGGGTTATCTTTGGAGTGGAAAATCTCAAGTTTTTTGCACAAGCATTAGGTCCAAAGATTGAAACTTTGAAAGTAGATTTAGCAATTAATCAAAATAAGAAAATCCCCAACTTCGGTTTGTAGAAGATACAAAAAGCTGCTGGGGATTTTCTTGTTTTGATTAATTATAATAGTAAATCTACTTTTAAAATTTCAATCTTTGGGCCAAATGCTTGTGCAATAGACTTGATATTTTTCCATCTGGTGTAACATGTTATATTTAGTAAATATAACATGTTACATATTTAGTAAACATAACATATTACATATGCAACAATTAGATAAGTTACTAAATATCTAATTTTCAAGTCTTTTAAAGTCAAAGGGGGAGGAAAGGGGGTGAATGTATCAATAATGTAACATATTCAACCGCACACTACCTTAGTGGTTCTAGATCCCATTTTGGGGCGATTGACGGCATCGCGGACGGTGATGTAATATCGCCTACGTTTGAGCGCCTGATATCAATCCTGGCACCCTAGATGCACCTTAGGGTATTGTGGTTGGTGGTTAACATCTTAAAATATAAATAAGATGAGAGCCTTTCTCACCCACAGCTATCAAAATCCGTCCATCTTTGATCAAGAAAGATAGAGCAAATAAGTTCTTGTCAGTTTGAGCAAAGGATTTTCTGTTTAATAAGAGTTTTTCCAGTTTCACTGTTCTCTTCTCTCTAAGGATCTCAAACATCACAGCCATGTTCTTGTCAGTGTCTGTTTTACTCTTCACTGGTGTTATACGGTCACAAGTAAAAACAAGGTAACAGTATAACACCAGTGAAGAGAAAACAGAACTTTCCTCCAATTTTTTTAATCTCCACCTTCCATTTACTCGAGATCCTGATTGCAGAATCTTCCTCATGAGCTTGAAAGCTGGCGGTGTTGCCCTCAATCTCACGGTTGCTTCGCATGTGCAACCGTGAGATTGAGGGCATGTGCAACCGTGAGATTGAGGGCAACACCGCCAGCTTTCAGGCTCATGAGGAAGATTCTGCAATCAGGATCTTGGGTAAATGGAAGGTGGAGATTGAAAAAATTGGAGGAAATGTTTTCTCTTCACTTTGGTGTTATCTTTGTTATCTTGTTTTTACTTGTGACCGTATATCACCGATGAAGAGTAAAACAGCACGTCAAGGTATGGCCGTGATGTTTGAGATTCTTAGAGAGGAGGACGATGGCTGGAAAAACCTATATTAAACAGAAAATCCTTTGCTCAAACTGACAAGAACTTATTTGCTCTATCTTTCTTGGTCTAAGCTGAGATAGGGTTTTGATAGTTGTGGATGATAACGACTCTTATCTTGTTTATAAATGTTAATTTAATTCATCATTGTAAAATTATATATTTTACAACAAAGAATTAAATATTAATATTTAAAATTATTCACAATAGTAATAATTTAGGTCTATGCAAAAGCCGAAATTTCTTTATTTTCGATTATAAAGCAAGTAGGCAAAGTGATATTTGCATTTCATATAATCATGCATTTCGGGATGGGATAGGTTTATCAAACATGCACTTAAAGGGCAGAGTAGGTGGTTAGGTAGGGACACCATTATCCTTTAGTTTAGTTTGAACTAGAGCTCAAGATTTGTTGATACAATTATTCACAATATTAATAGGTAAAAAGTCCCAGCGGCCCCAATTTAAGGCGGCGTGGAGCATTACAATGGAGAAATTGTTTCCGCTTGAGTTTCAATTTCAACAAGACATTCTTGAACTCACGCGCTTTCACCAAAAACAACAGGAAACTTATTGACGGGAGGTATAGCATGCCATGCATCTGGTCTCTAAAAGATTGGAAGATTGATTGGGATGCGCTCCGAGGCGCTTCGTGCTTTTGGGATTCGGAGCGACATGTGTTCACCCTATCGTACAACGATCTGATGCCAACGATGGAGGATTTTCGAGCAGCGGCTGGTGTGGTGAGTCGAGGACTGTGGCATTTCCTCGAGACGGACGATCGATTACGGAGCAACTATCTGAATTCTTGGGATTATCGGACGGGCGGGTATCGGGCATTGTCGTTGACGATAGATTCATAGACTTGACTCATATAGCCGGATTGAGTCGGACCAGCCCCGACTGTTTGATCTATCCACTTCCTTAGATATATTCATGTTGCTCATTACATGTCTGCGCACTACTGCGGCTACATCGGAGTGTGTCCAGGCTACGGCTGTTAGAGATCATCGAGCGGTGAGAGGTGATCGAGGAGTTGACATCCGGCATATTCAATACGGACGGGGAGCGATGGACATCATTCCACTTGTTGCTAGCGGAGACATACCACGGCATTGATAGATTAGCCGGAGGATCCGAGTACATGGGTTCGAGCGGCCCAGTTACTATCATTGTGGCTGTATGAGAGATTTCGCTTGATCTCGCCTTGCCCGAGAGGGCGACGGCATTACCTTGGGTGGCCCGGACGGCGCAGGATATTGAGGGATGCCGCTGCGAGAGTTGGCATAGGAGGTTGGCCTTGGCCCGATATGAGACCGCAAACCTGTACTATTGGATTCCGGCATGGGGATTGCAGACTATGAGAGATATTCGGGACGGGTCGGTTATTGTCCGACTTAGGGACTACATGTATCATCCTTTTGCATTCCATCTCTAGTGAGCGAGACGGTACGGATACCCGCAGCGAGACCATTCGGACTTTGAGAGAGCGATTGACGACTAATACAATGCCGATGATTATGGCTGAGCCTCGAGACTACACATTTCTTTGGCAGAGCATTTCTAGAGGGCTTTCTTCCGATACGACCACTACTCCGTCAGACTAGAGGTAGCACATTTCGACCACCGAGTATCGACATGGTACGAGGAGCGGCAAGGTCCTGTACAGGCTGATGATAGAGGCTCGACGCCGAGAGTGTTTTGGGGCGGACTATTCTTCCAGCCGGACATTAAGAGGCATGGAGGCCAAGAGCAACCACGATGAAATCACTGGCGACATTGCGCGAGATTATGAGAGACGGGAGATTCGGAGAGCTGCTTTGAGAAATGATCCGTGATAGCTCGCAGGAGGCCTTGAGGCGGAAAGAGCGTGCGAGAGCTACCGGACTGATATATCCACCGGCTCACACGATACCTGAGCCAGACGAGTCCGGCCGGCTTTTTCAACATACCTAGACCAAAGACCTCGGGGACCGAGGCGGAGGAAGAGTAGAGATTCGAGTTCGGGAGGCGGGAACGAGTTCCTAGACACTTTAAGAAGACACATGTTAATATATTGTTAAATATGAGTTAGAAGCTTTATATTTATTTTAAGAAGATCGTGTGTTGCTTTTAAGTTTGTAATTCAAATTTAGGGAATGATAATACGTTAATTACTTCTATATAGACTGTTAATATATTATGAAATCCAATAATTATTAACATCCCGATTTTGTTTCATCCGTCGATTAAATTGAGTGTACGTATAATATATGGATTGCAATGCGGGAGTAATGTCTGTTAACGATGATCGTAGTTGGATGTATAAGCGGAAGTTGCCGAATCAACGCGGTATCAATCCTGAGTTTTATAGAGGGTTGAAGGGGTTTGTTGAATTTGCTCAATTAAATAAAACCGGTCACATGGATAAGGATGGTAAGATTAGGTGTCCATGCGACAAGTGTTGTAATGTCAAGTATCTAAGCTTGATCGAGACTCGAAACATCTTTTGCGTAACGGGTTTGAAGTTGGGTACAAACGGTGGACCCGTCATGGTGAGCCGAGATTGCGCACAAATGTTGCGAATAATCCCCGAGAATATTCATGTACCTCCCGAACCCGAACCTATTATTCGGGACAATGAAGAACCACCTTTGAATATGGAAGATATGGTTAGGGATGCAGCCGGTCCTTCCTTCGATTGGTCAGAGAACCAACACAAGAACCCAACCCCTGCAGCCAAGAAATTTATTGATGCTATGGACTCTGCAAAAGAGAAGGTCTATCCGAGGTTGCGAGATCGGTGTGTTGGAGGCTGTGGCTGAGCTCCTTAACATAAAGGGCTGATTGCAATATTAGCTAGTCCGCTTTATAATCGTATCATGAAAGCAATTAAGCGGATGTTGCCGAAAGAGAATAAGATGGTTACAAACTTTTATGAGACAAAGAAGTTGGTTGGGCGAGATTGGGCTATGTTATGAAAAGATTGATGCGTGTAAGAATGATTGCATGCTATTCTACAAGGAAGATTCACGAAGACGAGTGTTCAATTTGCGGACAAAGTAGATATAAGCCAAATCGGAGGGAGTTCAAAACACAAGAAAAACGGACCACATAAGCGGTTGCGTTACATGCCGATTGATTCCAAGGCTGCAACGCCTCTACGCGTCTAAATCTCTGCGAGAGGCAATGCGTTGGCATAAGGAAAGTTTGCGTGAAGAGGGTGTGTTGATTCATCCCGGTGATGGGGAGGCATGGAAACACTTTGATGAGACTTATCGACTTTGCGTACGAAGCAAGAAATATACGGTTATGCATCTGCTCACGATGGTTTCAATCCGTTTGGTCTGGGGCAAAATCTTACTCTTGTTGGCCGGTTATAGCCACTTTGTCTACAATCTTCCGCCCTGGTTGTGTATGAGTGATCCCTACATGTTCTTGTCGTTATTCATCCCCGGCCCAAACAGCCACAGGAGGAACATTGACGTCTATCTCCGACCTTTGATGGACGAATTGAAGCGGCTTTGGGAGGATGGGGTCGAAACGTGGGATGCTTTCAAGCGAGAGAATTTCGGCATGAAGGCTGCGTTGATGTGGACAGTTAATGACTTCCACTGCATATGGGATGTTATCGGGTTGGAGCACCCACGGGAAGTTGGCCTGTCCGTATTGTATGAGTGACACAAAGTCTTTCACGCTCACGCACTCTGGAAAACCATGTTGGTTCGATTGCCATAGACAATTTCTTCCGGAGGACCACCCATTCAGGACCCGGAAGAATGCGTTTAAAAAGAACAAGATTGACCATGATGAGGCACCGATTCGTTTAAGTGGTGACACGGTCTATGAGGAGGGATCTAGATTGCCCGATCCTCGGTGGGGGAAAAAGTTTTCGAAGACCAAAATACAAGGGTTTGGGACTACCCATAAGCTGGATCAAGAGGAGTATATTTTGGGAGGCTGCCATCTTTGGAAAACAAATCTCATTCGACATAACCTTGACGTGATGCACATTGAGAAGAATGTATTCGATAATGTTTTTAACACGTTGATGGATTTCAAGAGAACAACTAAAGACAACGAAAAAGCTCGAAAGGACCTTAAGGAAATCTGTAGCGGCCGGCCTTAGACTTGGTATACGTCAATGGTAAACCAGTTAGACCGATGGCTCAATACGTGCTTACAAAGGAAAAGAAGCTCCTCCTCCTGAAATGGCGCAAGGATTTAAGGCTTCAGGATGGTTACGCGTCTAACATTGGTAAGCTGTGTCAATGTAGAGGAGGGGAAAGTGCGGGGTTTGAAGAGTCACGATTGCCACGTTTTCTTTGGATAGGCTACTTCCGATTGCTCTCGGGGGTCTATTGCTGACAATATACGGGTGGCGTTAACGAGTTAAGTGAGTTTTTCCGAGCGTTAACATCGACCACCTTGCGTGTTGATCACATGAAAAAGCTTGAGGAGAGCATCGTAGTGACTTTGTGCAAACTTGAGAAGATATTTCCTCCTTCATTCTTTGATTCTATGGAGCATTTACCGGTCCACTTGGCATACGAAGCTAGAGTCGGTGGTCCGGTTCAATACGAGATGGATGTATCCATTTGAGAGGTAATTGAATTTATTCTATTTCTAAATAATTTGAGCGTTAACAATATACCTTCTTTAACATTATTTATGTTTTAATCTACGAATGACTTTTAGGTATCTAGGCCAATTGAAAAGGAAGATGAGCAATAGGGCCGTAGTCGAGGCCTCAATTTCGGAGTTATCATAGATGAGATTGTTGCCTTTGTCGGAACATATTTTCCTCCTGATGTTGATACGAGATTGACTAGGGTTGGCCGCAATTACGATGGTGGTTTTCCGTCTAAGGGAAACATCTCGTATTTTCATCCCCTGGTCGGTTGCTCGGCAAGCGGGTTGGTACGCGTACGTTAACCGCTAAAGAGTTTGCCGCGGTCGAAACGTATGTTCTTCTTAAGCTGCGACGAGGTTGGGGAATATATCAAGTAAGTCATTGATGTTATGTTTACGCCTCGTCGATTAAATTATGCATGTTTAATTACCTGCATATGAAATGCCTTGTTTAACCCTACTGCTTGAGAATGTTTGAAGATTTAGCTCGGGATTTATCTCCAACTCATCGCAACTAGGACAGAAAGAGAATTTCCAAAGCTGGCTAAGGAAATATGTAAATATTTCGTTTCATTCAAATTTATTCTATACACTTCTTTAAACATTCAATCTTAAAATTGTATTAAATTGGTTACAATATTGTCTTATAGATAATTTGAACATCCGGGTGATGCCAAAGGCTGCGAGGTTAAGACATTTAGCATCATCTCCGTACTTGAACGTTCATTTATACAACGGTTATTTCGTGAATGGCTATGTGTTTCATACCAAAGCTTACGGGGGCTCTAAATTGACGTGGAATAGCGGTGTGAAGCTTATAGGGAATGATTATTATGGCGTCCTGAAAGAAGTAGTCGGGGTGGAGTATTTCGGTAGAAAGCTTGAGTGTTGTCTTGTTCAATTGTGATTGGCGGGATGCTTTGTGCGAGGTGTTAAGAAGCACCCCATATTTGACCTCGTCGATGTAAAGGACTCGTCCGGACATAATGGCGACGACGTCTTCATCTTAGCATCTCAAGCACAACAGGTATACATGACTCCCTACCCTCGTCAGCGACCCGACGGATTGTGGGGCTGTTTGGATGACCAAGGCTAGGAGCATGATTGACAACCTACCCTCGTCGACAACTACGAGTCGTCATTAGAAACACCCTATCAAGAGGATGAAATGCCGGTGCCACCTAACGTTTCATCGGCTAATCATCCATTAGATGATGTCACTCATATTCCTCAAAATGTTGATGAACCCGAGGAGGATATCTTACCGGTGAATTTGCCCAACTCCCCGCCTCGTTCGGGTCATCTCGCGCACATTGATATTGATGAATCGAGAGGAAGAGGAAGAGGAAGAGGAAGAGGAAGAGGAAGAGGAAGAGGAAGAGGAACCGAGTTTGATTCATCGAGTCCGAAGACGAAGATGAAGAACTCGAGTTTTGTAGTAATTCGAGTCCGAGTGATGATGATGGGGACGAAGATTAATAATAGTTTAAAGTTTAAAATTGTATTGTGAATGCTTTAGATTATTAGAACTTTAAAGTTTTATATGTATTGTGAATGCTTTAGATTATTAGAACTTTAAAGTTTCATATGTATTGTGAATGCTTTAGATTATTTTTAATATCCGTCGTTTTATATATATTGTGAATGCTTTAGATTATTAGAACTTTAAAGTTTTATATGTATTGTGAATGCTTTATATTATTAATAGTTTAAAGTTTTATATGTATTGTGAATGCTTTAGATTATTAGAACTTTAAAGTTTTAGATGTATTGTGAATATATTGTTTCCTATTGTTAAAGTTGTATATTTTAATATTTTCTTGTAATACGGTATGAGTTCTAGTAGAAAGGGCAAGGGTAAGAAGACTAAGCCTATTTACACATTGATTCTTGGGACGCAACCGTCCCGATCCGGTAGCGATGATGTCGACCCCTCACGCGGTAGTACTAGCTCCACCTGCGGGGCCGATACTCGGACTACGTCGATTACGAGGGAGGATATTGGTCGAGGATATCATCACTTTATGACCAGTAAGTAACTCTTCATTAATTTGATATAAGTTGGTTCCTTTTTGCTTTATATATAATTCATTATTTAAGTTAAAATGTTATTGTATAAATATACTTGGCGAGGTTTGTAGGTGGATACCCCACCAGGGACTAAGATCGGGCAATATGGCGGTCTCGAAAAATGACCGAGTTTTGGCCCCCAGGCGGGAAAAAAATTGCCACGAGGCGAAGGACGATGCGTGGGATGAGTTTAAGGTAATGTGTTAATGGTTTTTATTTAAAACTTAAATGTTAGTTTGTTATTAAAATGTTATAATTAATAATGATTGTACTCTTTTAGTTTTGTAATGTTATCATTATATGTTGTAGGCTAAATATTATTGGGCGCCGAGAGATCGGCGATGCGACGGCTAGATTTGTTTACGATGAGCGAGGCTCACAAGCTATTTAAGGATTTTATTTGTAACATATTTATCTATCCTTAATTAGTTTAATTAACAATGATTATACTCTTTTAATTTTATAATGTCATCATTATATGTTTACAAGATATTCATATTTTTATAGGTACCACGAAGAAAAATTATTATCTTTGCTCGGCTCGCGGCGGGACAACGGCCCTTGTGTCCTACTTTTATGACCGATGAGGTGTTTGGTCAATTTTGCGAATATTGGGGGTCGCTGCGGCGAAGGCTATATCCGAGCAGGCCAAGGCCAATAGAGCCGAGCTCCTCGGGGTCGGCGGCGTTGCATACGGGGGACGCTCGCGGTCGCCGAGCATCACGACCGCATGGTATGTATGTTAATTTAAATGTAGTAGTGTATGGATGCTTTTAAATAGGTTTATGTACGTATGTTAGGCGAGAGCCAATGTTGATGCTATGAAATCCATAGTTTTAGTGTAAATGTAGTGTATGCATGCTTTTAAATCGGTTTAAATGTTGCATTTATATATACAATTTCAAAGTAATAATCTCGCTTATTTTATTTATAGGAAAGGGAGTATGGTCCGAATATCACTTTTGTGGATGTTTACGCTAGCACCCATATTCGGAATTCTACGGCGCCGTCAACCTCCGCAATGGGTTGACGATCGATGCGCTCTTGCCTTTGTAAGTAAACTACCATTAAATGACTTGATTTTGAATATGTAAATTTATTTATGTACCTTACATTGTGTATATGATTATAATTGTTTGTTTTATTTTGTGCATATCAAGCCGCCGTTGTTCCCGAAAGGAACGCCTCCGTGCGAGCCCGTCCCCTTCGTGCACGATGTTTGGCGAGGTCACCTCTCGGGGACATCGAGGAGAGGAGCCGAGTGTTAGGGATGGGGATTACGGGCGGCAATGCCGTCGGCGTCGGCCGTAGTCGGCGAAATGTAGCCCGGCCAGCGTTTCATGATCCAGGGTCGACACTCTGGAGGCTGCGTTGGAGGAGGAGAAACGCGAGCGGGCAAAGCTTGCGGATGCTTTGGCGGTTCGGAGACGCGAGATGCGGGGAGGAGAACGATCGGCGTCATGCGAGAGTCGAGAGACGGCATGCGAGACTCAAAGACAATTGGCGCGGTGATGGCTCATCTCGGCCGAGACTCCCGGGGGTAATTTCCCGCCTCCCGGGTTGATTGCGGACATTTTTGGAGCATTTTTAGACATTTTTGTATTAATTTATACTTGTTTGTAAACATTTTTGACATTTGGTACCCAGCGGGAGCTACTCCCAGCCTCTCCCCCCGCTCCTTCCCCTCTCCCCCTCCCCCTCCCCCTCCCCCTCTCCCCTCTCCCCCTCCCCCTCCCCCCCTCTCCCTCTCCCCCTCCCCCTCTCCCCCTCCCCCTCTCCCCCTCCCCTCCAGAATTGGTACGGTGGTATTTAGTTTTTTTTATTTGGTACGATATTTGAATTTTAGTTTTTATAGTTTTAGTTTTATAAATTGAAATGTTATATCGGGTACAAAAAATTTTGGTTTATTGATATTTTAAATTATTTTTTTAAATTTATTTCGAGAATCGGCGACGGAATTTTCCGTCAGTTTGAAATAATTATCTTTGAAATTAAAATTAATTAAATAAATTAATTTCGGCGACGGAATTTCTGCCGCTATAATCATTTAATTTTTATTTAATTTTTAATTTCGGCGGCGGAAATTTCCGTCATTGTAATAAAATTTAAATTAAAATTAAATAATTTCGACGGTAAATTCCGCCATTGAAATAATTTAATTTTAATTTAAATTTTATTACAGCGACGGAAATTTCCGCAGTGAAATTAATTTAATTAAATTAATTTTTATTACGGCGACGGAAATTTCCGCGGCTGAAATGAAAATTTAATTAAATTAAATTAATATAGCGGCGGAATTTTCCGTCATTTGAAACCATTAATTCATAGGCGGAATTAATTTCCGTCGGTAAAAGAAAAATAGCGGCGGAAATTGACCGTCGAACCTTTGCTGACGAGTGGTAGCGGCGGACCACAGACGGAATTTTTCCGTCGGTGATTTATTTTAACGACGGAAATATAATTTTAGCGGCGGAAATTTCCGTCGCTAAATGACCTTTTGCAGTAGTGAAACCTTTGGCCAATTCAAGTTCTACATTATAGTACTAAACTTGTACTTCTAGTATAGTTAAAGAGTGATCAAATATATACTCATTGGACTAGGTTAAAAAGCTTGCAGGGGTGCTCGCTCAAGTCGGTTTGAGCACGACTCGTGCTTAATGTCACAGTCGTTTCCGATTTTGCATGGCTTGACGCCAAAGTTTCACGACTACTGTCAGCGAGTGAACCACGAGGGTCATGAGTCGTGCTTCCAGGAGGGCACGAGTCGTGCCCTTCCACCGAAACCCTTGGCGGGGCGCTCGGAATCAACTACATCACGGCAACCCTGGCGAAAACCCACAACTTGACAACCGGTTCACATCCAGCACGAGAGCCACGCCTCTTATCGGATACATACGGCCCGGGCTTAGACTTCTAATATACTCCCTTCAGAGTCTTATAACATCTCTATAACATGATTCAATTCCAACTTCAATCCATAATATCAACTTTTGTATAGTCATTCACCTGCTTGGTCACTTCTAATTCCAAGCACCAAGAACAGATTTCCACTTCACACCAATCATCATAACATCATAATAACATTACTAAACATGTTATGAACATATATAGAAAAGAATCATAACCAACTTACTCAAGATATTCAATTAAAAGCAAGAAAGAATCGGATGAACTAGCTCATGACACCTTCCTTTTAATATTTTAAAGTTGGGCTCAGCAACAACATCAAGGCTGAATTTACGGGAATTTAAGATGTTATACGAGGTTTTAGAGAAGCTTCTTGGCGGCTAGAAGGAAGAAGAAGGGCGACGAAACGTAATAAGCTGCTTAAGGAAGCTTTACACAAGATATATATCACGTACTTAACACGCCCAAGCTCTCCCGAGATCAAAATGCAACAAAACGCTACCTTAAAGTTAGAGTTCCACCTAAGAACCTAAACCATTTTGAAACACTTTCAATTCAAAATTTCATGTGTTAACACATTTGCTACACATTTCTCTTATTTTCAATACTTAGGCATTATAAACTCCAAACAAGTTAAGAACATCTAAAAATCACGTAGTTCGTAACATGCCAAAATGAACATGAAAGCAAATCAAATGCTAGCAAACCAAGGATGATATGCAAGGCA